>CM032325.1:34552830-34741835 GCA_019022515.1 Quercus aquifolioides
AAAGTAGGGAAATTTTTTGAATATTATCTTTTTAATGATTGTACTGAATTAGAATATTGTTTCTTTTTATGGTTGTGCAGTATATGTGTCATGTTTGCTTAGCACATTTTCTCTAATTCTATAACAACTTATTGCAGAGCCACGCGATGCGTGGGAATATATGATTATTTTGAGATGTGATATAATATATAATTTACTCTCTAAATTTAATTGTATATAATTTGTTCTTCTGAAATATTAAAAAATTTCTAAAAATAATTTTTATCTCTCTATTTTTACAAATATGCAAATTTATCATTTTTGGTGTTTTTGTTTGATATTATCCTTTTGATAGAAGTGGTCTAGATTCTACTAAATATTGTTGTAGGGACTGGGTTTGAGCGCTTCTACTATTGAGTAAGTGGACTCAAGCCCAGCTAGCCCAATACAATGAATTTGTAAAGAGCGGGTTCAAGAACTAGGCCCTAGTGAGGGATACGATTGCTATGCATGGCTGAATATGGATTGAATAGCATTGACATGGATTCAAATGTGTAATGATGTTCCTCGGCCCCCCTTTTGGGAGCTGGAGGTTCTTACTATTTCTTTAGTGATCGGTTACAAAAGCCTTTCTGTTGTTACAGGTTGTTGCAGTGCTCAATGCTTCTAATTTTTCTCCTCCTTCTCCCGTCCCCCCTTTAGGAAGGCTTTCTTACATTATATACCACATTTTAGTGGATCTTAGCCTTATATTTGTTGCTCAAGCAGGTCAGTACTTGAGTGCTTGTCCCATCAGCCGCTTTCCCATTCTTTCTGCGGGCTGCAGCAACCAAGGCTGTGCTGTTCAGGGGTCATTTCCTCATTAATGCGGCCAGAACGTTAGTTATGGGCATTTAATATGAAGGTGACAGTTCATCATGGACTTGCTCCTCCACCATGCTTCCTCGGCTGGCACGTTGTACTTGTTCCTTCTCTTTAGATGCCTTGGAAGGCTGCTATAGGTGGCCCATTACTTCCTAATTCCATGGTCTCGGTTGGCCGAGGACAGGGTTGTCCTCGGTAAGGTTTTTGGGCAATTTGGACTTTCACACTTCTTCCTCGGGCGTTTCCTCCTCCTCGGCATGGGCCTTGGGCTTGATATGAAATGGGCCGGGGATACCGAATCCTCTGGCCCCACAATAGCCCCTCAAAATCCTGCTATCCAGGTCCTCGGGCGGAGAGGAGGATTTTGACATCCTCGGGCTGGTGTGATGGCTTGTTACGTCTTATCCTCCGTTAGTGCCAGAGTCTTTTCGCCTGTCCAAGGCACGTTCCTGGCGCTTGGGTATACAGAGCGCGCCCTCATTAAATTCTGGTGGCTCTATGCTCCCCACGTTCAATGGCGTGATGCCAATCCAATGGCTGGGCCTTCCCAGTTTTATGAGCAGGGAAACCCACGCAGTTATCTGTTAACGGGAGGTATAAATACTCGTTTGATCCGATGGACCTCTTTACTTTTGCACTCAAGAGTTCCTGCGCTCGTACATTGAATTTGGTCAAATCTCCAACTGCATTTACGCCTTTTTCAGCATAAAAAGCCTGTCCGAGAAGCTTTTCCTCATTTTTGTAAGTCTTCTTCTCCCTCTCTAGCTCAAATTCCCTCTCTGAGTCCTTTCTTGAGTCTTTTAGCCTTTGTCAAGGATGGGTAGATTTAAGAAGTTAGTTGAGTCTAAAGAGGCGATGGAGGAATTCATCGCCACTCATAGGATACCTAGTAATGTGGGTTTGAGGTACTGTGCGAAAGGGGAATGGCACATTCGGAGGGAGGAGGGTGAGGTCGTGATTCCCATAATCGCCTTCCTTGAAGGTGGTATGAGAATCCCTATGGGGCCAGTAACGAGGGGTTACCTTAAGTACTTCAGGTTGGCCCCCACACAATGCGCCACCAACGTGTTCAGAGTCCTAGGTTGTGTGGACGCCTTGAACGAGAAGATGGGGTTGAGGTTAACCCATCATGATGTAAATTAGTGCTACAACCTCCAAAAACTAAAGGGCAAGTCTTATTATATGAAGACGAGGGACAATAATGTCCGGCTTATCCAGTGCCTTCCTGAGTCCAGCAAAGGGTTGAACAAAGACTTTCTCATCGTGTCCGGGGAGTGGCACGATGGCCTTCACTGTCCGACAGGGGAGGGGACACCAAGTGGGGTACTTTAAGTATGAGAGGGTCCAGTCTTTCGGATTGTAGGTCTGCTTTGTTTGGTTGCTGACAGGAATATGTTTTCTTTTCTGCAGATTCGCACGCCTTTGAGCGTCATTTTAACTTGGTCAACAAGGAGGACTTGGAAAGGGTCCTCAGGGCGGAGATTTTTGTGAACGAGTCCGACAATCAGGTTAGAGCAGCCCACAAGATCCTTGGGTACAAGCCGCTCTAAAAGTCGTTCTTGGCTCCAAAGCACGTGATTAGAGCCAAAGATCCTCGGCTTCATAGCATAACCGTAACGGAGCAGGGGTTTTTATTTCCTGAAGGGTCTCTTGCTCCGGAAGGTATTCCGTTGGCAGGTCCTTCTACCTCTGCTCAAGCTGAGGAGGCTGAGGAAGAAGTTGCTGATTCGGGTCCATCCGAGGACGAATTTGGCGGTTTTGACCAAGTCCACCTGGTCGAGGATCCCTCCGGTGACTTGGGTGATCCTAATCTGACCGAGGCGGACCACCTTTCTGTAAGGAATTCTCCCTAGGCCGAGATGGGCTTTAAGAGGCAACCCTAGACCAGCCTACTCGATCTGCTCGAGGGTCAGCCGGGGAGGGACGAGCCAGGAAAGTCCCAATCCAAGCTTCCTCCTCCGCTGCCCAAGTCTCAACCTGTTTAGACCAGGTCGTCATCTTCCCAGTCCAAGCTTCCGCCTCCTTCACCTCAGCCGAGTTTGCCATCAAGGCTCGAGCCCTCTGATCCCCAGCAGAAGAAGTGCCCCAAGGGCAAAAGGCCTATGGGAGCTGACATGACTCGTTCTCCCCAGAAGGAGGATGAGGCTCGACGGCCCCCTAAGCAGCAAAAAACTGGGCACCAGAGCCAAGGAAGAGAGGTGGCTGTGCCGTCCGAGGCCCAGGCTTAGCTCTCTGCTCCAATGCTCCATGGGGAGCCTTTGATGGATAACGCCTCTCTTGGGGACTTCAGAGGGGGTGAAGGCGCATATGTGGCTGATGCGCTGGAGAGGTCCCTGCTACTCCCCGCCGATATGGCCCAATTGGCGAATCTGAAGAGTCATGAGGTCGTCCTCAGCCTGAAGAGGTACTTAGGCATGGTAAGACATCCGACACTTGAGACTTCGTTGATTCTTATTCCTCAGTTCCCAACTTATCGCTCGTTTTGCTTTGATTTGCAGGCTGTCCAGGTAACTTACAGGCTGGAAGAGGAGGCCAATAAGTAGAGCAGGGCCATAGGTCAAGAAAGCGACAAGCGTCTGGAGGCCACGCGAACCCTTAAGAACTCCGAGTCTGACCTCAAGAAGGCAAGGGAGGATCTAAAGGAGGTGATGAAGGAGAGAGATAGTGTGGTGTCAGGCCTAGCTGGTGCTCAGAAATAGGCGCCGACCAGACGAGGCACCTTCTAGACGCTGAGGGCCAACTGAACATTGCCAAGGAGCACATCACTAACCTAAGGCAGAAGTTGGCCGAGGCAGTGGGGGCTAAGGGTGTTGCCGAGCACGCCAGGGATGAGGCTTTGAGGGCCAAAGCAGAGGCTGAGTCTGCGAGGACAGATGCTGAGAGCTCCAAAGAGCAAGCGGAGGAAGAGGCCTTTGCTGAGGGAGTGGTCGAGACTGAGGCTGCCCTCAAGGCTCAAGTCCCTGAGGTGTGCAGGCGCTACTGCTCCGAGAATTGGAATAAGACCCTCAACCAAGCTGGGGTTGAGGCCTCGTCTGAGCTTAGGAGGGCCGAGAGAGTGTACTACCTTCCTGCTATTCGAGAGGCTGTCTCTGCCACCTCTGAAGCCGACACTGCCCCCAAAGTGGCAGACGGGGACCAGGCCGATGCTGCCAAGGATCCCACTTCTACTGGTAGGCCTGTCGAGGAGGCTGAGCATCAAGGGTTGCCAGAGGAAGGAGAAACTAGTAACCTGGAAGCGCCCCGGGATGTGGTGAAGCCCCCTATTGGTCCTCAAGTCCCTCTTGCTGATTCTAGGTTCTTCTTGCTAAGGGGGACCTCCCCAAAGTTGCCCTTCCAGCCAAGGAGACAGCTCTCAAGGTGGTGCCTCTACAGGCTGTTACCTTACGTCAGAGCTCCGAGGACCCCGAGGATACCTCTGGACAGCCTCCCAAGGGGAAGTGAAGCTCAAATTGAAGAAATAGGTTGTCTTAGCTAGCTCCTATCTTATGTTTAGTTTTAGTTAGTTTTTTTTGTTTTCGTCGTTTTTGTTCCTTTTTCTTTTAAGCACTGTAATGCTACGCTTCAAGTTGAATGCATGAATCCTTTTTTTTTTTTTTTACTTGGTGTTTACTGTTATTGTGATGAGTTTGGCCGCTTATATAGCCTGGGCTTTAATTATTAGCTTCACAGTCCCAAGAGCTCAGCATATTTTTCATTCTAAATTGGTAACCGAAAAATGTAAAGCCCATAGTAACAATTCCCACTTGGACCTTGGACGATAATTGAGCCACCTTATCACCATGTCCTATTTTTGCCAGATTGAGTACTGAGGGAATAACTCCACAATATTGGTTCTTTATCACATGAATTAGATATTGTAAACGGTAAAAAATGCTTAGGAAAGCCATTAGTTGCTGACTATGGTAAGGGGTTAGGTTCAATGTGCCTCAGAATGCTTTAAGTGATGCTCATGGGCTTGTGTTTGTTTATTTCTTTGCTGAGCGTAGTCAGTCCCTCTAGGGACCTGAGTCCAAGGACCATTCAAGACCCTGGTGCTGCCGAACCCTTAGGTTCTTCTCTGAGTAGCTAGTTTCTAGATTTGAGTCCGAGGATCATACAAGACCTTGGATCTGTCTAACACTTAGATTCTCCTGTAAGTAACTAGTTTCCTCATAGGTTTGAGTTCGGGGACCATGCAAGACCTTGGTTCAATCCAGTACTCAGGTTTTTCGTGAAGTGGTTAGTTTCCCCATAGGCTTGAGTCCGAGGACCATACAAGACCTTGGTTCAGTCTAGTACTTAGATGGCCGCCAAGGTATAGGGTACATAATCATAATAGACATAAAATTCGAATCAAAATGAGGCGCTTTCATTAATAATAATACCTTCTCAGGTTGTTTACATTTCACGAGCGAGGTACAGGTTTTTCATCTAGGTCCTCTAAGTAGTATGTGTCTATCCCTGCTATTGAGATAATTCGATATAGTCCCTCCCAGTTAGGCCCCAGCTTTCCCCAGGAAGGATTCTTAGCCGCCCCCATAACTTTTCTCAACACTAGGTCCTCCAGTGCTAGTGGTCTTAGCTTCACATTGGCATCAAATCCCTGCTTGAGCTTCTAGTGGAAGTAGGCCAGCTGGATCATTGCCCCCTCCCTTCGTTCATCGACCAGATCTAGGCTCCTCCCCAGTAGTTCGTCATTACTGTTTGGAGTGAAAGAGCTCGTCCTCAGTGTTGGGAAGTTTACCTCTAGGGGGATAACAGCCTCGGCCCCGTAAGTCATGGCGAAAGGTGTCTCCCCCGTTGACTGCCGCGGCGTAGTCCGGTATGTCCAAAGAACGTGGGGCAGCTCTTCTACCCATCTCACCTTGGCGTCACCAGTCTCTTCTTAAGCCCGTTGACGATGACCTTGTGGACAACCTCGGCTTGCCCATTTCCCTGAGGGTAAGCTGGAGTTGAGTATCTGTTTGTGATCCCAAGTTCACAATAGTATCTTCTGAAGGCCTTGCTGTCAAATTGGAGTCCGTTATCCGAAATGAGGGTATGAGAGACCCCGAATCGTGTGACAATGTTTCTCCAAAGGAATTTCTTAGCATCCACATCCCTGATGTTGGCCAATGGCTCGGCTTCGACCTATTTGGTGAAGTAATCCGTGGCAACCAATAGATACCTCTTATTCCCTGGTGCTTTGGGGAAAGGGCCTACAATATCCAAGTCCCATTACGCGAACGGCCATGGGCTGGATAAAGGGTTGAGGACTCCCCCAAGTTGATGAATATTTGGGGCGAACCTTTGGCATTGGTCGCACTTCTTGACATACTCTGGGGCCTCATTCTGCATCCCCGGTCACCAATATCCCTGTGTGACGGCTCGGTGAGACAAGGATCTTCCTCCTGTGTGGCTCCCACAGATCCCCTCGTGCAGCTCTTCGAGCAGTAACTCTGATGCCTCGGGGTGAATACAAAGTAGGTATGGTCCAGAGTAGGAACGCCTGTACAACTTGTGGTCCTCGGATAACCAGAACCGAGAAGCATTCTTTTGTACCTTTTCAGCCTCTGCCTTCTCCTCGGGCAGAACATCATCTTTGAGGAATCTCATTATGGGGTACATCTAGCTGGGACCCACCCCAACTTGATGGATGCGGACCGTGCCCTTTGCCACCTTACTCGCCCTTTCCAGATGCTCCACAAGTATGATCCGAGGCAGATCCCCTGCCAAGGAAGTGGCGAGTGTGGCCAATGAATCGGCATGGGTGTTTCCGCTCCTAGGGATATGAGACAAGCTGAAAAGATCAAATTCCGACTACAAGCGCTTGACCTGGCTCAGGTACTCTTGCATTCTCGAATCTCTGGCCTCCAGTTCTCCCTCTACTTGGCCTACCACTAATCTCGAATCCAAGAACATTTCCACCGACTTTCCTCCCATTTTCTGCACCATGACCATCCCTTGTAACAATGCTTCATACTCGGCTTCATTGTTTGTGGCCGAGAACCCGAGCTTCAGGGATTTTTCTATGACATGCCCTTCAGGGGATACTAAGACTAGCCCCACTCCAAACCCCCTCTGATTTGCCGCGCCATCAACGTATACCTTCCAGCATGGTGACCCCGAGACGGAAACTGCTCCAACTGATTTTTCGCCCGTGCTTCTCTTCTCGGCCTCCATCTCCGCTGGTGGTTCAGCGAATTCGGCCACCAAATTAGCCAGGACCTGGCCTTTTATGGAGGTCCGAGGCATGTATTTGACGTCGAAAGCTCCTAGAATTGTGTTCCACTTGGCAATCCTTCCTGTGTAATTAGCGGTCCGCAGTACGGACTTCAAGGGTAGTCGGGTTAGGACAACCACTGTGTAAGCCTGGAAATAATGGGGGAGCTGTGTGGCGTAGACCATAGCTAATATGGCTTTCTCCAAAGGTAGGTATCTGACCTCAGCTTCATGTAATGACTTGCTAATGTAATAGACTGGTTTTTGAACGCCGTTGTCGTCCCGAATCAGTACCAGGCTCACAGCGTGAAATGCCACAGCAATGTATGCGTATAAGACCTCGTCGGCCTTAGGGTTAGACATGATAGGTGGCCGGGATAGGTATTCCTTGAGTTGTTGGAAGGCCACAACACAATCCTCGGACCATTCAAATCCCTTCCACTTGTTGATCAGGAGATAGAAGGGCCTGCACCTGTCAGCCGACCTGGAAATGAATTGATTCAGGGCCGCGATCATTCCAGTAAGCTTTTGGACCTCCTTGGGGTTCTAAGGAGGCTTTAGATTATGAATGGCCTTGATTTGGTCGGGATCGACCTCGATTCCTCTGTAGGTAATGAGGTACCCTAAAAACTTGCCAGATCCCACGCCAAACGAGCATTTGGAAGCGTTCAGACGTAGCTTATACTTCCTCAAGACATCAAATGTGCATCCGAGGTCTCCTAAATGCTCGGACACCGCTTTACTTTTTACCACCATGTCATCAACGTAGACTTCGATGCTCCTGCCCAGCATCGGCTCGAACATCCTTGTCATCATCCTCTGATAGGTGGACCCTGCGTTCTTCAGCCCGAACGACATTACTTTGTAATGGTAGTTCCTGATGGGCATCACAAAGGGTGTCTTCTCCTGATCCTCCAAGACCAGTGGTATTTGATGATAGCCTTGAAAGGCGTTTAGGAAGCTCATCCGAGGATGGCCCGTAGTTACATCCACTAGCTGATCTATCTGAGGCATGGGGAACGGGTCTTTCGGACATGCCCAATTCAGGTCAGTAAAGTCCACACAAACCCTCCACTTTCCGCTTTTTTTTCTTGACCACCATAGTGTTGGCCAACCACTCAGAGTAAAAAACCTATTTGATGGCCCCTGCACGCTTAAGCTTATTCACCTCTTCTCTAATCGCGTCAGCGTGCTCCTTCGATGGGCGCCGGGGTGGCTGTTTCTTGGGAATTATGGATGGATTGACGTTAAGATGGTGACAGATGAAGGATGGATCAATCCTTGGGGCATCACAAGCATCCCATGCAAACACATCAATATTACTCTTGAGGAACTCAATTAGCTCCTCCTTCTCCTCGGGAGGCAGCCGAGCCCCAATCCGGAAAAACTTCTCTGAGTCATCACCGATCACCACTTCCACTAGGTCCTCGCATTTTGCTTCCTCGGCAGCTGCATCAGGAAGCGCCGAGGGGATCTTTGATTGCTATAAGCTCTCTTCGACAGCGGTCGAGGGCTGTGCGTCAAGCCGATGTGATATGGCAGCCACCATGCATTGCCTTGCTGTGGATTGGAAACCACGGATTTCGAGAACTTGATCCCCTAACGGGAATTTCACCTTCTGGTACAAGGAAGAGGCGACAACCCCCAAGGTGTGGAGCCAGGGCATTCCTACGATGGCCGTGTAGGGGGAATAGGTGTCCACCACTATAAAGTTCACCTCCACCACCTCTGGGCCGGTTTGGATGGGCAGTCTGATCATGCCCTTTGGGATGACAAGCTTCCCGTCGAAGCTCATCAAGGGAGAGCTATAGGGCGTCAAGTCCTCCGGTTTCAGCCCTAGCCCCTTGTAGAGGTCTGGGTACATGACCTCGACCACACTGCCATCATCGACCATCACTCTCCTCACATCATAGTCCCCAATTCTGAGAGTGATCACCAGAGCATCATCATGAGGCTAGGTGGTCCCAATCTTGTCTTCCTCTTAAAAGCTCAAGGCTGGGAGAAAATTCCTTCTAGCCCTCTTCTGCTCTGGCTGGGCCTCCTCGACAGGCATCTGGGCTACAGACAACACTCGTGTAGGGGGCGTGCCTGTTCTTCCTGGTGCCGCCAAGATTACATTGATCGTCCCTGCAGGCGCCCTTAGGGCGTTATCTCTCTTCGGCTCCTGATCGGTCTGGCTTGGATGGTCACCGGGGTGATGCAGGAGGTGCTACAGCCTTCCTTCTCGGACCAGCTGGTCCAGATAGCTTTTGAGATTCCTGCAGTTCTCCGTGGTATGTCCGTGGTCCTTGTGGTACTGGCAGTAAAGGTTCTGGTTACGCTTCATGGATTCCCCCACCATCTTATTCAGCCACCTAAAGTATGGCTCGCTCTCGATTTTCGCCAACACCCTGTGTATAGGCTCTCGGAATACGGCATGGACCGCCTGCGTGTCAGCAGTTCCAAATTATCCCACGAAGTCCCTCCTCGGGCGGGTGTTGTTGTATCGGTCCGGCCTGAAGTCCCTCCTCTCCTGAGGGGTAGCCTTTTCCTTTCTGCCGCCCTACAGCTGGTCTTCCTCCACTCATTTGTACTTATTGATCCGATCCATCAGTTGGCGCATACTGGTGGCAGGCTTTCCGGTCAAAGACTTCCTTAGGTTGTGTCCAGTTGGGAGGCCATTTTTGAAGATACTGATGGCCACGTCATGGAAATTGCCCTCCAATTCGTTGTACATCTCCCAATATCGGCCCGAGTAGGCCTTTAAAGTCTCTCCATCATGCATGGAAAGAGACAGTAGCGTGCTTAAGGGCCGTGGGGCTACGCTATTCGTAACAAAGCGAGAGCCGAAGGCTGTCTATACGAATCTATGGAATCCGCCTTCAAGCCATTGAACCACCTCATCGCCACTGGACCCAAGCTAAAGGGGAAAACCTTGCACATCAACGCCTCGTTCTTAGAGTGGACAGCCATCCTTTGGTTAAACTGGCTCACATGCTCCACGGGTTCCGTTTTGCCATTGTAAATGGAAAAGGTTGGCTGCTGGAACTGCCGAGGAAGGGTAGCCCCCTCTATGTGGCGCGTGAAAGGCGACTTGGATAGTTGGTCTAACGCCTTGCTCATGGCGTCATATCCCAAGCCCCTAGGAGATGGGCTCTTACGCTTTCGCTCCCGGTAGTGCTCTTCGTCATGAGAGAAGGTCTCGCTTGGAGGAGTTCTCGACCTTTGCCTATAGTCATCGTCGCTTTCATCGTCAGAGGGCAGGTCAGGGCTAGGTCGAGGTCGCCTTCGTTGTGCATGGTGCAGCCTCCTCTTCAAGTCACCTATCTCTCGCTGCATGGCCAGCTCGTCGTTCTGCCCCTGGGTCATGCTACTCCTATCCTCCTTCGACTAGGCAGCTTGGTTGTTGTTTTGTCTTTGGGGCATATGACTGTCCCCACGCGAGTAGCTTCTGTTGGTTTAAGTGGTGCGCACACTTCCTTCTCGAAACCTTCCGTTCTCTTCATTTCAATCGCGCTTAAGGTTGGCGAAGTTACCCCGATGCTGGGATTTGACCGGTTCGGGCTGATGGGAGCCTACCTGATGAGGGCCTGATCCTGCCATGCTTGGTCGTTGCCCTTACTAGCACACGAGTTCTTCCCACAGACGGCGCCAATTGTAGGGTCTGGGTTTGAGCACTTCTACCATTGAGTAAGTGGACTCAAGCCCAGCTAGCCCAATACAATGAATTTGTAGATAGTGGGTTTAAGAACTAGGCCCTAGTGAGGGATACGATTGCTATGCATGGCTGAGTATGGATTGGATAGCATTAACATGGATTCAAATATGCAATGATGTTCCTCGGCCCTCCTCTTGGGAGCTGGACGCTTTTACTATTTCTTTAGTGATTGGTTACAAAAGCCTTTCTCTTGTTACAGGTTGTTGCAGTGCTCAATACTTCTAATTTTTCTCCCTCTTCTTTCCTCCTCCCTTCAAGAGGGCTTTCTTACATTATATACTGCCTTTTAGTGGATCTTAGCCCTACATCTGTTGCTCAAGCAGGTCACTACTTGAGTGCTTATCCCATCAGCCGCCTTCCCATTCTTTTTGTGGGCTGTAGCAACCAAGGCTGCGCTGTTCAGGGGTCATTTCCTCATTAATGCGGCCAGAACATTAGATGGGGGCATTTAACGTGGAGGTGACAGTTTATCATGGACTTGCTCCTCCACCATGCTTCCTCGGCCGGCACGATGTACTTGTTCCTTCTCTTTAGATGCCCTAGAAGGCTGCTTTAGGTGGCCCGTTATTTCCTAATTCCATGGTCTCGGTTGGCCGAGGACGGGATCGTCCTCGGCAAGGTCTTTGGGCAATTTGGACTTTCACACTTCGTCCTCGGGCGTTTCCTCATCCTCGACATAGGCCTTAGGCTTGATATGAAATGGGCTGGGGATACCAAATCTTCTGGCCCCACAATTGTTATTATGAATTATATTTTTCTTAATTACTTTTTGTACAATTAAAATTTTTAAGTTTCAAATTTATTATTTAAAATTTTCTCTCTCAAAGAGATTATCATGATTATGATGATAATAAAAAATTATCACATAATTACAATTGATATTATTCAAATAATTGATAGGCACATTTAAATTCATAATATTCATGTAGATTGTGTTTTAATATAAACTCAAACTCTCACATCTAAACTTACTAAGGATTAACTCAAATAAATATCAAAGCAAAACTATACGAGGGAGTGAAAGGACTTGTGATGCGAACTCAAAAAACACAACACCAAAACGTATCAAGAGTTGCAAGAATAATCCAAGGAGCTGAATAAGCGTAGGGCAACATGCACTCAAATTTGTGCCTTCTACCGACTACCCCGCTCACCAAGAATATAACAATTGACTATGAAAGATAGTGACAAGTATAGTAGAAAAAATGGGCTCATTTTACGCTTCGTTTGTTTCAATGTAAAATATTTTTAGGAAAATATTTTCCCATTTTACCATGTTTGTTTTGCAATAAAATATTTAGTCAAAAGTAAAATATTTTTGGTCAACCAAAACAACCTAGGCATATTTATGTAAAATATTTTACACTTAAAATTTTGGTAAAACATTTTACATTTGCTCTCCTCCCTCTTACCCGATATTTCACTTCCTCACAACTCAGTCCCTCTCAGTTTTTGCTCTTCCTCTCTCACGACTACTATACCTTCTCACTCTCAAGTTCTCCCTCATCTTTCTTCTTTTCTCTCTGGCAATCCATTGGGACTCCTACTGGTGAGTAGTGAGGCGGTCAGCGTCAATGTCAATGTCTCCAGCATAGAGGTTGCAGCAGTAAGTGCGATGCCAATCGTCAATCTGGGTTGTTGTCTCTCTCTCTCTCCTCCCTTCTACACTCTTCCTCATGTTCCTAATATCTTTCAGGCCGCATCTCTCAAATATGGATAGGTGGGTTGTCGGTAGTGGGTTTGGTTCTAAGTTTGGTAGGTGGGTTTAGTTTTGGGTTTTGGTGGCTGGGTTTTGTTTTGATTTGGTGGCTGGGTATGGTGTTGGGTGATTGATGGTTTGTCGTGGTGGTTGGGTATGGTTTTGCTGGGTTTTGTTTTGAGTTTGGCGGCTGGGGATGGTGTTTGGTGATTAATGGTTTATTGTGGTGGCTGGTATGGGTATGGTTTTGGTGGCTAGGTATGGTTTTGCTGGGGTTTGTTTTGAGTTTGGCAGCTGGGTATGGTGTTAGGGGTGGGTTCCGGTGTTGATGATGGCCCGTTGGTGGCAGTGGAAGTGATGGCCTTTTATTTTCCTTCTTCCCAATCTGGATTTGGTACTGTTGTTGGTGGTTTGTGCTTGCACCCAGTGGTGGTTGGTGGTGGCTGATTTGTGCTTGCACTTTCAAGTGTCTAGGACAATCCAAACACTTGAAAATGTTTTACTGAAAATATTTTACAGCAAAATTTTTACTTGTAAAATTTTTACATTTGAAAATATTTTACTTCGAAACAAACGGAGCGTTAATTTATCTCTCGTTTTTCTATAATGGCGGCCATGACTATGTGGCTGCTGCTCAAGGAACAGTGTCTACACCACACCCATTCACTACTGTTAGTATCTCGTTTTGTCCTAAAGTATGAGACTTCTCACTTCTGCAATTGCATGATAAATTATTAAACACCTCCTCCGGAGGTGAATTAGTAGTAGAGAAATTTCTGGTGAATTATAAAACACCTCCTCCAGACTCTTTATGCAAGGAGTTGAACTCCATGGTGAGAAATTTCTGGTGGGGGCAAAAGGATAAAGAGCGAAAAATGGCGTGGATCTCTTGGGAAAAACTTTGCTCTCCAAAGATGGAAGGGGGCATGGGTTTCAGAGACTCAAAGACTTTCAACCTAGCGCTCTTAGCTAAGCAAGGTTGGAGAATTCAACAAGATCCAAACTCCCTCATCCATAAAGTCTTTAAGGCAGAGTACTTTGCAGGGTGTTCATTTTGGGAGGCACAGTTGGGCTATAGACCATCCTATGTTTGGAGGAGTATCATGGCAACCAAGGACTTAATTGTGAAGGGCTCTAGATGGGTAATTGGAAATGGGGAAAGGGTTCATGTTTGGGAGGATAGATGGATTCCAAACTCGGACTCGTTCAAAGTTATCAGTCCAAGGGGTCCTTCAACTAATGTTGTAATGGTTGCGAATCTCATTAATAGGGAGACCCGTGGTTGGGATGCAAATTTGGTAAGAAACTCCTTCCTTCCCCATGAAGCTGAAATTGTTTTGGGAATCCTTCTTAGTTCTAGGCTTCCTAAAGACTCCATAGTGTGGGCTTGGACTCCCAATGGCCGTTTCACTGTGAAGAGTGCCTACTGGGCAACCCAGAAGTTGATGTCGAAGCTAAATTCGCATGGAGAAAGAGGGGAAAGTTCAGATGGGTCGAAATCAAAAGCCATTTGGAAGCTCATTTGGAATTTGGACTACCCAAACAAAATTAGGCATTTCATGTGGAGGGCGTGCAAAAACATTCTCCCAACAAAGTATCGCCTAAAGTCGAAAGGTTTGGAGGTGGAAACCAGCTGCGATGTGTGTGGAAGAGATGAGACTGCCAGCCACATCTTGTGGGGATGCAAAACAGTAGCAGAGGTTTGGAGTGCAACAAAAATAAAGCTTCCCCTTTTGCCTATGTAAGGTTGAAATTTATCAACCATCTTGTTGGCTTTATTCCGTACCAATTTGCTTGTAATTTAGCACTTAGTAGCCCTGTATTTAGGTGGGATTCATGTAAGGGTAGTGTGTGAAGAGAGTGTGAAGAATTGCTCATCTTTGTGCAAAGAAGCATGGTCTCGTGACTGACTCGCAGCTTGCAAGTGGCCAACTGCTGCACATTGAGAAGCATGCGAGGAGGTGAAGGGTCACGCCAGCTGTCACACTACAGGACAAAAGTCCCAGGTTGGCCAGGCCGTTATCTCGCGACTTAGAATAGTCGCGAGACCAAGCCGCCAACCAGCCCTGTTTGGAAAAAACTGACTCTTCGTATTCCAAACACACACCACTATATATAGACCCTTATACCCACGAAATGTAGAGAGCTTTCAGAGAGAATTTTGTGAGAGAAACCCTAGAGAAAAACAAGATTGCCTCATCCCCAATCTTCACTAAGAGACTCCTCAAATTCCTCTACTCTCTTCCTCTCCATTGATACATCCTTGAGAGGTCATTGACCAAATCCTTTTCTCATCACACCCACTTCTGTGAGAAGGTCTTTTGGTGCTAAGGAATTAGTTTGGAAGGGACCAATGGTTATTGGTTGATGCTATGGGTTATAGCGGAATCCGGTAAGCTAGAAAAGAAAAAGGTTCGGCGCAACCTCGTTGGAGCAAGAAGCTTGGAGGGCTTAGGTACCTGGGTAGATTAGGCTTGGAGGGTCTATTGCTGTTCATGTATCCCAACTACATTTTCTAGTGGATTATTGACCGCTTGGAGGGCAGCGGAGAGGTTTTACACCGAGGGCTTCGGTTTCCTCTTCGATAACACATCGCGTGTTGTCCTTGTGTTTGCATCTCTCTTCCCTTATCTTTGCCTTTTATTTTTTGATGTGGATGTGATTATAATTGGCTTAGATTGTTTATCAATTCTGTGTTTGGCTTATGTTCATGTTCCGCACATTAATTGTTTGATAATAAGCTTGAATTGATATTTTGTAATTTGGGGTCTAAACGTTCAAGGGTGTTTTACACACATATTGAACATTCAATTGGTATCAGAACGGATACACTTGTTGTGGTTTAAATACTTAAGTGTGATCCTTGACCCCTTGATTTATTTGCCATGGATTGTTCTTTGTATGCCTCTTTGTATGATTTGGTTGATGATAAATGTAGCATGTCACGTGTTTGTGAAAATGCATCTATGAGTATGAATCCTCATGATTGTGATGCCATGTTACATGAACCTTTGGATGTTATTGATATTCCTAGCATCAAACCCTTGAAGAAAAATGCTAAGAAGTTTCAAAAGAATTTGAGCAAGTTATTTTGTGAAAATGATGATTTGATTGCTAAGCTCAAAGAATCTAACAAATTGGTTGAAAAATATAAGAAACTTGTTGAAATTTCTCTTCAAAAGCTGAAAGAGTTTGAATGTTTGAATATGGACTTAAATGCTAAACTTGTTTTGTCTAACAAACTTATTAATGAGCTAAAATGTGAAAATGAATCTCTCAAGATGCATGCCGAGTGTTTGATTGTTGAACCTATTGTTAAAAATGATGAAAATTTTTGTTGCAATCATGTTGTGGTACCCGATTTTATGCCTATTGTGCGTTCTACCTCAAAGGACAAATTGGTGTACATTCCTCCACATAAAAGAACTCAAAAGGTGGAGAGAAAGGCTGTTAAGTCAAAGCCTCCGTTTAGGTCTCAACCTAAGGCTTCGAATGGATCTAAGTTTGTTCCAACTTGCCACCATTGTGGTGTGATTGGTCATATAAGACCTCAATGTCATAAGTTGAAGAGAGAACAAAACCATGTTGCTAGATCCCTTCCCAAAAAGTCTAATAGACCTGAACGCATTGTTTATCACCATTGTAATGCCTTTGGTCATCTAAGACCTCAATGCTCTAAGTTTCATGCTTTTAAAAGAATCAAAAGAAAAGAGAAAATTGAGCTTCTCGGAAGTTGTGCTAAAAAGGATAAACCGGATTTGAGTGATAATAGCATGTTGTTAAAGAAAGTGTTTGATGCTCTTAATTCCTTGACTATGTGCATCTCCGGTTCTCATTCTTCCAACCCTCGTCTCACTTCTCTTGAGACAATCGTTCCGTTTGGATGAGGAAGGGTTCCTATGGTTGAGCTTTTGCTCTTTTGGTCCTTGATCTAATTCTTTCGACCTTTGTAGGACCCTTCATGCAATTGATCTAATTCTTTCGATCTTTGTAGGATCTTTCATGCATTGATTGTCACATCTTCATGCATTTGTGCATTTTGCATTTATTTGTATGCATTGCTTTTGTTTTAATCTTACTTTTATGTTTTAGTTTTGTGTGAGTAAAAATCCAAAATCACATAAAAAGTGAAAAATTCAAAAAGTTTGATCGTATATGTTTGAGCACATATCACATGTGAGTTTTGCCTTGTACCTTCGTACAAATGGCTTTATGCATTTACGAGCTTAGCTTGTTCTTTATGCACTTATATCTTTGTGAGAAAAATCTTGACATCTTTGTGTGATTGTTGTAAATCGATTTTCAAGCTTGTCATGAATGATTAGTCAATAATCTTGTTGGTTTTGAGTCATGCATAGATTTGTGCCTATATATCTTCCCACGCTTTATTTTGTTGTTTTTGCTTAAAGAGCTCACAAAATGTAAATCTCCAAATGAAAAGAGATATTGAGTTACAAAAGCTTGTCGCACATACTAGTATTTGACTAGAAAAAGGAAAAGTGGCCAAAATAAAATGCATGATACCCCAAAAAGCCAAAGGCTTATTCATTAAATTGAAATATCAAAAATTTCAGGCATCGATCTCTAAAATGAGATGTATTAATTCAAAAAGATCAAATTATATGAATTGTAAAGAAGCCAAATGAAAAGTTTCAAAGATATGTAATCATTTTCTTGTGGAAAGTCATATATGTTCATTTCTATAATTGAGATAGACCACTTGACTTAGTACTAGTTGTGTATGACTTGATTGAATTGATCATTGAAGCTTCACTCTAGACTATGGACTATTCCACACTTGATACACACACACAACACACATGCCTAATGTTCAATGAATGCCTTATTCATTTGTTCGATTGTACTTGTTTAAATGTGATGTGTGTGTGCTCAACTATATATGGATCAATCCAAAAAGATTTTTGATCATTTTATCTGGTTTTGGAAGTGATTTTTATCACTCTTTGTGTTCATGTTTAGTGCTTACATTGTTTTTCAGTGTTTAAACATGTTTTGTGTTGAAAAACAGGTGTCAGAGTTTTTCGCAACTCACTCGCGACTCGCCAGTCGCCAACCCCAGTCGCGAGTTCATCCAGAAGTTTTGGCGACTCACTCGCGACTCGCGAAAATTTTCGCGACTGAACTTCGCGACTCGCCCAGTCGCGAAACGCCCAAAAACAACTTTTTAAAGGGCTTTTCGTGGGAAACCTGTTTTAAACCTCTCCCATCCTCTCTTAAACCCCTCTTTCACTATTTTTACATCTAAACCCAATCAATTTGAATGGTTTTTCATTCCATTAACATCTCTAAGGTAATTATATACTCTTTTCATTGATTTTGATCCTTAGATTATGTTTTGGAGAGTTTTGTGCTCTTGGTTGGGATTTTCATCATAGGGGTTGGGAAAACTTAATTTTTGTCAAATTTTTGTATGGGATTGGTTTCTTTTGATGATTTTCTTTGGATGTTGGCCCCTTGTGGCAAAAAGATCATGTATTAAGGGTAGATTTCATGATGTTCATGCATTGTTTTACATTGTTGTTCATAGTGTGCATGCTAGGTGTTTGATAAAATGCCTCTTAGGCATTTTCTCGCTTGTTTGGACTCCAATGAGTACCAAACTTTGGGGTTTCTCATGTTTCCTCATTAGGAACATGTTTGGTTCATTGGTTGTGTATTTAACACACCTTGCCCCACATGTGCATTTTTCATGCATTGGTCATACATTGCACATAGCCACCTCTTGCACACACCTTGCTACCCTTGTCATGCATTGGTTCATACGTTATTTCTTCATCCTAGCATGTCATGTCTTAGGATTGAGCTTCATTTTCTCATTCATCATTGCACCCCTCATGCATCATTATCATTATTCATACTTTCATCTCTTGCCGTCGTTTCTCCTTGAACCTTTGTTTATTCCTGACAAAAAGGGGGAGAGTATATCTGAGAGTTTTTGTCATTTCTATATGACCCTTGTGCACATTCTTAGGGGGAGAAATTCTATTTCTCATGCACATTTGTAGGGGGAGAGATATTCCATAGGGGAGATGCATATACCAAGGGGGAGAAGACATTAAGTTAATAAGAAAAACTTTGTTTTGTTTGTCATTTCTTTATGACTGTTTTGGTGTTTGATCAAGTTGCTCACATGTTTCACATCATGATTACTTGATCGCAATTTACCTGTTACATTATACTTGTCCTTTTATGACTTGCTTTACCTTGAGGGTCTAATGTGTTTTGTGCAAGTGTTTCAGGTTACAGGTATATATGTTCCAAGTGCATCACAGCTTCTCATCATTTTGAAGGGGAGAAAATTTAAGCACTTTTAGTTTATTTAAAATACTTTATATTTGTACCTGGTACCTTTGTAGGTTTTTAAGGTTCTTGTTTATGTTTTGTACCCATATTGCTTTTGTAAGCTTTTAGGGTTTGTTTCTATGCACTTTGTAGGCTTTATGGTTTGTACCTTGCTTTATGCAGCCTTTGTACTTTGTTAAATCAGTACTTCTAACTAAATGTTATGCATTTCCTTTTAAGTACTGTCACTCTTGTGCCCTTGTAGGACTTTATTCCTAGATGCATATACTTTATGTACTGTGCATTGGTTGAGTGTTGGTCATTCAAGTGATTTGCCTTATGTTTGTCAGCTTGAATGTCCGAATGTTCATTCCAAGTGTGAATGAGTATTGTGATCATTTGTTTATAGTGATTGCTTGTTTAGGTCTTGCCATGGTTTATTGCTTTATTCCATTGTGCTTGATCGCATTGTGCTTGCTCCATATACATTACAAGTTTTCTGCATACAATGAACTTATTGTGTTGTTATGTTTCAGGAGATACTTGTTCTTATGGTTCAAAAGTTTCACAAATTCTAGAGTTAGGTGTGAGTGAGTTTTCCAACTGTTTCCAACTCACGCGTTAAGTCTAGAGTTTATTACAAGTTTTCTGCATACAATGAACTTATTGTATTGTTGTGTTTCAGGAGATACTTGTTCTTATGATTCAAAAGCTTCACAGATTCTAGAGTTAGGTGTGAGTGAGTTTTCCAACTGTTTCCAACTCACGCGTTAAGTCTAGAGTTTGTTATAGGGTTTTGTCACGGAATAGCCAAAGGGAGAGATTGTAAGGTTGAAATTTATAACCATCTTGTTGGCTTTATTCCGTGCCAATTTGCTTGTAATTTAGCACTTAGTAACCCTATATTTAGGTGGGATTCATGTAAGGGTAGTGTGTGAAGAGAGTGTGAAGAATTGCTCAACTTGGTGCAAAGAAGCAAGGACTCGCGGCTAGGACTCGCGACTGACTCGCGACTTGCAAGCCGCCAACTGCTGCACACGTGAGAAGCATGCAGAGAGGTGAAGGGTCACGCCAGCTATCGCACTATAGGACAAAAGTCCCAGGCTGGCCAGGCCGTTATCTCGCGACTTGAACTCGCGACTTAAACCAGTTGCGAGGCCAAGCCGCCAACCAGCCTTGTTTGGATAAAACTGACTCTTCGTATTCCAAACACAAACCACTATATATAGACCCTTATATCCACGAAATGTAGAGAGCTTTTGTAAAAGAAACCCTAGAGAAAACCAAGATTGCCTCATCCCCAATCTTCAGTAAGAGACTCTTCAAATTCCTCTACTCTCTTCCTCTCCATTGATACATCCTTGAGAGGTCATTGACCAAATCCTTTTCTCACCACACCCACGTCTGTGAGAAGGTCTTTTGGTGCTAAGGGAAGCAATTTGGAAGAGATCAATGGTTATTGGTTAACGCTATGGGTTATAGCGGAATCCGGTAAGCTAGAAAAGAAAAAGGTTTGACGCAACCTCGTTGGAGTAGGAAGCTAGGAGGGCTTAGGTACCTGGGTAGATTAGGCTTGGAGAATCTATTGCTGTTCATGTATCCCAACTACATTTTCTAATGGATTATTGACCGCTTGGAGGGCGGTGGAGAGGTTTTACACCAAGGGCTTTGGTTTCCTCTTCGATAACACATCGTGTGTTGTCATTGTGTTTGCATCTCTCTTCCCTTTATCTTTGCCTTTTATTTTCTATTGTGGATGTGATTATAATTGGCTTAGATTGTTTATCAATTCTATGTTTGGCTTATGTTCATGTTTCACACATTAATTGTTTGATAATAAGCTTGAATTGATATTTTGTAATTTGGGGTCTAAACATTCAAGGGTGTTTTACACACATATTGAACATTCAGCCTAAGCCTTGCATGGATTTTATGGGCATTGTATGGGAAATAAGGGAGAGATGCCCGGTGGTAGATTGGGTATTGTTTACAATTACGGGTTGGAGTTTATGGAGTAATCGGAACAAACTCAGACATGAATGGAGTGGAAAAACAGTAGCTGAAATGGTAAGGTTTGCAGCGGAGTACGCAAAGGAAGTGAGACAACCTCAACAAGTCAATTCTCGGCCTCCCAATTCAGGTATGCCCTCATGGACCCCCTCCAGACTCAACTAGTACAAAATTAATACTGATGGAGCTGTTTTCGGGAGTATTGGTTGTTGCAGTGTGGGTGCTGTGATTAGAAATGAAAGAGGCCAGCTGATGGGTTCAATGAGTAAGCGTATGGAGCTGTCGTTGGGTGCATTAGAGATGGAAGCTAAAGCCGTGGAGGAGGGGATACAATTGGCTTGGGATCTTGGACTCAAAGATATCATCATTGAGAGCGACTCACAGATCGTGGTGAATGCTCTGAGAGGGCAAGATCCTATTCAAAGCTCCATCAGGAAGGTAATTGAAGGCATTGAATGGTCTTTGAGGCAATTTAGTTCGTGGAAGGCTGTTCACACCAGAAGGGGCTGCAACAGGGCAGCTCACATATTGGCAAAAAATGCCAAAGGTTTGGAGGATTGTATTGTTTGGGTAGAAGATACCCCCTTAGTTATTAAGGACCAAATACAATGTGATGTAATCAATTTGAACTCTGTTATGGATTAATTGAAAGTTTATCGAGTGTTGTTTATCAAAAAAAAAAAAGTAGCAGAGAGCCTATATTATCCATTATAGGTATATATATATATATATATATATAGATGGGTTCAAGTTACATCTAGTATAACTCTAAAGAGTTACACATTTTTTATACCGTTGAATTTAAGTAGATTTAACGGTTAAAAAAAGACCCCTACTATTACAAATATTTTTATTAGAATCTCATTAATCACCTTCATTTATTACCTTTTAAACTTATTTCTAAGCCCAACAAAAGAAAACATCTGACTCTCTCTCCCTTTCTCTCTCTCTCTCTCTCTCTCTACATTTGGTGTTCAAGCCGTTTGTCTCTCTCTCCCTCTCTACATACTAAACCTACGTTTCTCTCTCTCTTTCTCCTCCTACATTGCACCTCCACCATTGTTCCACCTCCACAAGGTTGCCGGCAGAAAAATAAATTATAAAAAAAAAAAATTAACCAAGCCGAACTGTTTCTATTTGTGAGTACTCTATTTCTATTTTTCATTTCTTTTCTATTGTGAGTGCTCTATTTTTTTTCTTTTCTTTTCTGGTCTGACTCTCTCCAAAACTCTACGTTTCTTTTCTGGTATGTTCTTTTCTGGTCTTACATTTTTCTTTGGTGATGGTTTTTTTTTAAGAAAAAAAAATACATTCTATGTGTATGATCAAACGCCGCTTAGAAGTTATTATCTTTCTTTCCCTATACTAATGTTGTATTCCATGTGGGTTTTCTACATGTTTTTATGTAGTGTCTCTAATGAAGCCGTTTTGTTTTTGTGTTTTCTGGAACAAATATGGTGCAGTTGATGTGCAAGTTTTAGCTAGTATATGTTGTATCAGATAAGGTTTTAATGTGGATTGGGAGTGCTCTGTTTCTGTTTCTTTTCTAGTTTGTGAGTGCTCTGTTTCATTTGCAGGCAGCCTTTCGTCGATGCTGTTGTAACCAAGTGCAAGCATTATTTCTGTGAGCATTGTGCATTAAAGGTATACCTTTTATTTCTGTGAGCAAGCACTACTTTAGTAAACTGTTTGTGGATTTTTACGATGGAATTTTTTTACATTCATTTATAGAAGAAAATCAAATCACACATTTAAAAAATTAACCCTTTTAAATTTTAAAAAAGAAGCTGGCAATGGATTAAATTGCAAACTTGTAGTGAATGAAACATGGCAATGGAAGTAATCAGATCACACATTTACTGCACTGTTTAGGACAAGTAGTTTAGCTATAGTAAATGACAAGTAGATATGACAAGCAGACACAGTAAATGACAAGTGGTTTAGCTATAGTTTAGCCTAACTATTTAATCAATTAGGCTTTGGCATTTGTCATGTTTTCATTAGTAGATCAAGTCGGTCAGTTAGACATTATGTTTGAATACTTTACCAAGTATCTTTTTATGATGCAAGATTTAGGAATTATACCACTTACAAGTAATTCTTATGGGACAAGCTAGAACTTATATGTATGGGTACACTGAGTTTATGCACATGTTTCTAGAATTGTTGTTCAATCTGCCTATGAATTGGTATGAGGAATTTATTGTTCATTTTACCCACGATACTTTGAGAAATTATCATGGTAGGTGATGATGAATACTTTGTGACATTGGTATATTGAGATGAATGCCATTTGAGAAATTACTATTTAAGTACTCATGGTGTTTTACATGGAATTTGATGTTTATAGTATTTTGTAGTGGTGGGAAGGTATCATGATTTTAAAGTATATTTTTTGAGGGGGTACCTGGAGCTTTGTGTTTGCTTTTTTAATAACAGTTTCTTAGGGATGATCTGTCTTTGTTTGTGGTTCTAAATAATAGGTAGTATAGCTACTTTAAGTTACTGCATTATTGGTTCTGCACTGTTTACTGTACTTTACTGCACTGTTCTGTTTACTGCACTTTGCTGCACTAGATTAGTATAGCTGCACTGCACTACATTGCACTTTACTGCCTCTGAATCCTCTTATGTCAGGAAATGCAAGATAATGTCTGGGCATGGAGTTCCAAGATAGTTTAGTGCGTCATTGAGTTATAAAATTTACATATTGCAGGTATATTTTGGGAAGACGAAAGAGATGGTGTGCACCTTACGACCACCAACTGAAGTTGTGATGAGACTGCTTGATAGCTAAGATATGGGATTCAATGGCATATGAGATAGAGAATTGAAATTCTTTGTATTTTCCAAATTTGCTTGGCAGTGTGTTGTTACTGGCAGATTGTTTGTACTTCATATGTAAATGGAATCTGACAGGGACAAATATTTTCATAATGTAATCTGACAGGGCCAACTAATTTCATGATTGTGTATGAGTCAGTATGACATATATTAAAACCATCATTTCCAGAAGTATTGCTTCAGTTTTTTTTTTTTTTTTTCTGCTTGTTGCTTTAGTTGTTACTAGAACTGTGGTATAATTCAGCAATTTCCCTGATTGAATTATTTAATCCCACTCGTTATCAATAGAATTGGGATACTTCCTGTAAGAAATATATCGAAGTGTTGTCATTGGGTTAACAATTCTACTGCAGAAATATGCACAATGCTTCCCGTGAAAAATAGTTCATAGAGAATAGAATTTATTGTGGTGTGTTGTCAAAACAGAGGAGGAAGTAAACAAAAACATACACAGAGATGTTAAGAGGCAAAATGGAGGTTAGCAAGAAAATTTAAGGATCCCTCCTCAAAAAAGTCTTTTGTGTTAACTACCAATTGGAATTCTCCTAGAGTCAAAAGCTAGGTGAATTTTCTTTTCTGCAGAATTGGTGTTGAGTCTTAGAATTGGTGTTGAGTCTTTGGGAGTAGTGTTTTTGGGGTTGTACTATCAATTTGTCATAGCTCATATGCTATAGTGTTACCCCCTGCCTCAGGCAAACATAGACTTGGTTTATAGTGGTTCTATTGTGTTTCAATGAAATTCATATTGATTTTAAAAATAAATAAAAAAATTGTGCTGAGGATTAGCATAGAACCAGACAACCACAGAAAGTTGTTTGACAATCATAGAAAGTCATTACAAGAAATTAAAATATAACAAATCAACAATGTCCATAGCCTTACATTCATCATATGGTAACATCAATGGGGTACTTAATTTTCCAGGAGAAACATTTCGATTTCATACCTGCTCAATAAGATTGGCAGCTAATAGGAGAAAAAAGTTGTTCATTGAAATCCATTTTAATTTTTTTCTCCCCCTCTAAATGTGAAATATGTTTGAATCATAACGATGTAAAGTAAGTGGACAATCAAAGGAAAACTTCAAATCTTATTTTATTTGCTCTTTCTATAAAAGAGGGGGAAATAATGTCATTATCCATAAGCACTATAGGAATCCTCTCATCTCCTGGCATACTTTTGAGGAACATTTCCTTTATAACAGCCCCTTTGCACTGAATCTCTTCTGCAATTTTTTAGGGGTGCCTAGCACAAGTGTCATGCTCAAATGTTGAAAGATGATTGTGCTAACCACATCAACATATGCAACAGCACCTAATAATTACACATAAGCATGAGCTGCAACATTATCAACTCATCTGTTAGCCTCTGGTGAAGAGTTGCAGTAAGGTGTGTGCAAGCAAACCAACTTGGTGACTGTTAAACACATAGCAGCAAACACCACTCCCACTGCAACCCCGTAACTGCCTTTTCATGTCTCCAACCTTATTGCTCTCTTGATAATTCTTCCAAAGCTTGGGAGTAATCCCCCATTAGCAAACACCATCACATGGTCTAGACCTATGTAGTCAATTCCCGTGAGTATGGATCCAATTGCGGATAAAGGACTTGTAAACCCAATTAGAGCAGCATAGCTACCTGGGCGACTAACAAGAATATCCACAACTGAATGATTTTTACATAAGAAGAGAATACCTCATGTTTGGTGAGAGCCATCAAAATCATTGCTTCACATTCACAGCCATTACAACCATGGTCAACTCATTAAGCAATACTGTGATCAAAGTGCAAGCACCAAAAATTTAAACCTAACCCAAAAAGACAAGCATAGAAAGGACGGGGAATAGTGAATTAGACAAGTAGCAGTGAGCTGAACTCTTCATTTCTCATACTTCTTTCTTAATCTTTCTTTGACGAAATCATTCCGAGCTTTAGTTTGAGCTTGTTGAGGGGCAATGTTGACATAAGAGAGATGCACACCAATAGCAAAAAGAGCAGCACCAGAGACGAAGCATGCCACAGTCATCAACAATTTCTTGGGCGTTGAAAGAAAGCACAACACCATTTTCCTTAATTATCTACATGCAAAAGGAGAAGATTCAATCAAAGATAACCAGCTCACATATATAAAGCCACTATCTTTCATTGATTGTAAAGAAAATTATATCGATCAATTTCATAAATATTCAAGCCACATTAAAACCTTATCTGATACAACATATACTAGCTAAAACTTGCACATCAATTGCACCATATTCGTTCCAGAAAATATAAAAACAAAACGGCTTCATTAGAGACACTACATAAAAACATGTAGAAAACCCATATGGAATACAACATTAGTATAGGAAAAGAAAGATAAGAACTTCTAAGCGGCATTTGATCACACACATAAACGCATTTTTTTTTATTAAAAAAAAAAAAAAACCATCACCAAATAAAAATGTAAGACCAGAAAAGAAATGTAGAGTTCTGGAGAGAGTTAGACTAGAAAAGAAAAAAAAAACAGAGCACTCATAACAGAAAAGAAAGGAAAAATAGAAACTGTTCGACTTGGTTTTTTTTTTCCTGCCGGCAACCTGTGGAGGTGGAACAATGGTGGAGGAGCAATGGAGGAGGAGATAAAGAGAGAGAAATGTAGGTTTAGAATGTAGAGAGAGAGAGAAATGGAGAGACTAATGGCTTGAAAACCAAAATGTAGAGAGAAAGGGAGAGAGAGTCAGATGTTTTCTTTTCTTGGGTTTAAAGATAAGTTTAGAAGGTAAAAAATGAGGGTAATTAATGAGAATCTAATAAAAATATTGTAATAATAAGAGTATTTTTTTAACCGTTGGATCTACTTTAATCCAATGGTTTAAAAAAGGTGTAACTCTTTAAAGTTATACCAGGTGTAATTTGAACTCATCTCATATATATATATATATATATATATATATAGTTAGGTTCTAAGGATTTAGGATCTAAACGTTTTAGCACTTCAATATGTAATGTTGGCAAACCATGATCAAAACTTAGAGTCTAGAATTAGGCTGCTCAAAGTATGTTTATTGTAAAGTTGGAATCAAGTAATTGCAGAAAATTACTGTTCACTTTCAGCAAGGCTCGATCGATTGAAAATTAGACTCGATAGATCGAAGCTTGTGTAGATTGTTTTTCTACAGATTTTTCCAACTCAACCCAAGCTCATATGATGTGTAGGGTTTTATGTTTTGCCTTAAGTATAAAAGGAAAAACCCTAACCACGTTTTATTGTTGTTTTTGCTGTGTGTATGAATCTCTTGTGAGATCTAGAGGTGTTTGCCTTCATACATACTTAGGATTATCAAGATCTAGATTGATGTCGAGAGCTTGGTGATCGCTTTAGTTGCTGCATAAAGAGCTTAAAGAAAAATATAAGTGGGAGTACTTGTGGTTGCTATGAATCCAAGAAAGAAGTAGTCCGTGGACTCAAAGCTGTCACATGGTCGTGGTAATAAGTTTTCTTCTCGAGATAGTAATAGGATGTTAGTGGTCTAAGTCGCTATTATAAAATTTCAATTCTTTCATAGTGAATCTGTTTTACCTTGAGGATAACTAGGTTAAATCCTTCCCAGATTTTTTACCTATTTGGTTTTCCTGGGTTATCATATCATTGTGTTCTTTATTTTCCACACTGTTTCAATGATATGATTTATTTGTGTTAACCTAGATCTGAATAATTTACCTAAGTTAATCACTTGGTAAAATAGCTAGGTTAATCTATTTGTGTTTAAAGGTTCTAAAAACGTACATATATATATATATATATATATTCTAAAAACGTACTTATATATGAGATTTGTTCAAGTTACACCTGGTGTAACTCTAAAGAGTTACACATTTTTTAAATCATTGGATTTAAATAGATCTAACAGTAAAAAAAACAAAAATAAAAATAAAAAAATAAAAACCCTCATTAATACTAATATCTCATTTATTATCCCTTATTTAATACATTCCATACTTGTTTTTAAACCCAAAAAAATTTATACGTTCTCTCTCTACTACAAGTCTGTCTCTCTCTTTCTCTTTGCACGGCTCTTCCTCTATCTCCTCCATGGCCAGGTCGCTGGCAGCAATACAAAACAAAAAGCACAACCTACCATAATTTTTTTTTGTTTTTCTACTAAGAACCTTAGCTATTAGTAGCAGTGCAGCCATAATTTTGGTTACAATTACTCATTTGCCTTATATATTGTTCTATATTTCCCCAAGATTATGAATTTTTAGAAATTGTTTTCCACTAATAAGCTAAATAAGGGAAGTTAAGAGGTTGTTTTTTAACTCATTTAAGGTTGCTACCAAATATTAAAAAAAGAAGATAGTTTTATAAAAAATACTTTTTGAAAAATGACTCATTTTAAAAACACTAGTCACAACCCTGTGCATCGCGCGGGAATATTTGATTATTTTGAAATTAAATGTAATATATAATTTATTTTTAAAAAATCATAAATTTATATATTAGGATCAATAATATGTAACAAAACGTTTTCTCAGAAGAGAATTTCATTTTCTTTTTTATATAACTATTTACCACACAAACAAAGGGCAAGTGTTTTTTTTTTTTTTTTTAAGTAATGAATTTTGTGTTTTCTATAAATAAAAAATTATATATATTTTTACTTTATTTTATATTAAGATTTTCATCTATTCATATTATGAGCCAATTTGCTAGTGATAGTATATAGTGTGGATTAAAATTTTCCAATTATGACATTTAGAAAAGGATGAGAAAAATAGCTTTTTCCCATTATTAAAAAATTTTAACTTGTGGCATCCTACTTTAATATTATATATCTTTTGTATACAATGCATAATCCTGATCTCTCTTCTTGAATACATTACTTATCACAATACATCCATAAAAGTACATTGAATTAACACAAACCTATATAAAGATACTTTGCAAAAAAACTAAATGTCTTATCAATCATCGCTTTGCAAAATGTCATATCAATCATCGCTTAACAATGATTAATTTGATCGATTAGGAAAATAATTTGTTATATATAATCTATTAAGATTATTTTCTCTACAGAAACTGCAAATTTGTCCACCCAAAGAGATTATAAAATAAACAATTATAAGCAAAATCTCATAATTAAGTTTCTATGTGCATCATTATAATAATTGATAATAATAACAACAACAACAACAACAACAACAAAATAATAATGAAAATACAATTGCGAAAGCTAAAATATGTCACTAATCCAATTATTTCCATTTGATTAACCTTTGTTTTTATCTAAATAAGTGGCACTATACATAGAGTATTTCTAATACAATTATTAAGAGTACTTTCTCTACAAAAACTACAATTTTGTTCACCCAAAATGATTTTAAAATAAACAAAACTTAGTAAAGTCTCATAGTTTAACATCTAAATGGATCACTAAAAAAATAAAAAAGGAAAAAAAATTGATCAGGAATTGGAATACCAAAATACCTAAATATGCATAAAAGTTGAGGTAAGGTTGAATTTATTCAATCATGTGTTGGCTTTATTCCGTGCCAAATTTACTTGTAAATTAGCAATTAGATACCCTGTATTTAGGTTTCTCTCCAAAAAAAAAGATATCCTGTATTTAGGTGGGCATTATGTAAAGGTAGTGTGTGAAAGAGTGGGAAGAAAACTCAAGTTGTGTGCACTCAAGAAGAGCCTCACGACTGGATCTCGTGACTGGCTCGCAACTGGCAAGCCGCCAAAGGAGGCATACATGTGAAGCATGCAGGGGAACTGAAGGGTCACGACAGCTGGAGCACTATAGGACAAAACTTCCAGTCTGGCCAGGCAGTTAGGTCACGACTCAAACTCGCGACTCGTTCCAGTCGTGAGGTTGAGTCTCCAAAATGCCCTGTTTGGTTGAAACTGACTTTTCGCATTCCTCATACACCATAATATAAATACCCTTATACCCACGAAATGTGGAGAGCTTCCAGAGAGAATTTTAAGAGAGAAACCTTAGAGAAAAACAAAATTGACTCATCCACAATCTTCATCCTTTGATTCTCCAAATTCCTTTACTCCCACCCTCTCCATTGACATATCCTTGAGAGGTACATTTGTCAAATCCTTATCTCACCATATCCATATCAGTGAGGAGGTGTTTTAGTGCTTGGACAGCAGTTCAAAAGGGACCAATTCATTTGGTTGATGCAATGGGCTATTGCAAGATCCAATAAGCAAAAGAAGACAAGGTTCAGCATAACCCTGTTGGAGCAAGAAGGTTGGAGGGCTTAGGTGCACTGAGTAGATTAGGCTTGGAGAGTCTTCTGCAATTCATGTATCCCAACTTTATTCTCTAGTAGATTATTGACCGCTTGGAGGGCGGCAAAGAGGTTTTTCGCCAAGTACTTCGGTTTCCTCTTCAATAACACATCGCTATGTTATTTTTGTGTTTGCATCTCTGCTAATGACATGGCACAAAAAGTGCTTTGTAAAACTTATTTTAAAGCTTCCATTATTATATAATAGTATAGATAGATATGTATAGACATTGTTTTTGGTTTTAAATTCTTCAATGATTTTATTGCTTAGTTATAAACATCTAAAGTAGATGAATTTATAAATGCAAAGTTATATATAAAGTTAAAACTGCCAAGATGAATGTGTAAAGTCAATCTATTTATATATTTAATACATTCTCAATAAATTATTTATATATTCTAACATTTTTAACAAAATTTAGGAATAAAAATTAAATAATAAAAAGAATGATTATGTGGCAATGACGTGACGAATGAGATGGCGCAATATGAGCATAGCAACAACAAATGCTACGCTTCAATTTTTAAATATATATATATATATATATATATAATAGTTATTAGTGCTTGAGTGACACATCATAGCGTAATGCAATGACTTAAGTAACATGGGGGCAGTGACCACATTAGTGACTGCGAGACCCTTGTTTTTCTTTAATAAAAAAAAATGAAAAATAGTTAAATTTAATTACAATCATAAATGCAATTCATTAAAATTTTCAATTAAATTCAAATATATAATTGTAGTTAATCGAATCTAATTATCCTCGTTAAAAATGACATTGTTTCTATTCAATTGGTTAAATCCACTATGTTTTTTATTTGGACAAATTACAACTTACTCACCTGTGGTTTGGCTAAAATTTAAGTTGCCTACTTGTGGTTTAAAATTTGACACTTTACCTACCTGAAGTTTGATCGAAATTTAAGTTGCCTACCTGTGGTTTGAAATCCCATTATACAAGTATTCCGTTGGATTCTTTTTTATCTTATTTGATCTTGTATTTTTATGTTTTTTGTGTTTTTCGAGGAGAGACATAAAAGTGAATCAAAATCACATATTTAGTCATGTTTTTAACAAATGTATATTAAAGAAATCTAATTAAACTAAACTAACTTCAGGTGGGTAAAGTTTCAAATTTCAAACTACAGGTTTACAACTTAAATTTCGGTCAAACCACAAGTGGAAAAGTTGTAATTTTCCCTTTTTATTTATTAATGAGAAAATCCACTATATGTTTGAATTTAACTGTATGGCAAATTGTACTACAATTAAAAGAACTATAGCTAACTTTTTATTTCTTAAAAAAAAAAAAAAAATCTAAGTTTTGCCAATTATAAAATTTTTATAGTTAATGAGTATAATTTAAAATTAATTTATAATGTTTACATTATTGTCCAAATTACTCTCCAATCAGAGGGCACAAGAGTCCTGATGAATTAGAATATATAAAATTAACGTAGACAACTACATTTAACCCTACCATAGTACAATTTCACTATTTAAAATTGGAAAATGTTAATGAATATTTTAAGGACATTTTTCATAAAATTGGTTTTAAATTTTTTTAAAATAGTTTATTAACAATTACCCTAAGAGCACCCGTTAACATGACCTTTAAAATTTTAAATATACAAATAAAGTACATCCCACATTAAATTAGCTCAAATATGGGTAATCTTAGATGACAATTGACAAGATTTATCCTAGATTGCCTAAGAAAATTTGTGGTTAAAAGTTTTTTTTTTTTTTTTTTGATAAATTGTTACAAATTTAAAATTTTGCCAACCTTACACAAAAACTAGTTGTTAGGTTATAGATTGACTCCAGTTAATTAATTCAGCTAGTAAGTTGCCTGTGCGATACACGGATAATTTTGTGATATTTTATGTAAAACAGTTTTGAATAATGTTGTACATAAATTATAAAGAAAAAATAAACTAAATTAGAGTAAAGAAACATATATATATTTTGAGATATTAAAAATTGGTTTAGTAGCTTCACTGCATATTTGTAGCCTTCTTAAGGTAAGATTTTTTTTTTTTTTTAAATCATGAAACCAAAAATAAATGCAAAAGAGTAACAGGACCATGAAAATCAACTAATTTGTGTTGTGTTCACATATTTCACGTTAGTTATTACTATTAGTCCTTACTTCTTCTTCTTCTTCTTTTTTCTTTTTTTTTTTAAAATACTAAAACAGTGGGTATGCTAAAAGACATGAAGAACAGTGAAAGGTGTGGTGTAAGTTTAGACAATTAATGAGATATTAATGAGATAACAGTAAAATAAGATAATGTGAACTTTTAGGTAACAATAATAAAAAAAAAAGCTTAATAAAAGAGGTAAAAAAAGGCTAAATGCAAAATTAGAGTGCCACTTGACAGGACCTTATGCACTCTCGCATGACGTCTCTAAGAGAGAGACATTTTGTAACAACTTTTATTCTACAATATTCCTCCAAAAATTTTTTTTTTTACTCATTCCTTGAATTGAATAATTATAATGGCTATGTGTGTGCAATTTATAATTGTTGTTTCACTGCATATTTAAATCCTTTTCAAGATAAGATTATTATTATTTTTAAATCATGAAATCAAAAATAAATGCAAAAGAGTAACGGGACCATGAAAATCAAATAATTTGTGTTGTGTTCACATATTAAATACTATGAAATAAAAGTATGTCCAACTCTCTCACTGTCTTCCACTCATTGATAGTGCGGCATTAAAACATGGTGTGGGCAACCTGAATGATCCATAAAAGTCTATTTAATCTGGATGATCTATAAAAATATATTAAATAAAAGAAATTAGCAACCTTAAATCTCATCACAAATGTTAGAGCTCTAATTCACCAAAGACAAAACATCCTTAAAATAATTCTCCAATACAATGTTTAATGCCACAAAAATAATAATAAAATCCTCAGTTCCACAAAATAGTTCGTAACTGCTGTCTCCCAAGAATCTCTACTCCAATAATCCCTCTAATGTATCTGTAATGGGAAATAAAGGGGGGGGGGGTGAGATAACTCAATAAGTGGAATTCACTAACATTGGGGTGTGGGAACAAACCTTTCAAAAAAATACTTCTTATAACAATTTCATAACTTGTAACTCATCAATATTTATCATCAAATACTTCATATATATAAAAACAAATATCTTTATATTGTGAGCCATCATATTACATATATTAATATCATCACATAAACAATTTCCTAGGCTTTTCTCATGGTCAACGTTCGCGCCCCGTTGACAGGGTTATGCTATCCCCTTTTTGGGACTGGAACCTCCTTTTTATCCCCTTTCTTAAGGATGGTTCCTTTGGAACCTAAAGATACACTCCCTTGCTAAGGAGCTTTCTTTTTGAATCTTCAATAGTATACTCCCTTGCTAAGGAGCTATCAAATGTGCACTATCCCCTTTTCTGAAACCGTCTCTTGCTAAGGACTAAATACAATACTGAGTTTTTAATCACGACTTGCCATAGGTTTTCAAAACATATTCAATATGCTCACAAAAATAATCCATTTAAGATGCTCACAAAATAGTTCATTCATAATTCTCAACAATATAAAGGTATATTCACACATACAAGTTTAAATAAGTTTAGGTTGTCCCACAAGTTTTTCATAAAACGAATAGTCAATGTGCACATCAAACATTTATAAAATATCTTTATAAAATATCAACCTATACATAAAATATCAACATATTTCTTTGATATAAAATAGTTTAATAATCAACACTGTTTGGGAAAACCTCCAAAATTAGTAAACACCACTTACCTCTTAGTGGCAAAAATAAAGGAAATCAACCTCCCTTGAATCACAACAATTCAGTAGGATTAGAACCTAGCAACACCAAAAAAATATAGGTTCATCAATACACAATTTCCAACTTAAAAATATATTTTCACACTTAAGTGGTTTTATCCTAAACAATATTGATATCTCCAAAATCCTCTATTTATTCACTTAACTATCCAATACACTTTCAGCTTTGATTAGATTTTTGGACTTAAAAATACTGCTGCCTAATCAGATTTTTCCATTAACGTAATCATAGGTATTCATGAAACTTCAATAGGGCCGATTAATAAATATCTGACCAACCTGAATGTAACAGCCATATTATTTATTTACATCCATTCACTCTAAGAGCATTCACAGCCGGAATGCTAATCTCATCCTATTTTACCATCCCAAAAAGTCACTTTATCAATTATACAATACGATTTTACTATTCATCCAGCATCCCAACTCTTATTTTCTTATCCTACTTATTAAAATAATATATTTACACATTAAAATATATTATCCAACAAAATGCACTCCTCTCACAGAAAAACGCAGCAACCCTGTTCCAAAAAAAGAAAAACCCAGAACCCACCTTGCCACCACCACGCCACCGGCCACCGGCCAGCAACCACCACCACAACCAAACTCACCACCAACAACAACCACAAGAAACAACCACCAAGAGGAAAGGAAACACAAAAAATTGCCAAAAACTACCACCACCGATCGAGAAAATTGCCAAGAAACACAAAAATTGCCAAAAACTACCACCACCGATCGAGAAAATTGCCAAGAAACACAAAAAAATTGCCAGACACACAACAAGAAGAAAAACCACTTCAAACCCACGCTCAAGGAAATCAGTTCAAACCCACCACGCCGACTCGCCGAACTCCATAAGCCACCGATCAGCAACCCCAAGCCACCGATCAGCAACCCCAAGCCACCGATTAGCAAACCCAAGCCGCCGATTTGAAAACCCACCCCGCCGATTTGAAACCCAGGCCGTCGAAAATACTCTATCACTGATTTGAAACCCACGCCGCCGATTTGAATCCCACGCCATCACCGATCAGCAAACGCCATCGCCGCCACGCCTTCAACGGACCTTGCTTCCACCAATCGCGGGTCAGAGAGTGAGAGAGCGTAGATGAGAAAACAGAAAGAGAGAGTTGAGAAAGAAAGAAACGTCTCAGCCCAGAGACAAAGAGAAAGAGAAGACAGAGGAGAGAGAGAATAAAAGTGATTATAAAATTTATAGGATTGTGCTACAGTGCGATTCTACATGTAGAATCGCACTGTAGCACAATCCTAAATTTTTTTAGGATTGTTCAGTTTTACAACCCCAGTTGCTGACTCTTTTAAGCTTAAAATGCCAAAATTTCCTTAGATTTAGCATTTACAATCTCCACTGCGAATGCTCTAACATTTCATCTATCCAATTTAGTATTGAAAGCCACGTATAGCCTTACTATCAATCTCGTTGCCTATTGTCCCTTTAATGCCGCCGGACTAGTTTTAGACAATAATAAAAGGTGATGGTCAATCGGTCAACAATTGAGGCTTAAAAGGTGATGGTCAATCGGTCAACAATTGAGACTATGTGTGAATGCATATTAACCACAAGCACCCTTTGCCCATTAAAATAGTCATAGTTTTAGATCCAAGAGGGCCATCTACGGATATACATGTAAACCCACAAAGCAACATTTTCCCTTTCATGTGATGACAAAGTCCAAGCCTATTACTCTATTTGGTTCAATTTCAAAGTCTATGGCCCTTTCCTGACATATTGACCATTCCTTATCTAATATAAGAGCCATTTTTCTTTTAGTATAATGATAGTCTAGGTTCATAACAATAGCTAGCTATTGACTATTCAAACTTCTTAAATCTAGAGCATGAGAAAATCATACATGTGGACTCCAACTCAACGCCACAGTGAAGAAAGGCAAAATTCAATAGTTGGCTGAAGCAAAAGGAAACCTATCAATAAAATACACGTGTGACTAAGGGTCCGTTTAGATAGAACTTATTTTGCTGAAACTGAAAACTGAAAACACTGTAGCAAAATAATTTTTAAATGTGTGAATAGTGTCGTATGACCCATTTGAAAAAATGTAATTTGTGGGACCCATGAACAGTGTACATGTGCACTGTTTACTGCTGACTTAGTCAATAGGTGTAGCTGAAGCAAAAAAAAAAAAAAAAACTGAAAATGCGTGAAAACATAAAACGCAGCCGCAGACGTGGTATCCAAACCCACACTAAAAGGGAAGAAGGCTAGGGTTTTATTTTATTTTATTTTTTGGAAGCTTATCAAAGCCCATATATTTACTTATACCATCTCACCTGGATTTCATATTCCATAGTATTTATCTTATTTTTAATATCTTAGGCCCAAATCAATTTAATCCATTTAATTGTAGGCCTCTTTTATAATTTACGTATAATAATTTAATTGGTATCAAAATTATGGGGTGTTACATCAAGTCCAATTGTTAAAGCCATTCAAATCTATCTAAGAATCAAGTGAAGAAGTGTTGGATTTTAAAACTCGACAGCTAACTCGATAGATGGCATCTATTGAGGTTTAAAAGGCAAATTTAGCCCAATGCTCGATAGCTGCTCGATAGATAAGCTATCTATCGAGATTTATGAAAATTAGTTTTTCAAATCTGATTTCACTCCAATCCGTGTATACATGTTTGGGTTTTCTTTTTTCATAACCCTAAACATATATAAGGATTATTTTAAGGGCTGTCAAAGGTGGCACAAGTGTGAGGCAAAGTTTTGTTCATGCAAATTGTGACCGAAGACAAAATTTGCCCTAGTTCATCTTTCTCTTGAAGAAGCTGCTACATTTGTACGCTGTTGGGTTTTGTAACCAAGGAGATTCGTGATCTTCATTGTGTTGATGAACTAAAGAACTTTGCAGCCAACATCTTTCTCAAGATGGTGAGTAAATCGCGTACTAGGATCTACGCATCGATTGGTTAGTCACGTGCTGGGAGCCGTACATTGAAAAAGAGAGATTGTCACTACAGAACAAGTCCAATTAGGTATTGCGGTAAGAGTTCAAATATAGGTTGGTATAAGGTATTGGGATTCCTTTACTTGTAATCGCTTGTTGTGATAATAGTGAATTCTTAGAAGTAGTGACTTTAAAATCACTCGGTGAGGTTTTGCTTTGGGAGTTTTCCCCATTCGTAAACAAATCATCGTGTCAACTTTATTTTCCACTGCATATTAACTTAGTTGGTGATTAGTTTGTGCTACCACGTGTTTTGCATGTTAATTGAATTAATTAATTAATTTGGCTAAATCAATTGGTTAATTTCTTACAAGGGGTCAATACATTCTTGGCCTATCATCAATTAACCATATTAAAATGGATTAGAAACTTTTTCCTTCTCCTTTACCATTTGTGGTATGTATATGCCTTTTTCACATATGCTCAAGTGAAGTACCCATTAGGATTTCCCTTAATTATGACAAACATTTTTTTTAAAGGAAGTTCTATATTTATTAAATGATATATATATATATATATATATATATATATATATATATATGTCGAGGGCCATGTAGCTGAATTGGCACCTCCCTATACACAAAGTGTCTGGGGTTTAAGGGAGAAAATGTTCAAATTGCAAGAGTTAGGGAAAAAATATTCAAGTTGCGGGATTAGCAGCATATTGTAATTATTTCTAAATTATATATATATATATATATATATATATATATAGAGAGAGAGAGAGAGAGAGAGAGAGAGAGAGAGGATTATTTTCCTTGAGCTAAAGCAGTTGCAATGGAAGTGTGGAGTGGATGGTTTTTTTTTAGGTCCTTGAGTATTTTGGATTGTTTCGAATGAGTAATGGCTCCTCTTAGGCTCCTAAAATTTTTTGGTTTATTGATTTTGCTATCTATAACTTTGATTCTTCTTTAGCTAATAAAGTTTGGAATTCTCTGTAAGTACATTTTTTTCTTCAAGAAAATGAATAGAAATCTTCCCTCATGATCATGCTCATGTTAATGTTCATATTTGTATCTTTTGCAATACTCAATAAGTTGTTTACTCATTTTGTGAATTCTATTCAATTAAACTAACGTGAAAAATAAAATCTATTAGATTAAAAAAATGGACATGAAAATGAAAATTGCACAAAAAATTTCTTAAATAGAATTAAAATAATTTTTACTCAATATTGTTTATCAAGCAATCATGTACTAACTAACAACATTCCAAACATTACGTGCATAACGGGGTGATGAAATGGTTGTTCAGTTTATTAAGAAATGTGATCTAGCTAATAGAAATTAGAAAAATAGAATAACTTTCATGCATAGTCATGAATTATACCTTTACATATATCTTATGCATTTTATGAGTTTTATTTTATATAAATGTATTTCATAAAATTAACAAAATTTATCATAAAACCCTTCATTGTATTTTTTAAAATCACTACATAAAGATACCGTTTGTTTTGTCTTATCAACACACTTCTTGATATCCTAAACACATCTTAGATCTATCAAATTACAAGTGTATTTTGTCAAAGGATATGCCAATACATAGAAAATATTACCCTAAAACTAGTCAATGTATTAAGTTGAATGACATTATTTGGTTCTCTCCTTTAAAAAAAATTATTAAAAAAAAAAAAAAAAAACTAAAGTTCAAAGTCTTCTCTCCAAGGGATATTTTTATGAAATGAAGATTTCCGTCGTAGAGTTGTCTCAAATTCTAGTTGTAACTTGGAAAGCTATTTAGGTTTCTTAGTTAAAGAAGAAAAAACTAATTTGGTTATTTTGGGGGGAGTTTTTTGGCTATTCCTTGGAGTGGAAGAAAAGTATATTCAATGTGAAAGAAATATTGTATTCTTTGTCTACAAAGAAATCTGAATTGAGTCTTTATAAATAGATGGTACTACAATAATTTTATGGTTTTGGTCCAAGGGTCATCCCCTAAATTACTCTCCTACTTGTTAAATAAGAAAGATTTATCCCCATCCAACCAATATGAAAATCCTTGTGTTAGGACATATGTGGTTCACTTGTTAGGAACATATGTCATTATTTTATGTAATTGGCTAATCTTTTAACAAAACGCACTTTACTTGTACTTGGGTAGATCTAGGATGTGTTTAAATACTTCAAGAAACATTGTTTCAAGATCAAGTATTGAAGCCATGCAAGTTTGTTCAAGATTCAAGCTAGAAATTGCCTGTCATTGAAGCTCGACAACTAGCCATCTGTCGAGGTTTAAAGAGCTGTTTAGCCCCGTGGCTCGACAGTAGCTCGACAGATAAGGTATCTGTCGAGGTTTATGAAAAATAGAATTTCAGTTCTATTTTAACTCCAATCCGTGTTTATGTGTTTGAGCTTTCGTTTCTCCTAACCCTAGACATATAAAATGATTGTTTTAAAGGCAGTCAAAGTGTTCACAAGTTGCACTAGTATTAAGCAAAGTCTGTTCGAGCAAATTGTGACTGGAGATAAAGTTTTGCCATAGTTCATGATTCTTGAAGAAGTTGCTGTGTATGTGCACCATATGGTTTTGTGACCAAGCATCTTCTTGATCTTCATCGTGTGGGATGAACTGAAGAACTTTGCAGCCAACAACCTTCTCTAGTTGGTGATTGAAGTTGTGTACTAGGATCCACGCAATTGGTTAGTCACGTACTTGGGAGCCATGCATCAAAAGGGGAAATTGTCACTACAGAACAAGTCCAATTAGGTATTGGGGTAAGGGTTCAACTATAAGTTGGTATAAGGTATTAGGATTCCTTTACTTGTAACCGCTTGTTATGATAATAGTGAAATTTCAGGAGTGGTAACCTTAAAATCACCCGGTGAGGTTTTTGCCATGTAGGTTTTTCTCATTCGTAAACAAATCATCGTGTCAAATTTATTTTCCGATGCACTTAGATTATTTGGTCAATTGTTTGTGCTACCACGCGTTTGCATGTTAATACGTTTATGACACTTAGATTAATCACAAGGGGTCAATACATTTTTGGCATATCACCTTGATTTTAGATAAACTTCTACTCTCCCACTACACAAATTCAAATGTCCTTAAGTTTACAACAACCAAAATTTCGGAGAACAAAAATTAAAACCATTTGAAACTTCTCATCTATTTAATGGAAACTCCCCGGCTTGTTATAAAGAAAATAAAAAAGTGTGTCTCATTCTCATCCACATAAGGTAAGATAAGATATAATTATTTGCGTGGTTAATAAGCTTAAGCCTGACTTTCATGGAAAATGTGAGATTCCTTAAAAGTCAAAATCGTTTACTCGAAACTTGGGTGATGGGCTGCCGGGTGACCCATGAATTGTGGGAGCTTGACTTTAGGTATGAATACATATTACATTTACATATGATGTTCTCCTCAACAAGATGTATGTAAACCAACCCTGCATTTCTTAGAATGAAAAGAAGAAATTGTATGCAAATATAGCCATGTTTTCCAAGCTTGTAATACTGCTGCCTCTCCTAATAAGCGTTGTAGGCTCCCAAGATACCAACTTCATTTACAATGGTTTTAGATCAGTCAATCTTAGCCTACAAGGCATAGCCACTATCACTTCTAATGGTCTTTTGGAGCTCACCGATGACTCCATACAGCAAAAGGGTTATGCTTTCTACCCTACTCCAATAAGCTTCAAGAACTCATTGAATGACAGTGCTTTCTCTTTCTCTACAACTTTCGTCTTTGCCATTGCTTCCGGATATCCAGCTCTAAAAGGTCAGGGGATAGCTTTCGTGATTTCTCCAACTAGAGGGCGGCCTGGAGCTCTTTCAAACCAATACCTTGGCCTTTTCAATGAGACCAACAATGGTAATGCTACCAATCATGTCGTTGCTGTAGAGCTCGATACAATCCAGAACCAAGAATTTAAAGATATCAATGATAACCATGTTGGGGTGGACATCAATAGCTTGGACTCCGCAAAATCTACCTCAGCAGGTTATTATGTTGACAGTGGTGCCTTTATGAACTTGACCCTTATCAGTGGAAACCCAATGCAAGTTTGGGTGGAATATGATGGTGTCAAGAAGCAACTGAATGTAACTTTAGCTCCAAATGATGTTGGTAAACCCAAATTTCCACTATTGTCTTTGTCTCGTGATCTTTCACCTATCATTAACAAAACCATGTATGTTGGGTTCTCTTCCACAAATGGCCCTTTCCTAACTTTCCATTATATTTTGGGTTGGAGCTTTAAGATGAATGGTAAGGCTCAAGAACTTGCCCTTTCTCAACTTCCCAAGCTGCCTCGAGGTAAAGAGAGATCTAAACTTTTGACAATTGGATTGCCTGTGATTCTTGTTAGTTTAGTCTTGGTAGCAATTTCAGGTGCAACTTATGTCATAAAAAGGAAAAGGAAGTTTGCAGAATTGCTAGAAGACTGGGAGGTTGACTATGGGCCTCACAGATTCAAATACAAAGATCTTTATATTGCTACAAAAGGATTTAGGGACAAAGAACTATTGGGTAGTGGTGGATTTGGTAAAGTTTATAAAGGTGTACTAGCTACCTCTAAAATTGAGATTGCTGTGAAGAAGGTCTCTCATGAATCAAGACAGGGAATGAGAGAATTTGTGGCTGAAATTGTGAGTATAGGTCGGCTTCGCCACAGAAATTTAGTACCACTCTTGGGCTATTGCCGAAGAAAAGGAGAATTGCTTTTGGTGTATGACTACATGTCCAATGGAAGCCTAGACAAGTACCTCTTTGATCAACCTCAGGTCACCCTCAGTTGGAGCCAGAGATTTAAAGTCATTAAAGGTGTGGCATCAGGGCTGTTTTATCTACACGAAGGATGGGATCAGGTTGTCATTCACAGAGACGTGAAGGCTAGTAATGTCTTGGTAGATGGTGAACTGAATGGTAAATTAGGTGACTTTGGTCTTGCAAGATTATATGACCATGGAACTGATCCTCAAACTACCCATGTGGTCGGAACTCTTGGGTATCTTGCGCCAGAGCATACTCGAAGTGGCAAGGCCACAACAAGCACTGATGTGTTTGCTTTTGGGGCCTTTATGCTCGAGGTTGCTTGTGGAAGAAGACCAATACAAGCAAATGGGCCACCAGAGGATTCGAGGTTGGTTGATTGGGTGTTTTCTTATTTGAGCCGAGGCGAAATTATGGAGGCAAGGGATCCAAATTATGGTACATGTTATGTAGCAGAAGAACTAGATTTGGTATTGAAACTGGGATTGATGTGCTCAAATTTAGAGGCTGCTGCAAGGCCTAGCATGCGCCAAGTTGTGCAGTACTTAGAAGGTGATATTCCTTTTCCAGACTTATCATCGCTTGGTCTTTGTTCCACCGGCTTAACATTTGCCCATAAGGAAGGTTTCGATGATTTTTTCAAGACTTATCCGTCTTCTATGAACAACGGGTTTTCTCATTCGTCTTCCATTGCAGATTCACTTCTCTCAGGGGGACGCTGATACTGAAAGCTTCTAACATCCACAAAAACACACCAAAAGTAGGGAAATTTTTTGAATATGATCTTTTTAATGATTGTACTGAATTACAATATTGTTTCTTTTTATGGTTGTGCAGTATATATGTCATGTTTGCTTAGCACATTTTCTTTAATTCTATAACAACTTATTGCAAAGTCACGCGATGCGTGGGAATATATGATTATTTTGAGATGTGATATAATATATAATTTACTCTCTAATTTAATTGTATATAATTTGTTCTTCGGAAATATTAAAAATTTTCTAAAAATAATTTTTATCTCTCTATTTTTACAAATATACAAATTTATCATTTTTGGTGTTTTTGTTTGATATTATCCTTTTGATTGAAGGGGTCCATATTCTTCTAAATATTTTTATTATGAATTATATTTTTCTTAATTACTTTTGGTACAACTAAAATTTTTAAGTTTCAAATTTATTAGTTCAAATTTTCTCTCTCAAAGAGATTATCATGGTTATGATGATAATAAAAAATTATCACATAATTACAATCGATATTATTCAAATAATTGATAGGCACTTTTAAATTCATAATATTCATGTAGATTGTGTTTTAATATAAACTCAAACTCTCACATCCAAGCAAAACTATACGAGGGAGTGAAAGGACTTGTGATGCGTCTCAAAAAACACAACACCAAAACGTATCAAGAGTTGCAAGAAAGAATTATCTATATCTATATATATATATATATATATATATATATATATAAATTGTTAACGTCATAATTTATTGTAATTGGCTAATCCTTTGACAAAATGCCTTTTACTTGTAATTGGGTAGAGCTAAGATGGGTTTAGTACTTCAAAAAACATGTTGTTCAAGTCAATTATTAAAGACATGAAGATTGGTCCAAGAAACAAGTGAAGAAAAGCTGTTCATTAAGTCTCGACAGATACCTGCTATCAAAACTTAATATGAAACTCGATAGATAGCTCGACAGCAGCTCAATCTATCGAGAATAAAGATTTCAGAATTTTCAGATCTGAAATTTGGTCCAGTTTTGTGAATTTGTTTAGGGTTTCTTTTCTCACAACCCTAGACTTTCAAAAGCCATCACGTACAGATACAGAGACCAAGAGACTTATTTTCTCTGTGTGAAGCTACTGCGTTTATACGCTATAGGATTTTGTAACCAAGTGCTTCTAGATCTTCATTGTTGATAAAGTGAAGAACTTTGCAACCAACAATATCTGTTTAAGTTGCTGGAGTTAGTCACGTGCTGGGATCCATGCAAAGGGTTAGTCTCAAATTGGAGGTTTGTGCATCAAAGGAAAGAAGACAACTACAAGATCAAGTCCAATTGGATATTGAAGCAAAGGTTCAACTGTAGGTTGGTATTTTGGGATAGGCTAGGGTAGTTGGTAAGATTCCTTAAACTTGTAACCGCTTGATTGTTGATTAGTGGATTCTTGGGAGTGATGACCTTAAAATCACCCAATGGAGTTTTTGTCGTACGAGGTTTTCCCCATTTGTCAACAAATCACTGTGTTCAATTTATTTTTCGCTGCACTTAATATTTTTGGTGATTTGTTGGCGCCTTTACATTTTGCATACAACAATTGAACTTAATTAATCAACTTGGATAATTGAATTAATTAACCAGGGTCAAGCTATCTTAACCCAACACATATATATATATATATATATATATATATATATATATATAGAGAGAGAGAGAGAGAGAGAGAGAGAGAGAGAGTAATCACATTTTTTTGGGCGAAGAGTTCAAAACAAAAAATCATTACCCTACAGTGAAGACACAAGAAAGAATTATAAACCCACCAAAAAAAAAAAAAAACTATGAAAGAGAGAGTGTTAACATATTCTAGTGTGGGAAATATGGATTGAATAGGAGATAATAATTTATTTATAGTAAAGAAGATGGGAAAAGAAGAGTCAAAATAAAAGGAAAATGAATGGGTAAAGAAAGAGTAACGGTAGGGTAGAGGAGAGTGGATAGATCAAAAGGTAAAAGATAGGATGAAATGTTGGAGAAAGTGGGAAATTAATAAAGAGAAGAGTTAAAAATGAGAGAGTAAGAGCTGAAAATAGGTGGATGATGTGGCACAATAAGAGAGTAGCAACATTAAATTCTACACTTCAGCTTTTAAATATAAACTAGCCACGAACCCACGCATTGCGCGTGATAATTATTTTTATGGTGGTTTTATAATTTAAAAAAAAAATTAAACTAATTTAATAAAGAGTAATGTATTTTGTAATCATATTTTTATTTATTATAGGAAAAATACTAAATCATAAATATAAACTTTGTTGTACCAAAATGAAAACAATACAATTTTTCTCAGAAATTCAAAAGGCAAGTTAATGAAAATATTCATTATTTAATAAAATTTATTTATATTATTTTGTGAATCATTAAAAAAATATAAAATTTGGAAATTATTCTTTTAGTTATTAAAAAAAAAACAAACAAACAAACGAACAAACAAACTTTCTCAAACCTTATTTTTTCTGCTTACAATCCAAAACAACGAAAAACGTAACTAAAAAATTTAATAAAACTTAACAATGATTAATTGGACCAATTAGGAAAGCAATTTGTTGTTGATAATCTATTAAGGTTATTTTCTTTGTAGAAATTGTAATTTCATCCACCCAAAACATATTATCAAATAAAAAATTATTATAAAAAATTATGAATAAAATTTCTATATTTGCAATGTTATAAAATAAAAATAATAATTAAAATAAATTACAAAAGCTAAATTTGTCACCCATCCAATATATTTCGTTTAGCTAACATTTGTTTTTCTCTAAATAATTGGCATTATAGAGTACCTCTAATACAACTATTAAGAATACTTTGTCCACCACAAAGGATTAAAAAATAAACAAAATTAGTAAAGTCTCATAGTTTAACATATAAATTGAGCTTTATAAAAAAATCATGCTACATAATAGAATAAATACCAAATTATTCAAGTTATGCTATGTAATAGAATAATATTATATTTTTATATGCTATATTTAATTATTTATAATGCAATAGGATAACATTTAACAGTCAAAGAGAACAAAAAAAAAAAAAAAAATTTAAATTGCATTAACCCAAAGTAGAGTTTTAATGAATCTAAAAAATTATCAACCTAAAATAGAGATGCAAGGAAAAAAAAAATCTACCAAAAAATTGAGAGAGAGAGAGAGACAACCTTTTTTTGTAAGGGAAAACTATGCATAGAATGGAAGAGATAGTGACAAATATATAGTACGAGGGTGTGAATAAAAAGAGATGAAAATAAAGGAAAATGAAAGGAAATAGGAAGAATGATATTAATGTAGAGGGTAGTGGGGAGATGAAAAGGTAGGGGAGGAAGAAAGGTTGGAGAAGTGTAAATATTAAAAATAAATAAATGTTAAAAAAAATTGGAAAATTGAAAAGAAAAAAGATAATAACGTGGATGCTGACGTGACTCAACTAGAGCGTAGCAACAATAAATATTATGCTTCAGCTTTTAGATATATATATATATATATATAGATAAATATATAGATATAGATTTACATTTTTTTTTTTTTTTTAAAAAAAAAAAAAAAGGTAAAATAACTTCAGCTCATACATTCTTAATGCAAATTGCATCCTCTAAGTTTGACTAAAATTAATTTTAGTACTCTAACTTTACTTTCATTCAATTAAGTCCTCTAAGTTTCAAATTTATTCAATTCAGGTTTTACTTCTAATTTCTTTTAAAAAAATTTCATTAAAACAAAATTTTTCTCAAGTGAAAAAAAAAAAACTTTAAAATTGATAAAAATATTTATAGGTTTTTAATGTGAGAATCAAGAACACGTCAAAGGATTCACAAGAAAACACGTTTATATTCTTGTGATTCATGAAATTGGCTCAAGATTTTGTGAACTCTAGATCATGAACAACAAAGTGTAGATTTAAGTACACAAGACATCAGCACTAAGATACCTTGTTATTGCTCAATTCTTTCTAATATAAAATTTTATAACATGTAAATTTTATAAGCTGAAGGCCCACTTTCTTTAACAACTTTACAAAGCCCAAACCCACAAACCTATTCTAAAAAACCCAGCATGTTAGGTTGGGGTTGGTGGCACTAAAATCCCAAAAGTCCTCTTTCTTTCTCTTTCCTTCAATAATATACTGGTCTCTTCGAAAATATATCGGTTTTTTATGGTCCGTTTGAATTGAATGAGAGTAAAGTAGAATTATCTCAAAATTAACTTATTTTCAGTCAACTCTACTTTACTCCCTTTCACTCCCCCTCCCTCCCCCCTCAATCTAAATAAGCCCTTACAGATTGTGATTTTGTGATATCAACATAAATGAAATTTTCCCTCCACACTCTTACTTAAGACATCAGTCACACTTTAATGTTTTTTTTTTTTATATATTCTCTTCCCTCTTGGAAAGTTAAAAACTTTCAAACCTTTAAAGATGTCATCGTTTTTGAATTTGGGGATTTACTCATCTAGAGATAATTTTCATGTAGAGCACGTCCTACATCAAGCTTGCCGTTGTGTAAGTCTAGCTATTTTCCTACTAGACGTACACTACTTTGTTCTATAAGATTCGCTTTCGAAGATCAAATATACAATACCCTTTTTTTTTTTCTATCTTATACTTACAACTTTCTCTGTAGGCATCTAAGATGAGTTCGAAACTCTGTTTGTAAGTGCACGCTAATAAAGTTGTTATTGTATCCTAAAGAGCAATACAGGAAAAAAAAAATCTCATTACATCAATTTTTTCTTTATGAAATTTTTTATGTGGACCAGTAATGAATAATCCAAGGAGCTGAATGAGCGTAGGGCAACATGCACTCAAATTTGTGCCTTCTACCGACTACCCCGTTCACCAAGAATATAACAATTGACTGTGAAAGACAGTGACAAGTATAGCAGAAAAAATGGGCTCATTTTAATTTATCTCTCGTTTTTCTATAATGGCGGCCATGACTATGTGGCTGCTACTCAAGGAACGGCGTCTACACCACACCCATTCACTACTGTTAGTATCTCGTTTTGTCCTAAAGTATGAGACTTCTCACTTCTGCAATTTCATGATAAATTATAAAAAAACCTCCTCCGTAGGTGAATTAGTAGTAGAGAGCCTTTATTATCCATTATAAGTTTATATATATATATATATATAGATAGATGGGTTCAAGTTACACCTAATGTAACTCTAAAGAGTTACACATTTTTTATACCGTTGAATTTAAGTAGATTTAACGGTTAAAAAAAGACCCCTACTATTACAAATATTTTTATTAGAATCTCATTAATCACCTTCATTTATTACCTTTTAAACTTATTTCTAAGCCCAACAAAAGAAAACGTCTGACTCTCTCTCTCTCTACATTTGGTGTTCAAGCCGTTTGTCTCTCTCTCCCTCTCTACATACTAAACCTACGTTTCTCTCTCTCTTTCTCCTCCTACATTGCACCTCCACCATTGTTCCACCTCCACAGGTTGTCGAAAAAAAAAAAAAAAATTAACCAAGCCGAACTGTTTCTATTTGTGAGTACTCTATTTCTATTTTTCATTTCTTTTCTATTGTGAGTGCTCTATTTTTTTTCTTTTCTTTTCTGGTCTGACTCTCTCCAAAACTCTACGTTTCTTTTCTGGTATGTTCTTTTCTGGTCTTACATTTTTCTTTGGTGATGGTTTTTTTTTAAGAAAAAAAAATACATTCTATGTGTATGATCAAACGCCGCTTAGAAGTTATTATGTTTCTTTTCCTATACTAATGTTGTATTCCATGTGGGTTTTCTACATATTTTTATGTAGTGTCTCTAATGAAGCCGTTTTGTTTTTGTGTTTTTTGGAACAAATATGGTGCAGTTGATGTGCAAGTTTTAGCTAGTATATGTTGTATCAGATAAGGTTTTAATGTGGTTTGGGAGTGCTCTGTTTCTGTTTCTTTTCTGGTTTGTGAGTGCTCTATTTCATTTGCAGGCAGCCTTTTGTCGATGCTGTTGTAACCAAGTGCAAGCACTATTTCTGTGAGCATTGCGCATTAAAGGTATACCTTTTATTTCTGTGAGCAAGCACTACTTTAGTAAACTGTTTGTGGATTTTTACGATGGAATTTTTTTACATTCATTTATAGAAGAAAATCAAATCACACATTTAAAAAATTAACCCTTTTAAATTTTAAAAAAGAAGCTGGCAATGGATTAAATTGCAAACTTGTAGTGAATGAAACATGGCAATGGAAGTAATCAGATCACACATTTACTGCACTGTTTAGGACAAGTAGTTTAGCTATAGTAAATGACAAGTAGATATGACAAGCAGACACAGTAAATGACAAGTGGTTTAGCTATAGTTTAGCCTAACTATTTAATCAATTAGGCTTTGGCATTTGTCATGTTTTCATTAGTAGATCAAGTCGGTCAGTTAGACATTATGTTTGAATACTTTACCAAGTATCTTTTTATGATGCAAGATTTAGGAATTATACCACTTACAAGTAATTCTTATGGGACAAGCTAGAACTTATATGTATGGGTACACTGAGTTTATGCACATGTTTCTAGAATTGTTGTTCAATCTGCCTATGAATTGGTATGAGGAATTTATTGTTCATTTTACCCACGATACTTTGAGAAATTATCATGGTAGGTGATGATGAATACTTTGTGACATTGGTATATTGAGATGAATGCCATTTGAGAAATTACTATTTAAGTACTCATGGTGTTTTACATGGAATTTGATGTTTATAGTATTTTGTAGTGGTGGGAAGGTATCATGATTTTAAAGTATATTTTTTGAGGGGGTACCTGGAGCTTTGTGTTTGCTTTTTTAATAACAGTTTCTTAGGGATGATCTGTCTTTGTTTGTGGTTCTAAATAATAGGTAGTATAGCTACTTTAAGTTACTGCATTATTGGTTCTGCACTGTTTACTGTACTTTACTGCATTGAATTAGTATAGCTGCACTGCACTGCATTGCACATTACTGCCTCTAAATGGATCGCTAAAAAAAAAAAAAGGAAAAAAAATTGATCAGGAATTGGAATACCTAAATATGTGCAAAAGTCGATGTAAGGTTGAATTTATTCAAGCATGTGTTGGCTTTATTCCGTGCCAAATTTTCTTGTAATTTAGCAATTAAATACCCTATATTTAGGTGGGAATTATGTAAGGGTAGTGTGTGAGAGAGTGTGAAGAAAACTCAAGTTGTGTGCACTCAAGAAGAGCCTCGCGACTAGATCTCACGACTGGCAAGTCGCCAAAGGTGGCATACATATGAAGCATGCAGGGGAGTTGAAGGGTCACCACAGCTAGAGCACTACAAGACAAAACTTCCAGTCTAGCCAGGCAGTTAGCTCATGACTCGTTCCAGTCGCGAGGTTGAGTCGCCAAAATGCCTTGTTTGGTTGAAACATGACTTTTCGCATTCCTTATACACCCTAATATAAATACCCTTATACCCACGAAATGTGGAGAGCTTCCAGAGAGTATTTTGAGAGAGAAACCCTAGAGAAAAACAAGATTGACTCATCCACAATCTTCATCCTTTGATTCTCCAAATTCCTTTACTCTCACCCTCTCCATTGACATATCCTTGAGAGGTACATTTGTCAAATCCTTATCTCACCATATCCATATCAGTGAGGAGGTGTTTTAGTGCTTGGACAGCAGTTCAAAAGGGACCAATTCATTTGGTTGATGCAATGGGCTATTGCGGGATCCGGTAAGCTAGAGAAAATAAGGTTCGACGCAACCCTGTTGGAGCAAGAAGCTTGGAGGGCTTAGGTGCACTGGGTAGATTAGGCTTAGAGGGTCTTTTGCTATTCATGTATCTCAACTTTATTCTCTAGTGGATTATTGACCGCTTGGAGGGCGGCGAATAGGTTTTTCGCCAAGTACTTCAGTTTCCTCTTCGATAACACATCGTTGTGTTATCTTTGTGTTTGCATCTCTCTTCCCTTACTCTTTACCATTTAATTAATGCTGTGATTGTATTTAATTATTGTTTAGAGTGTGTTACCAATTTGGTTATAGCTTATATTTCATATTCCGCACATATATTGTTTGATTATAAGCTTGTGTTGGTATTTTTGTATTTAGGGTCTAACCGTTCATAGATGTTTTACACACTATTTGAACTTTCAGTCGATACAACTTTTCCAAAAAAAGAAACAATTGTGAAGTGACAATTAAATCAAGAATAACAAAAAGAACTATTAGCGGGGGAAAAAGTGGTTGAAACAATAAATAAATAAAAAATGCATCAAAAGAGACAAATTTGGAGAGAGAGAGAGAGAGTATTGACCTTTTCGCAATGAACAACTTGGAAAGAATAAGGGAGAGAGGTAGAAATGAAGTAAAAGAAATTTATAAGAAAATCAAGTTGGAAGAGTAAGGGTGGAAGCAAATGAAAGGTCCAAAAAAGTAAAACCGTAGAATTTATGAAGATGGAAGGTTGGAATGATGGAAGTAGATGAAATGTTCAAAAAAGTGAAACCGTAGAATTTATGAAGATATAAAGGAAATCAAATGAAAATTTTAAGAAGACATGATTGGAGAAGATGAAAATTTGAACTAAGAAGAAGACAATGGTTGAAGAAGATGAAAGGTTAAACTAAGTAAAAAACTAAAAATTTATTAAATTTATAAAAAAAAAAGGGCTGCTAATGACATGGCACAAAAAGAGCTTTGTAAAACTTATTTTAAAGCTTCCATTATTATATAATAGTATAGATATATATGTATAGACATTGTTTTTGGTTTTAAATTCTTCATTGATTTTATGGCTTAGTTATTCTCAAAAAAAAAAAAAAAAGTAGATGAATTTATAAATGCAAAGTTATATATAAAGTTAAAACTGCCAAGATGAATGTGTAAAGTCAATCTATTTATATATTTAATACATTCTCAATAAATTATTTATATATTCTAACATTTTTAACAAAATTTAGGAATAAAAATTAAATAATAAAAAGAATGATTATGCGGCAATGACGTGACAAATGAGGTGATGCAATATGAGCATAGTAACAACAAATGCTACTCTTCAGTTTTTAGATATATATATATATATATATATATATATATAGAATAGTTATTAGTGCTTGAGTGACACATCATAGCGTAATGCAATGACTTAAGTAACATGGGGGCAGTGACCACATTAGTGACTGCGAGACCCTTGTTTTTCTTTAATAAAAAAAAATGAAAAATAGTTAAATTTAATTACAATCATAAATGCAATTCATTAAAATTTTCAATTAAATTCAAATATATAATTGTAGTTAATCGAATCTAATTATCCTCGTTAAAAATGACATTGTTTCTATTCAATTGGTTAAATCCACTATGTTTTTTATTTGGACAAATTACAACTTACTCACCTGTGGTTTGGCTAAAATTTAAGTTGCCTACTTGTGGTTTAAAATTTGACACTTTACCTACCTGAAGTTTGATCGAAATTTAAGTTGCCTACCTGTGGTTTGAAATCCCATTATACAAGTATTCCGTTGGATTCTTTTTTATCTTATTTGATCTTGTATTTTTATGTTTTTTGTGTTTTTCGAGGAGAGACATAAAAGTGAATCAAAATCACATATTTAGCCATGTTTTTAACAAATTGTATGCTAAAGAAATTAATTAAACTAAACTAACCTCAGGTGGGTAAAGTGTCAAATTTCAAATCACAAGTTTACAACTTAAATTTGGGTCAAACCAAAAGTGGAAAAGGTGTGATTTGTCCTTTTTTTTTTTTTTTTTGATAAGAATTTGACCTTTTTATTTATTAATGAGAAAATCCACTATATGTTTGAATTTAACTGTATGGCAAATTGTACTACAATTAAAAGAACTATAGCTAACTTTTTATTTCTTAAAAAAAAAAAAAAAATCTAAGTTTTGCCAATTATAAAATTTTTATAGTTAATGAGTATAATTTAAAATTAATTTATAATGTTTACATTATTGTCCAAATTACTCTCCAATCAGAGGGCACAAGAGTCCTGATGAATTAGAATATATAAAATTAACGTAGACAACTACATTTAACCCTACCATAGTACAATTTCACTATTTAAAATTGGAAAATGTTAATGAATATTTTAAGGACATTTTTCATAAAATTGGTTTTAAATTTTTTTAAAATAGTTTATTAACAATTACCCTAAGAGCACCCGTTAACATGACCTTTAAAATTTTAAATATACAAATAAAGTACATCCCACATTAAATTAGCTCAAATATGGGTAATCTTAGATGACAATTGACAAGATTTATCCTAGATTGCCTAAGAAAATTTGTGGTTAAAAGTTTTTTTTTTTTTTTTTTTTTTTTATAAATTGCGACAAATTTAAAATTTTGCCAGCCTTACAAAGAAACTAGTTGTTAGGTTATAGATTGACCCCCAATTAATTAATTCAGCTAGTAAGTTGCCTGTGCGATACACGGATAATTTTGTGATATTTTATGTAAAACAGTTTTGAATAATGTTGTACATAAATTATAAAGAAAAAATAAACTAAATTAGAATAAAGAAACATATATATTTTGAGATATTAAAAATTGGTTTAGTAGCTTCACTACATATTTGTAGCCTTCTTAAGGTAAGATTATTATTTTTTTAAATCATGAAACCAAAAATAAATGCAAAAGAGTAACAGGACCATGAAAATCAACTAATTTGTGTTGTGTTCACATATTTCATGTTAGTTATTACTATTAGTCCTTACTTATTATTATTATTTTTTGTTTCTTTGTATTTTTTAAATACTAAAACAGTGGGTGTGCTAAAAGAAATGAAGAATAGTGATGTGGTGTAAGTTTAGGCAATTAATGAAATATTAATGAGATAACAGTAAAATAATATAATATGAACTTTTGGGTAATAATAAAAAATAAAAAACTTAATGAAAGAGGTAAAAAAATGCAAAATGCAAAATTAGAGTGCCACTTGGCAGAACCTCATGCACTCTCGCATAAGGTCTCTAGGAGAGAGACATTTTGTAACAACTTTTATTTTATAATATTCCTCCAAAAAAAAAAAAAATTACTCATTCCTTAAACATAATAATTATAATGGTTATGTGTGTGCAATTTATAATTGTTGTTTCACTGTATATTTAAAGCCTTCTCAATGTAAGATTATTATTATTTTTTTAAATCATGAAACCAAAAATAAATGTAAAAGAGTAACGGGACCATGAAAATCAAATAATTTGTGTTGTGTTCACATATTAAATACTATGAAATAAAAGTATGTCCAACTCTCTCACTGTCTTCCACTTATTGATAGTGCGACATTAAAACATGGTGTGGGCAACCTGAATGATCCATAAAAGTCTATTTAATCTGAATGATCCATAAAAATATATTAAACAAAAGAAACCAGCAATCTTAAATCTCATCACAAATGTCAGAGCTCTAATTCACCAAAGACAAAACATCCTTAAAATAATTCTCCAATACAATGTTTAATGCCATAATAATAATAATAAAATCCTAAGTTCCACAAAATAATTCGTAAGTGTTGTCCCCCAAGAATCTCTACACCAAAAATCCCTCTAACGTATCTATAATGGGAAATAAAAGGGGGTGAGATAACTCAATAAGTGGAATTCACTAACGTTGGGGTGTGGGAACAAACCTTTCAAATAAATAATTCTTGCAACAATTTCTTAACTTGTAACTCATCAATATTCATCATCAAATACTTCATATATATAAAAACAAATATCTTTATATTGTAAGCCATCATAATATATATATATATATATATATATATATATATATATATATATATATATATATTAATATCATCACATAAACAATTTCCTAGGCTTTTCTCGTGGTCAACGTTTACGCCCTGTTGGCAAGGTTGAGCTGTCCCCTTTTGGGACTGGAACCTCCTTTTCATCCCCTTTCTTAAGGATGGTTCCTTTGGAACATAAAGGTGCACTCCCTTGCCAAGGAGCTTCCTTTTTGGATCCTCAATAGTATACTTCATTTCTAAGGAGCTAACAAATGTGCACTGTCCCCTTTCCTAGGACCGTCCCTTGCTAAGGACTAGCTGCAGTATGATTGTCCCTTGCTAAGGACTAAATACAATACTGGGCTTATAATCACAACTTGTCATAGGTTTTCAAAACATATTCAATACGCTCACAAAAATAATCCATTCAAGATGCTCACAAAAATAGTTCATTCATAATTCTCAAAAAATATGAGGATATATTCACACATACAAGTTTAAATAAATTTAGGTTGTCCCACAAGTTTTTCATAAAACGAATAGTCAATGTGCACATCAAACATTTATAAAATATCAATTCATATATAAAATATCAACATGTTTCTTTGATATAGAATAGTTTAATAATCAACATTGCTTTGGGAAAACTCCCAAAATTAGTAAATACCATTTACCTCTTAGTTGCAAAAATAAAGGAAATCAATCTCCCTTGAATCCAACAATTTAGTAGAATTAGAACCTAGCAACACCAAAAATAGGTTCATCAATACACAATTTCCCACTTAAAAATCTATTTTCACACTTAAACAGTTTTATCCTAGACAATATTGATATATCCAAAATCCTCCATTTATTCACTTAACTATCCAATTCACTTTCAGCTTTAATCAGATTTTTGGACTTAAAAAAAATATTGCTGCCTAATCAGATTTTTCCATTAACGTAATCATAGGTATTCATAAAACTTCAATAGGGCCGAATAATAAATATTTGACCAACCTGAATGTAACAGCCATATTATTTATTCATATCCATTCACTCTAACATTACATCTATCCAATTTAATATTGGAAGCCACGTATAGCCTTACTGTCAATCTAGTTGCCTATTGTCTCTTTAATGTCGCTGGACTAGTTTTAGACAATAATAAAAGGTGATGGCCAATCGGTCAACAATTGAGGCTTAAAAGGTGATGGTCAATCAGTCAACCATTGAGGCTATGTGTGAACGCATATTAACCACAAGCACCCTTTGCCCATTAAAATAGTCATAGTTTTAGATCCAAGAGGGCCATATACGGATATACATATAAACCCACAAAACAACATTTTCCCTTTCACAATGGATCTAAAAAAAAAAACATTTTCCCTTTCATGTGATGACAAAGTCCAAGCATATTACTCTATTTGGTTCAATTTCAAAGTCTGTGGCCCTTTCTTGACATATTGACTATTCCTTATCTAATATAAGAGCCCTTTTTCTATTAGTATAATGATAGTCTAGGTTCATAACAATGGCTAGCTATTGACTATTCAAACTTTTTAAATCTAGAGCATGAGAAAAGCATACCTGTAGACTCCAACTCAACGCGACAATGAAGAAAGGCAAAGTTCAATAGTTGGCTGAAGCAAAAGAAACCCTATCAGTAAAATACACATGTGACTAAGGGTCAGTTTAGATAGAACTTATTTTGTTGAAATTGAAAACTAAAAACTGAAAATACTGTAGCAAAATAATTTTTAAATGTGTGAATAGTGCCGTGGGACCCATTTTTAATGAAAAAATTGCTGAAAAAATGTAATTTGTGGGACCCGTAAACAGTGCACAGATGCACTGTTCACTGTTGACTTAGTCAAAAGGTGCTGCTAGAACCAAAAAAAAAAAAAAAAAACTGAAAACGCGTGAAAACATAAAACGCAGCTGCAGACGTTGTATCCAAACCCACACTAAAAAGGAAGAAGGCTAGGGTTTTATTTTATTTTATTTTTTTGAAGCTTATCAAAGCCCATATATTTACTTATGCCACCTCACTTGGGCTTCATATTCCGTAGTATTTATCTTATTTTTAATATCTGTTGAGGTTCAAAAAAATTAAATAGCCACAAATAGGCCCAAAGAGATAGAAAAGACATTGGGCCCATTTCACACCCAAAAAAAAAAATAATAATAATAAAGGGTGGGCTCTCACAATAAAGAAAAGAGAGAAGAAAGAAAGAAAGGGGAAAAGGCCCAAAGGGTTGGGATCCAGAGGAAAGGCCCAAATCAGGCAGAACCAGCGAACCAGAGAAAGCCCAGGAGGAAGAACTGGGTCGGGATCCCAGAAGCCTCCCAGAGGCAGGGGATCCCTGGACGCGCGAAGTAGGATCACGGCAAAAATTAAAGAGAGATAAGAGACAAAGGGCACGCGGACCTTGTGACCCAGACACGCAGTGGAAGTACAGAGCAAAACGCAGGAGCCTGGTTCCAACCATTTGGAGAAAGAGACAAGGAAGAGTACAACTGGAAAAAGCTGGAGCGCTGAGAAGAAAAGCCAAAAAGGCCTCAGGCCAGCCAACGAAAAATCTGGAAATAGAAAGGAGCTGAGGGACTTTCATCTGGTCGCAACAAAAAAGCAAGAAACTATGAAGAAAAGGAAACGACATGATCCTGAAGCAACCAGGCACGACACAGACTTTAAGGGGCAAAAGGGAGAAATCGTTAGTACCCCGGAGCCCGAAGCTGTGCTATAAAAGGAGGAAGGGATCCATGCTACAGGGGACGGGGAATCAAGATTGAAAAGAGTAGAGAATTCATTTACGATTAGACCATTTTTTAGGCATTCACAATTGCTTTCTAAAGTCTCATAAAATTGCAGAAGAGACTCTGTAAACTTAAGAGGAAAACAGAGGAACCATCCCCGGTATCCCAGGACAGCCACTACAGTACATGCTCGGATTCAACAAGTTCAAATTTTGCAAGTCTTTGAAGCTTGAATAGCTATCAAAGTCTGTAACTTATGAACTCAGTTGAACCTTGCACCACGTCTTAGTGAGCATTGTAATCACAACTAAGGGAAATCAATAAAATACACCTCACTAATTAGAGGATCCCTAACTTGTTCTTACGTTATATTCCACTTGTCATGCATTTCCTTTACTGTTAAAATGTCATTCAATACGAATATTCTTGTTTTGTTAGCTATTTGTATTGTAGGAAGTATGTTTTGCGCACCAGTCGATTCTTAAAACAGCCCTTTAACTGCGAAGAATCGATCCCAGTCCACCAAGAACATCTTACACGGCCCAAGATCTTTGGGCCATAGTGTTGAAGAAAAAAGGCACTCTCACAATATCTTAGGCTCAAATCAATTTAATCCATTTAATTGTAGGCCTCCTTTATAATTTATGTATAATAATTAATTGGTATCAAAATTATGGGGTGTTACATCAAGTTCAAGTGTTAAAGTCATTCAAATCTGTCCAAGAATCAAGTTAAAAAGTACTAGATTTTAAAACTCGACAGCTAGCTCGATAGATGGCATCTATTGAGTTTTAAATGGCAGATTTAGCCCAATGCTCGACAGTTGCTCGATAGATAAGCTATCTATCGAGATTTATGAAAATCAATTTTTTAGATCTGATTTCACTCCAATCCGTGTATACATGTTTGGGTTTTCTTTTTTCATAACCCTAAACATATATAAGGATTATTTTAAGGGCTGTCAAAGGTGGCACAAGTGTGAGGCAAAGTTTTGTTCATGCAAATTGTGACCGAAGACAAAATTTGCCCTAGTTCATCTTTCTCTTGAAGAAGCTGCTACATTTGTACGCTGTTGGGTTTTGTAACCAAGGAGATTCGTGATCTTCATTGTGTTGATGAACTAAAGAACTTTGCAGCCAACATCTTTCTCAAGATGGTGAGTAAATCGCGTACTAGGATCTACGCATCGATTGGTTAGTCACGTGCTGGGAGCCGTGCATTTAAAAGGAGAGATTGTTACTACAGAACAAGTCCAATTGGGTATTGGGGTAAGAGTTCAACTATAAGATGGTATAAGGTACTGTGATTCTTTTACTTGTAACCACTTGTTGTGATAATAGTGAATTCTCAAGAGTAGTGACTTTAAAATCACTCAATGGGGTTTTTGCCTTGGAGGTTTTCTCCATTCGTAAACAAATCATCTTGTCAACTTTATTTTCCGCTGCATATTAACTTAGTTGGTGATTTGTTTGTGCTACCACGCGTTTTGCATGTTAATTGAATTAATTAATTAATTTGGCTAAATCAATTGGTTAATTTCTTACAAGGGGTCAATACATTCTTGGCCTATCATCAATTAACCATATTAAAATGGATTAGAAACTTTTTCTTTCTCCTTTACCATTTGTGGTATGTATATGCCTTTTTCACATATGCTCAAGTGAAGTACCTATTATGATTTCCCTTAATTATGATAAACATTTTTTTTAAAGGAAGTTCTATATTTATTAAATGAGATATATATATATGTGTGTGTGTGTGTGTGTGTGTGTGTGTGTGTTGAGGGCCATGTAGCTGAATTGACACCTCCCCATGTACAAAGTGCTTGGAGTTTAAGGGAGAAAAGGTTCAAGTTGCAAGAGTTAGGGAAAAAATATTCAAGTTGCGGGATTAGCAGCATATTGTAATTATTTCTAAATAATATATATATATATATATATAGAGAGAGAGAGAGAGAGAGAGAGAGAGAGAGAGAGAGATTGTTTTCCTTGAGCTAAAGCAGTTGCGATGGAAGTGTGGAGTGGATGGTTTTTTTTTTTTTAGTCCTTGAGTATTTTGGATTGTTTCAAATGAGTAATGGCTCCTCTTAGGCTCCTAAAATTTTTGGCTTATTGATTTTGCTATCTATAACTTTGATTCTTCTTTACCTAATAAAGTTTGGAATTTTCCGTAAGTACATTTTTTCTTCAAGAAAATGAATAGAAATCTCCCTTCATGTTCATGCTCATGTTAATGTTCATATTTGTATCTTTTGCAATACTCAATAAGTTGTTTACTCATATTGTGAATTATCAATTGTAGTTAAGAAAAAAAGTATAAACACAATACTATTCAATTAAACTAACGTGAAAAATTAAATCTATTAGATTAAAAAAATGGACATGAAAATGAAAATTGCACAAAAAATTTCTTAAATAGAATTAAAATAATTTTTACTCAATATTGTTTATCAAGCAATCATGTACTAACTAACAACATTCCAAACATTATGTGCATAATGGGGTGATGAAATGGTTGTTCAGTTTATTTAAGAAATGTGATCTAGCTAATAGAAATTTAAAAAAAAAAAATACAATAACTTTCATGCATAGTCATGAATTATACCTTTACATATATCTTATGCATTTTATGAGTTTTATTTTATATAAATGTATTTCATAAAATTAACAAAATTTATCATAAAACCCTTCATTGTATTTTTTAAAATCACTACATAAAGATACCGTTTGTTTTGTCTTATCAACACACTTCTTGATATCCTAAACACATCTTAGATCTACCAAATTACAAGTGTATTTTGTCAAAGGATATGCCAATACATAGAAAATATTACCCTAAAACTAGTCAATGTATTAAGTTGAATGACATTATTTGGTTCTCTCCTTTAAAAAAAATAAAAATAATAAAAATAAAAAAACTTAAGTTCAAAGTCTTCTCTCCAAGGGATATTTTTATAAAAAGAAGATTTCCTTCGTAGAGTTGTCTCAAATTCTAGTTGTAACTTGGAAAGCTATTTAGGTTTCCTAGTTAAAGAAGAAAAAACTAATTTGGTTATTTTTGGGGGAGTTTATTGGCTATTCCTTAGAGAGGAAGGAAAGTATATTCGTTGTGAAAGAAATATTGTATTCTTTGTCTACAAAGGAATCTGAATTGAGTCTTTATAAATAGATGGTACTACAAATAATTTTATGGTTTTGGTCCAAGGGTCATCCCCTAAATAACTCTCCTACTTGTTAAATAAGAAAGATATATCCCCATCCAACCAATTTGAAAATCCTTGATTTTAGATAAACTTCTACTCTCCCACTACACAAATTCAAATGTCCTTAAGTTTACAACAACCAAAATTTCGGAGATAAAAAATTAAAACCATTTGAAACTTCTCATCTATTTAATGGAAACTCCCCGGCTTGTTATAAAGAAAATAAAAAAGTGTATCTTATTCTCGTCCACATAAGGTAAGATAAGATATAACTATTTGCGTGGTTAATAAGCTTAAGCCTGACTTTCATGGAAAATGTGAGATTCCTTAAAAGTCAAAATCGTTTACTTGAAACTTGGGTGATGCGGCTGCCGGGTGACCCATGAATTGTGGGAGCTTGACTTTAGGTATGAATACATATTACATTTACATATGATGTTCTCCTCAACATGATGTATGTAAACCAACCCCGCATTTCTTAGAATGAAAAGAAGAAATTGCATGCAAATATAGCCATGTTTTCCAAGCTTGTAATACTGCTGCCTCTCCTAATAAGCGCTGTAGGCTCCCAAGATACCAATTTCATTTACAATGGTTTTAGATCAGTCAATCTTAGCCTAGACGGCAACGCCACTATCACTTCTAATGGTCTTTTGGAGCTCACCAATGACACCAAACAGCAAAAGGGTCATGCTTTCTACCCTACTCCAATAAGCTTCAAGAACTCATTGAATGACAGTGCTTTCTCTTTCTCTACGACTTTCGTCTTTTCCATTACTTCCAGATATCCAACTCTAAGAGGAAATGGGATAGCTTTCGTGATTTCTCCAACTAGAGGGCGGCCAGGAGCTCTTCCAAACCAATACCTTGGCCTTTTCAATGAGACCAACAATGGTAATGCCACCAATCATGTCGTTGCTGTAGAGCTCGATACAATCGAGAGCCCAGAATTTAAAGATATCAATGATAACCATGTTGGGGTGGACATCAATAGCTTGGAGTCCGCAACATCTACCTCAGCAGGTTATTATGCTGACAATGGTGCCTTTATGAACTTGACCCTTACCAGTGGAAACCCAATGCAAGTTTGGGTGGAATATGATGGTGTCAAGAAGCAACTCTATGTAACTTTAGCTCCAATTGATGTTGGTAAACCCAAATTTCCACTATTGTCTTTGTCCCGTGATCTTTCACCTATCATTCATAAAACCATGTATGTTGGGTTCTCTTCCGCAACTGGCTCTCTCCTAACTTTCCATTATATTTTGGGTTGGAGCTTTAAGATGAATGGTAAGGCTCAAGAACTTGCCCTTTCTCAACTTCCCAAGCTGCCTCGAGGTAAAGAGAGATCTAAACTTTTGACAATTGGATTGCCTGTGATTCTTGTTAGTTTAGTCTTGGTAGCAATTTCAGGTGCAACGTATGTCATAAAAAGGAAAAGGAAGTTTGCAGAATTGGTAGAAGACTGGGAGGTTGACTATGGGCCTCACAGATTCAAATACAAAGATCTTTATATTGCTACAAAAGGATTTAGGGACAAAGAACTATTGGGTAGTGGTGGATTTGGTAAAGTTTATAAAGGTGTACTAACTACCTCTAAAATTGAGATTGCTGTGAAGAAGGTCTCTCATGAATCAAGACAAGGAATGAGAGAATTTGTGGCTGAAATTGTGAGTATAGGTCGGCTTCGCCACAGAAATTTAGTACCACTCTTGGGCTATTGCCGAAGAAAAGGAGAATTGCTTTTGGTGTATGACTACATGTCCAATGGAAGCCTAGACAAGTACCTTTTTAATCAACCTCAGGTCACCCTCAGTTGGAGCCAGAGATTTAACGTCATAAAAGGTGTGGCATCGGGGCTGTTTTATCTACACGAAGGATGGGATCAGGTTGTCATTCACAGAGACGTGAAGGCTAGTAATGTCTTGCTAGATGGTGAACTGAATGGTAAATTAGGTGACTTTGGTCTTGCAAGATTATATGACCATGGAACTGATCCTCAAACTACCCATGTGGTCGGAACTCTTGGGTATCTTGCGCCAGAGCATACTCTAAGTGGCAAGGCCACAACAAGCACCGATGTGTTTGCTTTTGGGGCCTTTATGCTCGAGGTTGCTTGTGGAAGAAGACCAATACAGGCATATGGGCCATCAGAAAATTCAATTTTGGTTGATTGGGTGTTTTCTCATTTGAGCCAAGGCGAAATTATGGAAGCAAAGGATCCAAAGTTTGGTACAAATTATGTAGCAGAGGAACTACAGTTGGTTTTGAAACTAGGATTGCTGTGCTCTCATTCAGAGGCTGCAGCAAGGCCAAGCATGCGCCAAGTTGTGCAGTACTTAGAAGGTGATGTTCCTTTTCCAAACTTAACATCGCTTGGTCTTTCTTCCACCGGCTTAACATTTGCACATAGGGATGGTTTCGATGATTTTGTCATGTCCTATCCGTCTTCTATGAACCAGGCTTTTTCTCATACGTCTTCCATTGCAGAGTCACTTCTCTCAGGGGGGCGTTAATACTAAAAGCTTATATTTGTGCTTGTGATTTGTGACTTCCTACTTATCCAAAAAGACAGAAAGTGGTGAAATCTTTTGAATGTGATCTTTTTAATGATTGAACTTTACTACAATATAGTTTCTTCTCCAATGTGTGCAGTGTGTATATATATAACAATGTGATTGTGAAAAGCGTAAACATGAAAATTGCGATCTCTCTAGCTCTTTGGGATTTTCTCTAGTCATGTTTGCTTAGCACATTTTCAGATTTCCTTCCTCTAATTGTACAACAATTTGCATTGAATTCCACCCGTCCATTTTTTGTTTTTTCTTTAAATAGACGGAGAATTAACGTCAGCTCATAAATTCTGATGACGTCTATTTTTTTTTTTTTTCTTCTACTCCATACACTACCAATTATAATAATTAATAACTTACTATTTATTTATTTAATTTTTTTAACAAATATTCTAAAAGTATTCATTTAGAAAATACTTTTAAAAACTTATTATATAAAATGAGAAAAACAATTTATTTTTGTGACTGCTTTATATATTTCCTATAAGAATGGTAGCAAAACTTTCTTTAAAATTGTTCATTAACAAATACCCTATGAGCACTTATCAACTGAATCCAAATATAAAATAGAAAAAAAATCAACCACATAGCATATTATGATTAATGAAATATAAAGTGGAACATAAAAAGTGAAAAAGACGTTTTGTATTCGAATCTAACTATTAATTGAAGGGAACATACTAAATTGTCAATGACATTTATACCCAAAGACAAATCATCAAGGACAAATTAAATTTCCATTGTTAGAAATTCAATTTTTTCACTCATGATATGTCAAAAGATTAAGTTTATGTCCAATCAAACTTTTCCATTGTTAGAAATTCAATCTTTTCACTCATGATATGTCGAAGGATTAAGTTTATGTTCATTGCACTGATGCATTAGATAAAAATTGTGTCCAATGTCTTTAACACATGGTCAAGGATTTTTTTTTTTTTTTTTTTTTTTTTGAAATTGTCTCGTTCAATCAAAGGGACTTGAGCCAAGGCATGATAATGCATAAGTAATTAACCAACAACTTTTTGTCCTTGTCTTATAAAGAAACAAACACAGAAGTCAAAAGAGAGGAAAAAAAATTCTAACAAAAAGTAAAATGTTGAATTAAAATTGCTTGCATTTACATTACAAACCTACTATGATTGAGGTTAAATCTATTTCAAAGAGAGATAACAAAATGATATATATTAAGTTGTAATTTCTCATGTTCTTGGTGGACTTTATTTTGTACCAATTTCATTATAATTTCATACACATTTTCTATGTTATGTGGGTTTTATTCTTAAAAATCACATAAAAAGTAACTAGATCTACCATCTCATGAGATAACTCGCCAAACAAAGCAAAATGGTGATTTTTTTTTTTTTTTAAAGCCAGAGAAAAGGAAAAACTACCAAAGAAAGCAATTGCAAAAGATCAACCCCATAAAGTAGAATCGGCAAGTAAAGATCGATTCTTAAGTAGCCTTTGTTTTTACATGATTAGCAAATATTATCGGTTAATAAATTAAAGTAAGGATAAAGTTTAGCTACAAAAATGGTTATAGTCTAAAGTTACAACTTTCTTCAAAAAAATTAATATTACTACATATTTTGAAAATCTAACCATTGAATTGTATATTCTTTACGCTCTTAATACATATATCAAATTTTGTGTCAAGTGGGTATTATTTAATATATGATCTATAAACTTATATTTTATGCATAATCTTAAACAACAAAAACTTGCAATTTAAACAATTTATTGATGACATAGCTATTGATGTTTAATTTTCCAGAAATTTTGCAAGCATATAAGATATAAGAAGAAAATGTAATTCAATAGTGAATTTATCAAAATTCACCTCCAATAAAAAGATATCGAGTAGGGTTGTAGTTTTAACTAAACTTTGTCCTTAAAGTAATTCCTTATGTTTATACTGCTAATCTTTGTTACTAGAGGTAGTTTCCTTTATTGCTAGAGGTAGTTTATTGTTTTAGTCGGCTCATGGTGGCTCTGGCATCTTTTCCGAACTTTAACATTGATTTTAATGGTGTTAGATGTGGAGGTTCAGTGCTAAGAGCATTCACATTCAAAGTGCTAAAAAATTTAACATTTAGCACTTCAAAAAGCTAATATATCTATTTTAACATCTCACTTAACAATGCATGATAAATCTCATCTCCTATTTTTACATACAACCAATCACCATGGCGCAACCAATAAGACAACAACCATGGCACCCAACCACAACAACCCATGGCACAACCCATAGCAACCAGCCACTCAACCACCACCATAATCCAACAACCCAACACACAATCCAAGCAGAAAAAGCTTAGCAACCACCACCTAAAACCTAGCAAAGCCAATCCACAACCCACCACAATCAAGCAACACCTTTCTTGGCAGCCCAATCCAAAATCAACCCAACCACAAACTTGCGTATCCACCGTGACTTGTGTACATCATTGGCCGTTGGAAGCCTAGGCCATCACAATCATTGTCCACCCTAGGCTGATCTAAGAGATAGAGTTTTGAGAGTGTGAAAATAGAAGAAAGTGCAAGAGACAAGGAGAGTGAGAGAAATTATTTAAAAAATGAATAGCAACTTGTTAGCAGCAATTACTATAACAAGTTCCTAAAATTCGTTTAACTTAGGCAATTTGGATGAAAAATGTTTTTTATTTTTTATTTTTATATTGAGGGTGCTAAAAAGCATTTTGGCTATTTTAATCAAAGATTATGAGATGTTATTATATGTGACCATTGTGTAACTAATTATATTTAAATTATTCCATAAAAAAAATTGTATTTAAATTTTGGTAAAATACTTGCAGCTGTTAAAAAAATAGTACAAAAGATTTATATTTCTTTTTGGAAAGGGTAAACTTTTTCATTTGTACGAGTACCTGTTTAAATTTAAACTCACAAGTGTAATGAAAAAAAAAAAAATTAAGAGCGTATTTGGTAATATTGTTCTAGTAATATTGTTTATATTTTTTAAAAATACTAAAAAAATACGTAAAAATAAGTATAATATTATTTAAAAATTAAAAATTATTGCTCAAAATTACATATCAAAAAATGCAATGATAACCAAATAAAAGCGGTGAAACTGGAGGACGCGTAGCATAAAAGAAAATAAATAATTTAAAACAGGCAACAAGTGACGAGTCGGATCCACTCTGACCGGACCGCCCCGGATGGTGGGTAAATCCTTGGAGTTGGACCTTTTGTCACTTTCGGAGTTTTTAGACAAAATCGAATACCCGAACAAGGAAGGGAACTGTGATTGGAATTGGATCATATCAATCAACAAATCAGATGCCAGTGAGAGTGGTGGAAAGCTCCGCACCTTCTCAAGTTTCAGGTTTTTACTTTACTTTCCTTACAATAATTTTCCTACGTTAGGGCTTTCCTTACGTTCTTTCTTTTTCACTCCTACGTTAATTTTAAAATTGCAAAATCTCTCTCCGATAACAGAAATTTAGGTTCACAGCCAACCTATTGACAATAATTTATACACAAGTTTAGATTTCTTTATTTTCGCTTGTTGTCCTTTTATTACATGTTTTTAGAGGTTCCTGCTATGCTTAATTTTAGAATTCATATTGAATTTTTCAGGACCCTAATTAAAATTTAGTTACAATAACTTAGGTGTTGTACTACATTAAGTTTCAGAATTAAGTTCAAAATCGTGATTACATTGTCCAATAAAACACAAACAATGTTATCTTTTCCGTGAACAATTAAACTTTAATGCAACCAGGTGTTTGAATTTTTAATGTACTAAGTTTTACCTGCGTTTAAATTTTGTTTTAATCTATGTATGTTTAATTGTGAAGGTGCAAATTCTGGAAAGACTTCACCCCCGGCATGCACACTTTTGAGTGTTGGACAGGTTATTCTTTGGCCCCCCTTTTTTTTTTTTTCCCCTTATGTAAAGTTTACTTCTCGGTAAGATTTTGGTACTCGGTTTAACATACCTTAAAGCCTATGTGATCTGAGCTTTGAGTAGTTATTTTTATATTCAACTATTACTAGGTACCGCATGTACAATTATAGTCAAGTTCGAGCAAATGCATGAGATTTCCCTTTAACCATTTGAAGTGAAAATTATAGATCTACATAATTTACTGCCAAATGGAATCAATTTGATAAATTCTTTATAATCTCAATCAAAGATTCGTAAGCCTAATTATATGAGTTGGCTAATCGTCATTGCATTAGTTGAGAAGTACTCTGGTACTCAGAATGTTTCTTAAAGCATAATTTTGTCGCAGGCATTCTCTGGTACTCAGAATGTTTCTAGTCATCAAAAAGATGAAGCATGGAAAGTTAATGTTTGCATACAGGGATGTGACCTTGAACATGGGTATCTATGTGGCACCATGGAAGCTCTCAATGTTCCTATGGCAGACACACCAGTAAGCACTTCTTCAATTTGGTTTTTTCATTTAAGAACCACCAGAAACATTAATAATTCTTTTGTGTGTGTGTGTGTGTGTGTTCTCTGTTATATGGAGGATAGTGCTAAAAACGTGACTTATGAATGTAAAAACACAATGGCCAATGAGCTCTAGCCTCTAGGCCTTTAACTCAAATGGTACCTTCTCCCCTTTTAAGAGCAGAATGGTGGTGAGGTCGTGGGTTCAAGACCCACCTGGTGCACGTGTAATTTACTAATAAAAAGAAAAATGTGAATGCACCCTGAAAGAATTAAGCAGATACAGAGTTTTTGTGAACTTCTGTCTACAATACTTATCTCCTAAGTAGGTTAACAATAGTTTTTTAAGAGGCAGCTGATCAAGAGGTTTCTTCCCCCACTGGCCTTTCAATATTCTGATTGTTGTGTGACTCTCCTTAATTGCCATGTAACTGTATTACGTTGCCATGTTTACCTAATTGATTGTTATCTTGCACTCTCCATCTTCTTTGGTTGCAGCAGCCGTGAATTTCAGTTGCTCAAATTCAAATTTTACTCTTTGTTTTATACCTTTTTTATCAGCATGATGTACACATGAATGCTCCATAACAGAATATGCGATGCAATTGTACTTTTGGCCATAAATTGTTTGGTTATATTTTCTCAACCTAATGAGACTGGGCTGAATAGCATGCCTGAATCTTGATATGCAACTGGCACTTCATTCAGACAACTGCTAAGGTGTCATGACCCCCTTGTTTACTCTAGTTGAAATATGGCAATTTGCCTTCTTTGTTTGTGGAGAATTTTTTGTTTCATTTACGATTATGTCAGGTAGTGACCTTCTGGGAAGGGGAGATTGTTGATACGATAAATTATACTTTCTTCACTGGCAAATGGGAAGCGACGTATGTTCCTCTCCTCTTCCATCTATTTTATCATAGAAGACTTTTTAAACAACAGTGATCTTGGACAAAACAATCCAATGCTGACTGGATGATCTCTTGACAGGCCAGAGGATGATAAAAAGCACTGGGACAAGTTTGCATCCTTTGCTCCCTTTAAGGTAAAGATTTGGAACTTTTTTGTTCACCATGTGCAGTATATGCTCTGCTCTACTTATCAAAAAAAAGTGCAGTATATGCTCTGCTCTGTTAACTAGTTCTGTTCTTTTCAGAGTCAAGTGGAATTTGATGGTGGCAAAAATGTGGACCTGAGTAACCATCCGTACATATTTATGGTAACGTAGTCTCAATTATTTCATCATTTGGTGAAAGAGCTTGCTATATGAAGTACTAATGTGCCTATGTTGTTTTGTTGGTGCAGAGATGGAAAGAGCAATATTTTGTGAATGTTGGGACAGACTGTGGGTTAACTATAGCTGGTTTTTACTATGTTTGTTTCTCTTGTAGTGATGGCTCCATCAGTGGTTACTATTATGATCCTAATAGCAGGTATCTCCTCCACACTGTTGGTTAAACTGTTCTGGTTTCTCTTTCTTCAAATTATAGAATGCAGTAATTTCCCTTTACCAACAGAGATGTGCATATGCTCATAAAGTATTCCCCCCCCCCCCCCCCAAAAAAAAAAAAGAACAAGGGCGCATACAAATAAATTAAACTGATTGATGATAATTACTTGAAACTGCCTGCAGCCCATTTCAGAAGCTTGAGCTGAAATCAACAACTAATGAGGGAAGATCAGGTTTCAGTTTTTCATCATATGAGTTGCAATAAAATGGAAGAAATGCATCTGATTTCAAGGTAGAACTTGATTGAACTTTGCTTGGTCAGGTGAATTCTTTGATTTACATCTTGGACAAACTGAGATATTACTCAAGAGCACAATGTATCCAATTATTGTACAAGTGTTATAGATGTAGATCTGTTTGTACTGCTTAGAGTACTTCTTGAGTTATTATATGCGAATTTAAGTTTAAAATGCACGCCAAGGCAAAAGGGTTTTCTTTTTTCTTTTTTTCTTTTTGAGATTTCATTGCACAACGATAACAGAATAAATTTTACACAGTTATTTCAAGCTATACAAGTAAACAAACCTTCAAAAGGTAATAAAATTATAAAAACTAACAAATAACAACCAAGTGACCAACCAATTAGAGCAGTTAACTTTAGTATGATAAGAAAAATACCTAATAATTACAAAGCCTTCTGTTAAGCTTGGAACATCAGCATCTTTAACATCCCATAGAAGGCGTCTCAAGATCTAACGTGCTGATCTTTAACATCCCATACAGATCAAGTCAAAGTATTTCTATCCATTTTAATTTTAATGGATCATTTCATTTCAGAGATCTATAGCTTGCAAACAACTCTCCCAGTGTATCTAATTCTTGTGATCTTGCTTTTTTGCATATGAGAGGTGGAAAGGAGTGGAATAGAAAGAATCTTTTATAAATTTTCCTTACATTCTTGTGTTTGGGAGTTTAATCATGGAAAGGTCATTCCCTTAAAAGTTTAAGCATGAGGGAATAGTCATTCTTTCATTTTCCATAAAAAAATTTATTATATTTTCATTTTCCTCAAAGTTGGGAAGAATTGGAGGAGGAATTGAAGGAAATGGAATGAAGTTTAATGAAGTTTTGACTAAAATGCCTATAATGTCTTTTTTTTTTTTTTTTTTTTTTTTTTTTTTTTTTTTTTTTACAAATTTCTTATAATGTTTGCATGACAAAGTTTGGCTATAAACTTGATTGTGTAGCCAATGATTACAACTCCCACCAAAAAAAATTAATATGATTATATATTTTGAAAATTTAACTGTTGGATTGCATGTTATTTATGTTTTTATCATGCATATCAAATCTCATGTTAATCAAATGTTATTTACTATTCAACTTATTTTTTTATGCATAATTTTAGATTACAAAAACGTGAAATTTAAATATTTAATTAATGACATAGCTATTAATATTTAATTTTTCGAAAATTTTGCAAGTATGGAAAATATAAAAAGAAAATGTAATCTAATGGTGAATTTTTCAAAATTCACATCTAATAAAAAAATATTGAGTGAAGTTGTAGTCATTGGTTACAATCAAGTTTGTAATTAAATTTTGTCCTCATTTGCATCACCTTACCAAATAATATATATATATATATATATATATCTCATTATTTTTTCTACACAATTTTTGTAGTAGAATCCTAGATCTTGTCTTGCAACAATGATCTATATTTTTAAGCCATTATCATGATAGTGGACCCTAATTGGTCAAATAAAAACCGGTGGTTCAGCCAATAAAAATTGAAAATCAAACACTTTTTTGGTTCTTCAACTGTTTCCAGTTTTCAAAGTCATGAATTCATTTCATAACTCTCTTTTAAAACATCTAAAGAAGATGGCTTAGTATTATTTAAATCCATTTCTTCTTCTTTTTAATTATACTTATTTACTTTCATTCTATTCGTTTCGGTGTTCGTTTGGGTGGAGATTAAAAATTAAAATTATTTTACTATTCAGTTTATTTTTGCTACTATTCATAAGTCTTACTGCACTTTTTGACACTATTCATGGATCCACTGTACTATTTCAACTAACTTTTACCTTTATCTACAATACTTTCAGAAATAATTTTTCAGTTTCAGCAAAATAAGCGGTATCTAAACACATCAACAATGACTTTATTATTTAATCATTTCATTCTATTCATAAGGATGTTGGAGGATAAAAATTATTTGTTCGTCAGTGGGCAACTTGTAGCTCGAATGACACCTTTCCTTGCCCCTTTCCCATGTCACAGGTTCAAACTTCAAATTAACTCTCTTCCCAAAATAATAATAATAATAATAATAATATCCTCCATCCTACTTCTAATGTTCTACCATAAGCTCCACAAAACACAGCTTACCACACGTTTTTTCCTCTTATAAATTATAATAAATAAAAATAAATAAATAAAAAAGAGTTTATGATGAAGAAAAAAAATACATAGCATATACTATACTATAGTTTGTGAAGTATAAATTAGAACACTAAGAATGAGATAAAATTTATTTTTTGTATAATACTAAATTTATTACGAAATTTATCACAAAAATGTTTATAAATTGACGTGATAATAAATATAATTTGTGTTGTTTTAACTCATAATAAATAAATTTGATTCTCAAAAAAAAAAACTCATAATAAATAATTTTATAAATAAATTTTTTATAATTTATGACACATCAATTTATAAAACTTATAAAGACTCGTGTGAGTTGCTTATAAGTTTCTAAGCTGGCCTCGCTCGCTGCATCCATTGATGGTATGAAAAATTGTGGCGGTAGCATTGGCGTGGCAATCGATAGCAAAGCTATAAAGCCCCCACTCATGGCAATGGAAAGATAGGGTTTGTTTAGATACCGTTTATTTTGCTGAAAACTGAAAACTAATTGCTGAAAATACTGTAGCAAAATAATTTTTAAAACACAAAACACTGTAGCAAACTTATTGCTACGTTTTTCACAAGTTGATTGGTCCGTGAACAATGTCATGGGACTCAGGAAAAAAACGCAAAACGCAAAAATACTATTGGCAAATGCACGGATAGTGTGAGCTATGATTTTTTAGTGGAGTTTGTAGTATGTTTTGGTATTTAAATTCCTTTCTCTCTCCTTGTGAATGGGTTTGCTTCTCAAATAATATTATATATGGTTAGCCAATTAATCTAGCCCCCGCGGCCTCATGATCATGACTTGAAGACGAAGACAACGTGGGTCCACACCGAACTGGAAAAGCGACATGTCGAATGAAAGTGGGACCATACATGAACTGAACTAACTACGTGGGGTGATAGTTGGTCCTTCCCCATATTGAAGGGAGAGGAGCCATGTACAGTACATGTACATTTATGCAACCAACACAGCTGTCCTCGTGCTCTCACTCACGCAATAGTTTACGACCCTCAAATTAAAATAAATAAATAAACCATAGTAGCCAGCCATAGCCATAGCATTTACCCCATTTCATGTGGGACGTGTCCCTTTTTTTATTTCCCGCTCTGCTGCTAACTACCCAAGTACCAACCCAACCCCACGTCGATGTATATAACTTTCTTTCATTCCCTCTAATATCTCGCATATGCTTTCCGTTTTGGTCATGTACGAAAAGCTAACCCTTATTGTTCTATGATTATCACGTCAATGTCATTTTCAATTTCATTGACAATGGTACACGTACATACATTCCCCCATTGAAGTTTGTACTGTAGATTACAAGTTTTTTTAAGAGCTCTTTCAAAAATCGGTATGGAAAGCTTGCTTTGTGATGAGTCGTGGCTATCTAGCCCAGCAACCCCTATTCATCAACATGCAACTAAGCACCACAGTTCAGAGAGCTACTATGGTTCGTTTTATACTACTAAGGAAGATTGTGAGCAGGCCCTTGCTATATACCTAGAGAAGGAGATGAGTTACATGCCTGAAGCTAGTTATATTGAGCATCTTCGGTCGAAAAATTTGATCTTTTCTAGATTTAGAGCTATTCAATGGCTTTTCAGGGTCAGTTTCACAGAGTACTACCTCATGTTTTAATTTCTTTCTCCATTGGAAAAGTATCATTTCTATTGGACCCATTTTATAGTTCATATTAGATATTACAAATCTAAATGTGTATCTAATATTGCATCATATAAAACTTGAATGACATGACAGTTTGTACAATATTATAAGATCAAGAAAATAAAATCTTAATCATGAAATGAATTTTTTTTTCCCTTTCAAATGGAAATGATTTGTTCTTGGTCTTAATGGATATGGCAGATTATGTATAGCTTCAAATCTTGATCTGCATTGAAAGAAAAAGAGTAGTATTGCTAAGTTATAAAAGGTTTTATTATTTATTTACCAGTCTCACAATTTCCCTTGTTGGGTTGTTTGTTTCCAGTCCAGAAGTCGCTCGAATCTCTCTTTTGAAACTGCTTTTCATGCTGCAAGTTATCTTGATCGATTCATATCTATGCATCAATGCAATGTAAGGAATACTCCTGGAAATATATAGATTTCTTCTTCGATAAAACAATATTTGGATTGAGTACTAAAATGTAACTTATTTTTAAGGGATGGGAACATTGGATGGTTGAATTGTTGTCTGTTGCGTGCTTATCTATTGCCTCCAAGTTCAGTGAAACCTGCACTCCTAGCTTGCATGAAATTCAGGTAACTCTTCTCGTTATTGTGGTTGTTGGTGTTCTTGTTATTAAGATATATAATTGATTGCCTTTTACTGTTGTGACTGAAGATGGAGAATTTGGACCATTCATTTCATCCAAGCACTATCCAACAGATGGAACTGAAGCTGTTAGAGGCACTAGGATGGCGCCTTGGCTCTACAACGGCTTATTCTTATGTTGAACTGTTGATGTGGAGTACTGACTCTTTGAAACCTCACCTCCATGAGGAGTTTATTACACGAGTAACCGAGTTACTTCTTGGGGCTATTCCAGGTATATTCATTATCTTCATATATTGTGTACTCAATAGGAGGCAAATGAGGGCTAATGCCATGGTTTAACTCTTCAAATTGCCAATTGTGCAGTTTTTACTTTTTATAGCTTACATATAGTTATATAAGAAGAGGGCTTGTAAATTTTAGGGCCGACTCTTCCACTAGTACACTTCAAAACAATTGTCTTAAGGTCCCAAAGTGGAAGAAGCCCTCATAATTTTAATCTTAGAATAATCTAAAGAAATATCTCATAATATACTTGAATATGTATATATTTTTTAAAAGATGGCCCATGTCCTATTAAAAATATAAGAAACCCGGATACTCTTTTTTGTTCTCTTTTTCTCTCTAATTTGAAATCAGGAATTGCATCATTAATTTACCCAAAAAAAAAAAAGTTCTACCCATCAAAAGGCCCCATAATTTTGTCTTAATCTCATTTTTATTTTTTTTTAACAAGATATTTATTGTGATATAAATAGTTTATATATACTTTAAGAATAAATTTTTAAAAGAAATTTTGCAAATTGAAAAAGTACTTAAGTTGGATACTAAATATACAAAACCATTAAAAATATTTTTCAAATGCATGTATTGCTTTTATATTTTTATATTGACAATACTATAATTGTTTATGCAAAATAAGAAGTTTTTCGAAAATTAAGAATTATAAAATCCTATCTAAAATCGATTATGACTGGAACAAAAAAAGATTAGATTAGTCATATTATTACTTGAAAAGTATAGATTAACGAAACTTGAATGCAAAATTTGATTACACTCTAACTTAAACTTATCATCTTAAACCTCAAATCATATATATATGGAACCATTAACCCTCATTAAATTTATCCATATATTTGCAAAACTTAAACTCTTGTCACTGGCAAATTTTAGCTGCTGCTGTCTATTTATATAGAAATTATCTCTTATGACCAAATTACTCATGTTATAAGCCAATGAGTGAATATCATTTGAAATGTTGGTAAGAACAACTTTTGATTAAAAGGAATATAAAATTAAATCACATAGCATTCATTTGACATGTTACCTAGGTAATTTGGTATACTTGTTATGGGATATACTCTCTCCTATTTATATGCCTATTGCTTCCGGCCTTTACTTTTAGCTTTAAATTGCATCATGAAAGGCTGGCACAAAGTACTGTACACGTAAAAAAAGTTTCAATAGAAATGCCTCATGCTGTGGAGCAAATAAGTATTGCTTTATCCATGAATTTTCTCATGCTGAAGGTAGATCCTACTTCATTTGATTCCACTGATATTTAAACTCATAAAAACGTCCAGATTCAAAAGTGTTGGAATTTAGGCCAAGCGTTATTGCGGTATCTGCACTTTGGTGCAGTCTAGACGAGTTACACCCATCAACATTCGATGCCTACCTAGCCTCTCTGACAAGACACTTTAATCAATCTCAACAGGTAAAAATCTGGAAAAGAAAGAAGAAAAAAAATTCTAATTGAATGGAAAGTACTGTTTTATTGACAAGGTTCTCAATTTCATAGGATGATCTAGTGAGGTGCCATATGATCATGGAAGCTCAGCAGGTTGGTTCTTTGCAAAACTTGATAGATAATGATAATGGGAACTATTATGACTGCCCTTCAAGTCCCACCACAGTATTGCCGAAGCAGCCCATTGACATATGTGATTGCAGTCTTAATTTCTCTTTCTTGAAGATGCGTGGTCCAAATGTCAATCTCAATTCAAGTAGGAAGAAAAGAAAGAGAGAAGAAGAATAAAAATCAAATGGTTATCATGGTCTTTTATATGTTTGTGATTGTTGTGCCAAGAAGAGTTGAAATTGTAAGATAATAATAATCATATAACAAAGGAATTTATATAATTCAATAGATAAATGACCACGGAAGCAGTTTGGTCATCTCTATCATTAATATCTAATTTTTTTTTTTTTTAATTAAAAACACTCTTTAATATTGTGTAAATGATATATGATATAAAAACTGACTTTTATATGTAACATATATCCACTTCCCTACGTTCTCTTTTATCCGCCCAATCTTTCTCTCTTCTTAATCTTTTAAATCTAAAGAAAATTGTTTTTGTTATAAAAATCAAGAATGATATCAATAGATTCAATACATACCGGTGAAAATATCTATTAGAAATATTGAATAATTGTATTGTATTTCTCAAGTGGTAACATATACATGAGTGTCTTTACATAAAAAATAGAAATGTGCAGTACAAATATGTGCGATGTATAAGTAAGATAAATAAAGTGGGCCTAAAACCCACAAGCCCTATTACATGTTTACAATATCAAACTCTTTGAATAATGAAAGTATCAATCTAATAAATAATAAAAGTGTCTTATCAAAAAAAAAAAAAAGTGAATATATAAATATATGTGAAGAATCGAAAGGGAAAAAAAAATCAAATGTGCTAATATCTCTTTTTTTTTATGGATCAAAATCTTTGAAAATATTGGATCAGTAAAATATTAAATGATCATTTATTATAATTGATTGAAATAATTAATATTTTTTATATTTAAAATTTTAATTTTAAGAGAATTGGTGGCATATATGTAAATGTATATTGATGAAAAATTATATTTTTACATTTATTATTCATGTACACTTTACATTGTAGACATATATAGTGTTCGTTTGAAATCCACTTATTTTGCTGAAACTGAAAACTTTTTATTGAAAATACTATAAATAAAAGTAAAAGTTAGCTGAAATAGTATAATATGACCTATGAATAGTACCAAAAAGTATAGTGAAACTCATGAATAGTAATAAAAATAAACTAAATAGTAAAATAAGTTGACAAAAATAATACATGCCAAACGCACACATAATATTGTTCAAATTTATATGAACAATAAATGTAAACATATAATTGTTCTAAATTAATGAAATTTTAAAGAAGAAAAAAAAAAGCAATAATCTAGTGAATCTACCCTTTCAAATTTTAATTGTTAGGAGTGGGACCCAAGACAGGAGCAATGGGCTAGAAGAATCCTGCGGAGTACTCACCACAGTCCAGTCCAACATGAAGGTGTATCAAAACTAGCCAAGAAAAATATATAAATAATTCATAAAGCGAAAAATAATAATTATTATAAGAGAATTGGCGGCATATATGTAAATGTATATTGATGAAAAATTATATTTTTACATTTATTATTAATGTACACTTTACATTGTAGATATATATAACGTTTATTTGAAATTCGCTTATTTTGCTAAAATTAAAAACTTTTTACTGAAAATATTGTAGATAAAAATAAAAGTTAGCTGAAATAATATAGTAGGACTCATGAATAGTACTAAAAAGTACAATAAAACTCATAAATAGTAACAAAAATGAGCTGAATAGTAAAATAAATTGACAAAAATAATACATGTCAAATGCACACATAATATTTTTCAAATTTGTATGAACAATAAATGTAAACATATAATTGTTCTAAATTAATGAAATTTTAAAGGAAAAAAAAAAAGCAACAATCTAGTGAATCTACCCTTTCAAATTTTAATTGTTAGGAGTGGGACCCAAGACAAGAGCAATGGGCTAGAAGAATCCAGCGCAGTACTCACCACAATCAAGTCCAATATGAAGGTGGATCATAACTAGCCAGGAAAAATATATAAATAAATAAAAGTCATAAAGAGAAAAAAAAATAATAATAATAATAATAAATAAAATAAAATATGAACAAGTAGATAAGGTGACTGAAGAGGCAATTGCTATTGTTGTAGAACCAAAACCAATGGCATCGTCATCTTCCATAATATCTTCTTCTCTCCTCCTTCCCTCCAGAGCTCCAATAAATCATCGAAACCAACAACTAACTCTCTTCAATAATCGTAATGCTACAAATTTCAAGAACCGGGTCTCCTTCAGAGTCCATGCTGCAAGGCTTCCTGCTGGAGTAAGTTCTTCTTGCTTTTTGCTCTTAGTTTTCGTAGTAAAACATTATTCTATGGTACCTGAGGAAATGGGTTTTGGAAATTTCAGGTAGAACTGCCGAAAGTAGAGCCCAAATTCAGAGCCCCTTTTTTAGGCTTCACAAAGACGGCTGAAACTTGGAATTCTAGAGCTTGTATGATTGGACTTATTGGGACTTTCATTGTAGAATTGGTGAGTTATTTCTTTCTTTTGAACTTAACTGTCTTCTTGCTATTGTAATCCAAAACATGTTTTTTTTTTTTTTTCTTTTTTTTCAGTTTTTACCTAAATGTCACTCATTGTGGCGTTGTGTTTTTTCAGATAATAAAAAAGGGGATATTGCAGGTAATTGGTGTGGATATAGGCAAAGGTCTTGATATTCCACTGTGATCATTTAATCTGGATATATACATACATTCGTACATGTATATATATTTATATATCTATGCTTGAATGTATGTAACTCATGTGAGCAGTCTATTGTTCATTACAAGAGCTGTAATTGTAATTTAACTCTGTATTGTACCTTTAAACACTGTATTTGTATTTGATGTTTTGACTGAAAGTGTACCCTTAAATTTTACTGCGCATACAATACAACTATGTATTAAACCTTTAAATCAGTAACCATTGGGGCTTAGAGCTCATCAATGATCAATCTGAGGTTCATTTTACTGGTCAACCAGCTTGAATTAAGATCACCACACCAACTTTGCTATGGTATGTAGTATATGGACTTCAAAAAGTATGCCACATATGAAATCAGAAAACAACACAGCCAACCAAAGGAACCAAAAAGCGATAATCAAACCCAAGAGTACTTGGATTTGTGCATCTGAAAGACTGAAACTATTTAATTTCTGACCAAAATTTATATACAGGGGATTGTCCAAAGATCACATTATACAGATAATGTCTCTCTGCATATTCATAGAGGGATACATAATGTCATACATTTTTCTGACATGCTACAAAGGTGGTGTGTACGTGGGTTTGGACTGAATTTCCCAATTTCTTGGGCATTATGTATCAAAACTGGAACCGCAAATTCCTGCTGGAAAACATGGAAAAAGATAAATTACAGTGCCCTGCAGATTCGAGCATCTATAACAGGCACTTTGGAAGATGGGTCTGATATCTCTAGTGCCTCAGCCAGTGACAGTCTGCAGTTCGTCCATGCAGCCTCAGCCCAACTCCTCATTTTCTCTCCTTGAACCTTTCTATTCTGTTGGACACAAAGTGCTTCTGCATACCCACCTACATAATCAAAGAACTACATCAATGCAGAAATCCTGCTAAAAGTCAACATACCAAACCATGACAAATAAAACACATCGCGGGTGCAAGTGCATGCACACAAATTCTACTTAAATTTCGAGCATAGACACTACTCACAAGCCACATGTGCATACATTTTGTCAGATACCATCCATGCCAAGGTGTATGCATGACAAACAAGCATCTCAGCCTCAGCAGAAATATGATATGCAGTCTAATTTCCCTCCATCTTACAAATAGAACAGAATCAATAGATTCAACCAGTAAAACAAAAGTGACAAAAGCGGAGTCGCCATAAGTTTATAAATGTAATACACTCAGTTTTCAGAATATGAACAAATGCAAAAGGTAAACAACGTCAATGTTCAGGTATATACATTGGTGTAACATATAGCAACATAAACATATGACTTTTGCGGGCCAACACTAATTCTTAACATGGCAATTACTCTGGTACAATCTCTCTGTATGTTTAAAAAGTTGATTAAAAATGTATATTGAGAATTATTCAGATGCTTAACCATTACCTCTTGCAAGGGCCACTACATCACTTCTACCAGCCTTTGTTTCTGTATCTACACAATCAAAGAGTAGGAACAAATGACAAAAAAAGGGAAGAAAAAAAAAAACCATCTAATTGAACATAAGGAGAGAAATCAAGGAGCTGCTCCCCATACCATCAGTCTCCAATGGTGGAGCTTTCAGCAACTCTATTGCCTTTCTATAAAGTCCCTGACAACAATTTTAAAGTAATAAATTAGAAGACATCCTCCCATAAACTACCCCAATATAATTATAAACTTGAAAGGGGGGGGAAAAAGTTGAAGGATGTAAAAGGAGGTTTTCTTTTGTTTGGTATGGTGGGAATGGGATAGGATGGAAAGGTGGATGGGTGGGGAATTTCCACCTGAACCCACAAAAAACCATCCTCCCAATTTGGGAGGAAAACTTGAGAGAAATTTATTATTGACCCTTTTTTTTTACTTTTTTTTTTTTTTTTTTTTTTTTTAAATGTTTGTTGTTAACAAGCCAAGAATCAAGATAACCCTTTTACAGAGAAAAAAAAAATTCTACAAAGAGTATGATTGGGAGAATTTTTTTTTTTTTTTTTTTTTGTGATGTGTTATTTTCATAAGATGTCATTGCATTTAATTCAGCTAATTAATTTTTTTATATATAAAATGGACAGGTAAAGAAATAAAAATAAAATAGAATAATATAATAAATATGATGTAATCATCTATACTAATTTATATGATGATATTATTTTTTTTCTTATACAAGAATAGAAAAAATTTAAATTTTTTATATACTCATAAAAAAAAGTACTTCTTATAGTAAAAATAAATTTATAGAAATTACCTTTCCCTTCTAGTCCCTTTTCCCCGACCAAACACCCAAAAAAAAAAAGAAGAGAGCATATCTCTAATTTCTATTCTTTCACGTTTCCATTCTCTCTACCAAACACATGAGGGAAAACTAAAACCTTTTCCATCCTTCCTACATTTTCTATCCTCCCACTTTTCATCCTATCAACCAACGAAAAATCAATAAATAGATAAAGAAATATGCCAGAGAATCTAAAGACTAGATTAGTGGGTTGACCAATGAATAAGTTATGGGGTTGACCACTAGGTAAACTAGTCTCATCACCAGATTGTCTTACTAAAATTATCTTTCTTATTCACCATAAAGCTAAGTATCAATTATACATATGTGAGACCCAATAACCTAATAACATATCTCAATAAACCATCTTATTAGAGGGAAAAAAGAGTAATTAACCGTGACCTTCACTTACTGAATTCATTCAATATCCTAAAATCATTGAAATCAAATTACTTATGTGTGGCCACACATTAGCAAGTTCAATTAAGAGCCAGTGAATGAAATAATAAATGTTAAAATTTCAAAGTTTGCCAAAATAGATAAATTTGGTCAGGTACAAGTTCTGACCTCTTGAATCATAAGAGAACTTGATCGCTCCTGCCTTGCTTTATGCCGAAACATAAGTGCTAAGCAAGTTAAGATAACCCCAACCTTCGGATGATGAGAGCCTATATCAAACAAATAAAATCACAAGACATATCAAGATATCATTTCAGAGATAGATGCAATTATAAAATGCAAAGTATTTGTATGTCACATGATTAACTACAAAAGGCCGAAGTAACATACCAAAATGACCCTCTGTTTTTGATAATGCCCTTGTCAATATGTCCTCTGCATCACCGAAGTTCCTAAAAGAACATAATAGATTAAAGGTGTAATACCAAAGGGAGAAAAGAAAAAGGGAAAAAGAAAAGCTAAGGAGTAAGGAAAGATATACAAGTAAGCTGAGCCTACCCCATGTGTGCCTCAAGCTGTCCTAAAGCACAAGTGGCTGCCAACAATACTTCCTCTGAGGACATATTACAAGCTGCAAAGGCATGCATATCACTAAAATCTTTATTCTCAGATGCCCCTTGAATTACTTTTTTGTATACCTCTTTTGCCAATGAAAAGTTCTGCGTGGCATGCAAGAGTTCTCCATATGATAGAGCAACACTACCTAGAAATCAAAACATCAATGGCTCAATGCACTTCACTATAATCTCTTCCACAATGACTAATTCCATGAATCTCACCAATGCTTCCTTCATTGTTCCCACATCCTTTCAAAAATTTCTCCGCTGAAGTAAAACAGCTAATTATTCAGTCATTGAGGAAAACTCTTAAAACGACAAAAAAGAGGAAACCAAGGGCTCGACATACCTAATTCCAGATTACCATGTACAAGCTCAACCAGCCCTTTAGCTGCTTTAGCACGAGCACTTAAGACCACAGGGTTTCCACCACCAGTTTTCGGTTCTTCTTTCTCATCCAGTTCTAAGCATTTATCTGCGATCACCGATGAAGCATCATCCTATATAAGAAGAACCACCTCCAGATAAACCAAGAATCTCAAAACTCAAAAATAAATAATAATAATGAAAATGAAAATAAATGAATAAATGTATAAAACATTGAAATGGGTAGTTGTAAATACTGACCTGCCCCAACTCTAGATGAAGACCAACAAGAGCTTCCATTGCAGCAACTATATCAAAGACCCAAATATCATTTCTACTCAATACCCATTTCATCATTGGAATCCAATTTCACAAACTCACTTATAAATGCAGAGAAAATTCATATTAAGATCATAAATTTTCTTTCTTCCTTTTCTTACCTCTAACACCTAAAGAGGATTGCCTTAATTCTTCAATTCCCTGAAGTTTCTCAATTGCTTCATCAAAATTCCCTCTGAAACCATCAAATTCAAACTATTACAATATATTCATGAATGTACGAATTGACTACCAAAGAGAAATAAATAAAAGAAGAGAAAAAGAAAAACCTTTCAAAGCATAAGGTAGACATGGCCAACAAGACCAAACCCCTTGAATTCTCAGCATCTTGGCCCTCACTCAACTGAGTGGAAAGGCATTGCTCCAATACCAGAAGACCTTGTCCGTACGATTCCTCTATAAAATGCACAAAATACAAAAACAATAAATTTTTTTTTTTTTACCATATAAAAAAAAGTTTGTGAAATTTTAAAATATAGATAAAAATGGATTAGAGAAGAACCTGATTTTTGGGACCTAGCATGAGAGAGAGCGTAATTGATCATCTGAATAGCAACTGGGTTCGCATCTGGGCCGTTAGTTCCATCATGGAGTAATCTGAACGGTGGTGATGGACAGAGAAGGCAAGGTGTATGGGAGGTGGGAACCAGTCTGGCGGATCGAACGGCGGAGCTGGTGGCTCTAGAGAGCTTAGCTGCGACGCGAATCATCGTGTGTTGCTGCTAAACCCTGCGACTGTAGAAGGGGTTTTCTGAGGAGTAAATATATAGAAAACAATATAATAATATTGTTTTCTGTGTTTTGGTTTTGTCTTCAGGGAACGTGGTCACTCCCTGCAAAAATCTGGATTTAAAAATAAACAAAACAAAGATTAAGTTCATTCATGTTCATGTTCCCAAAGAAAATTTACAAATTAATATTATTTTAATAGTAATTATTTGAATTAGTATTTTTTTTTTAAACTATTTTGGATTTTTTATTTTCCTGAAAATACGACTTTATGTGTTAAATTTGTGTTTTTAAATTTTCAATTAAATTTCAACAAAGGCTAAAGTCTTAAATCATATTATAAAATCACGATTTTTAATGTCTAAATGTAAAAAATTGACAATTTTAAACAAAATGTCTGGTCCTCAAATAACTTCAAAATGGTATCAATTTATATAAGTAATATTAAAAATATATTACTTTGTAAAATTTGCCGAAGTCTGTGAGTATGAGATTTGATGGTTGATAAGTTTATAAATAGTTTATTTTTTTAGAAGAATATAAATAGTCTATTTGTAGTTCACAAACAAAAACCATTAATTTTTGTATTTAGAGCCTTAAACTTATTGTATTATACTTGTATTTAGAGCCTTAAAACAAAAAGTCCATGCGCGTTGGAACTATCCGTTGGAAAATTTTCTTATCACAGAGAGAGTTTTGGAATCAAGTAAAAAAAAAAAAAAAAAAAAAGAGAGAGAGAGAGCTGGAGAGAAAAAGAGAGAATGGAGCTCCCTGGAATGTTCAGAACGAGGGAGAAAAGGAAAATAAAAGAAGGGGTAGAGATAGTGGCCACGTGTGTGGAGGAGGAAAAACAAGAAAAAAAATGAAAGTGAACCAAACGCACTAATTGAGAAAGGACTAATTGGGCTGATGCTTTGCCATCAAATGAAAATCACTGCTGTTATGGTGGAGCTCGATGCAAAGGCTCTTGTTGATGCGCTTAGCAATCCCCGCTACAGCAACTCAGTTATCTCCCCGCTATTTGATGATTGTATGGTTCTGATCTCCCAAATCCCCCAGGTTCGTATCAATCATATCTTTCGAGAGGCTAATAAATGTGCGGATTGGTTAGCAAACTCCGGACATGATCAAGCTGTAGATTTTATTATTTTCTCTGCCCCTCCCGTGGAGTTAGTCTCTATTCTTGAGGCTGATTATCATGGTATTGCTTGTAACAGGCTTTGTCCTGCTTTGGCTCCTTGTTAGTTGAATGTCAATTCCAGATTACCAAAAAAAAAAAAAAAAAGAAATGAAAAATGAAGAAAGGAAAAATAATATAAAAAATAAAAAATTCTAATTGAGAAATGTTACTGTAATATTTTCACAATAAATTTTAAGTAACAGATTGTTATTAGTTAATATTGGTTAGTAAAAAAATAATTTCAGTGGTGGGTTCAAATAAAAACTAGTAACAACTTTCCACATAAATTTTGTTGTAAAAATATTGCGAAAAATGTTGTGAACGTAACACTTCTCATAATAAATTTTACACAATAAGTTGTTATTAGTTCTCATTTGGATCTACTAATGACATTATTATTTTTTTATCTACCATTAACAACTTGTTATATAGACTTTATTGTGAAATTTTCGTAAAAATGTTGTGTCCATAACTTGCATTAAGAGAGATAATTAAAACAAAAAATTCTCTTATATATATATATATATATATTGTCCTTTTTAGTAATTTACCCTTCAAACTGCCACTTTTATAAGTGTTAGCCAAACACTCAACTTTTTCAAAAAGCACTTTTAACAGCTTTTACCAAACAGTCAGCTTTTTGAAAAAACATTTTTTCATTATGACCTTTTTAAAAAATCCACTTTTTCATTATGCACTTTTTGAAAACTTCACTTTTTCATTATGCACTTTTTCAAAAAGCTGAACCAAACTCACCTAATTGTACAACACTTATACATCAACCTTATATACTTTTATAACGTCAATATACTAAGAAATTCTTCTCCATTTTAAGAAATTCAAATAATATAATTTCAACTATAATTCAGTTATTAATATATTAGCATGGAATTGTGAAATAGCAAAAATAAATAAAATAAATAAAGTATATTGTTTATGAAAAATAATTAGTTAGTCAAGTAGCTAGTAAACAAAATCAAGTTTGTTTGACAAAAAAAAAAGAACCAAACTTTAATATATAATTTAGCTTGGTGATAAGCTTCTTCTCCAAAAAAAAAAAAACTTGGTGATAAGTTCTTGCTCGCCTCGTGTTCAAAATAAACTTTAAATGAACACTACTAAACTTTTAATATTTGGTTCTACTCAACTCATTTACAACCCTATTTATGAGACAACCAGAGGTAATCCTCAAGAATTTTTATTTATTTTTAACAGGAGGGTGAAAATTTAATTTTTGTTTGTTAATTAATAATTATTTCCTTTTACACTGACTTGGGAAAAATTAGAGAGGATTGAAGGCAGGGATGTAATTGTTCCTTGTCTGGATATGGGCATATGGATTATGCAACAAAAGCTAATTCTCTCTCTCTCAATAGACCAACACTTGAGCCATTATGTGCTTAAGGAAGTCCTCTAAAATGAATTATCTGGATTTCTTATATTAATTACTGTTAATCATGGTGTTAATTACTAAGATGCACAGATACGAATACGGACACAGGTACAAGTACGAGTACGGTATACGATACAACGACACGAGCAATTTTTAAAAATTATAACATGATACGGCAGATTGAACACTATTATGACACGAGTACAACAAAGATATAACACGGACTTTGTACTCCAAATGAAGTGTTCGTGCCTCCTAGGTTAATTATAGTGCTTATTGCTTAAACTGCACAATTATTTACGACTGCAACCCTTGTATACCTCACGTTTAAACAATAACACATCGATCACACTCTTGCCATTTGCCACTTTCCTTCTGCTGTTCTGCATGTGGATTCGATTGAGTTCCTTTCAATTTGTTGAGTCTTCCAAAACAACAGGGCGGCTGATAAGTTTGGCTAAACTCAGGGACAGACCCATTAAGGGGCAAGGGGGGCCATTGCCCCCCCCCCCCCCCCTTCAAATTAGCTATTTTATTTCCCTTTTTTCAAATTAGCTATTTTATTTGCATGCCCATATTTTAGAGTTTATAGTTGGCCCCCCTCAAATTTTTGGATTGGTCCAAATAGCCCAAAAGAAACTAATCACCTAATCCTTTCTTTGGACCCATGGCCCCTCCATATTCCAAATACAACACAACAAAAAATCTACACATCACCAATATCATAATTCAATAACTCATAACCAAAAAAATCTCATAGAAAAAAAAAATCCCTTACGGGGGTAAGAATAATTTATATAACTTTTTAATTGATTTATAAATTATGGGAAAGTCAATTACAATATTTAAATTTTTTTCAAAAGATAAAATGCAAAATTCTTTTAGAAGCCAATATTGATGATGTAGCATTACCAACTCTTAATATTAATATCCCAATTTTTTAAAATCCTCAAACAAAGTTTTGAAAACTTCATTAGTGTGATTTTTAGTTGCATCCAAAAGTATGGGTTTATCATATTGGTGAGTTGGTCAATGTGATAAAATCAACATATTAATTCCAATTATCCAAAATTTGGAGATCCGAAGTCGTCTTCTTTTTTTATTCTTCTTCGAAAATGTTTGAATATCATATTGTAACTTTCAACTTTTTTTGTTCATATTATTTCCTTCTTGACTTAAATATTTATGGTAATAAAGAGCAATTGTTTTGTTTACCATGATTTTTTTTTTTAATAAACCATGTCACTTGAAATTTTTTTGGTTCATGCTTTCGCCCCCTAGGTTCAAATCTTGGTTCCGTCCTTGGCTAAACTGACATGCAATAATTTTTGCAATCTGACTGAGAGAATATGTGTACATGAAGTTTTATTCTCTTATCTTTTCTTTTTCTTTTTCTTTTTTCTTTTTTCTTTTTTTTTTTTTGAGAAAACGATTGGCTCTTAAATATTTTTCACTTTTGACTTTGAGTGGCATATCCTCATTATCAGTTTTTGTCTAATCTAATTTTGTCTCTGACAAGCTTCATCTCAGCAAAATGTACTCCCAGTATAACTTTCTGTTTAGTTGCACTACTTTGAGGGGGAGAGAGAGAGAGAGAGTGTAATGCTTGCTTATGCTACAAGGATGAGAAAGTAAGAAGTATTATTCTGATCCGTGAATTAAGTCTTGCTTTTTCCTATTTTATACTAACAAAAGCGCAATCTACTCTGTTTTCCATTCTGGGTCTATTATAACAAAAATAAACAATCGCTTTTTTAAGGTTCTTAAGTCTTTTTATAAAGTGTCATTTGGATTGTCAGAATTTACTTACACTACCACCGCGCAATAGTTACTCTATAAGTACAAAGTTCTTGTGAGGTGTGGTAGGTAAGTGCTAGGGGTCAAGTTTCCAAGAGAACATTACGCACATATATACTTAAGTTAGGCTAGTATATAATTTTATCTTGTATAAAAAATTAAGAAAATAATTTTAACAAAAAATTTTAAAAACTTACACTTGCTTCCAATTGTGAAGATAAGAAGAAAATTGACATGGTATTGGTAGAGTTTGATAATTGGAGAAAATATATAGCAGGGGGAGAATAGTTTCCAAATTTTCAGTAGGTATATTGGCAAAATTTATTGCCAATAACACAGAGTATCCAAAGAATTCAACATCTGATATCGGACTCAACCACTAGGAACATAATAATGTTAATGATGAAGTAGACATGTAGGAAGACTCAGTGATCATGTTAGAGAGAGACATACATAGTATTTTACTCTTTTATTTTAAAGTAAAAGAATCATAAAGACTAAAGAGACATGATTTACACAGTTTCTCCTAAAGAGAGAGGACACCCTCCAATGGAAGCAATGCATATATGCCTTTTATAGTGAAAGTAAAAGTAGAAAGAGAACACTGAAAGAAAAGCTAGCAGAAGAGAGTGACACACAGTCAGCAATAGTTGATGAGGAAGTTCTCTCTCCACAAACCGTTTCACTTAAAAAGGTAACGGTTGTCCAAACCAATCCCACATTGTGGTCAAATATTTGGAAGTACCTTACGTCCCTTTCCTCTCCCTACACAATCATCACCTCCTAAATCAAATTAAGGCAAAAACGTAACAATGCCAACTTCCCAATTTCTCTTACCTCTTCTCCTCTATCTAATGGCAACTCTCTCCTCCACATGTAATTCTTCTTGTTCTTTCTTAATTTGTTTATGTTACTTTTTTTACTTTGTCCAATATTCATAGACTCATTCATTTTGGTTAATTTTGTGGTTGCAGATGGGGCACAACTCATTCTAGTCAACAATTGCAATGAGAGTGTATGGCCCGCTATACTTGGTGGTGCAGGGCAGCCCACACCTAAAGATGGAGGTTTCCATCTGGGCAGTGGCGAGGAAGTTGTCATGGATGTGAATGAGAAGTGGTCAGGAAGGATTTGGGGCAGGCAAGGTTGTTCCTTTGATGATAATGGAAAAGGCTCATGTGACACTGGGGATTGTTTTGGCCAATTACAATGCAAGGGAAAAGGTGGTATTCCACCAGCAACGGTGGTTGAAATGACACTCGGGACCTCTAATTCGCCTTTACATTACTATGATGTGAGTTTGGTTGATGGCTTCAATTTGCCTGTATCAATGAAACCTGTTGGTGGTGGTGTCGGGTGTGGTGTTGCGTCGTGTGAGATTGATTTGAACATTTGCTGTCCTTCATCATTGGAAGTGAAGATAGGAGGCAAGGTGGTGGGATGTAAGAGTGCCTGCTTGGCCATGCAATCGGCTAAGTATTGCTGCACAGGGGACTATGCTAACCCAAAGACTTGCAAGCCTACTCTATTTGCACATCTCTTTAAGGCTATTTGCCCCAAGGCTTATAGTTATGCTTTTGATGACTCTACCAGCCTCAACAAATGCAGGGCTTCACGGTATGTTATCACTTTCTGCCCTCCCTCGTAAGGAATGAAGAAGGAAACTAAGGGTGCTATCTCACTCTACAAGGAAGTTAATGGCATCAGGAAAGAATTAATGTCCTTGTGATTTTTACTATAGCTTTTATTTGAATTATCGTTGGATATATGTCTTTAATTATATGTTTATTAGCTGATAGGATTAAGGGATCTCCTTTACAAGGATTTGTTAGAAGCATATGGAGGATGGGTTAAGAAATATATGAATCTTGTGGCTAGGCAAATGAGCGTATGTAATAACAGGTCTAGTGCATTTCCAGTTCAATGCATTGAGTTGATTTTGGGAATATTGAGTAATGATTGTTTACTTGTTTGTACGTTTGGACGGTGATGAGGAGAGGAGGAGGTGTAAATATGCTAAAACGAGTGTATTTACAAGATGCTCTTCTCTTCCCCATCTATCCTATCTAAACATAGGGTAAAACTAGTAGAAATTAATTAGATACAAGATGGACAGACAAGTGCAAATGGACAACTTTTGATTTCATATAACCTGCATACAGTGAGTCACTTTAGTTCAGTGATTTTCGGCATGTTAAAATCTTCACCTAAATCATTCATTACCCAAAAAAAAATCTTGACATAGAAGTCTTTTCCTTCTCTGTCAAGCTGTCGAATCTTATTTTCCCCCCTTTATGAACAACCATTGGCCGCCTTAAAGTTTCTTGGAGAAAGTCCTCAACTATCTCTCATATGTTCTTTATCTTACCATTCTGAAAATTTTACACAATTATTTTAGACAATATGTTACTGGCTTTTATATCTGAACCATAATAACTCACATTAAGTTACTAGCTTTTATATCTAAGCTGTAGTACCCGAATGCTACTAGTACAGTAGTACATACCACAAATGATTTACATTTTACCAAGAAAAAAAAAATCGAAGAGAGCCTTATAAGAGAAGCCACATGTTTGTTTAAGAACTAGCTGAATGAAAAACCATAGAGAACAAAATGCTCGGCTATGTGTCACAATCTGTGAGTTTGCGATAGTGGAACTAGACCACCCCACTGATGTGCTGACCAAGAAACCAAGGTAAGTGTTGCTAAAAAAAAGGTTGAAATCATGGTGGACCTTTCTTGTACCCGCTTCTCATAAGAATATGTGATCACAGAAACCTGTCAAACTTATTCAAGGACATTCTCAAAATAGAGTATATACGAGTGTTTTCTGAGCCAGTGGGAAGAGAAGAGTAATAAGGACAAAAGAACAGATTCTAGTAATGCATTCCAAATGTGACTTGTAATAAGACTACAATGCATTCCAATGTTCCATAGACTCTGCTCCAACTTGTGGATGTCACATCCATGAACAATCAATCATCTCAAAAGGCTATCAGAAACATGAAACAGACAACCCACATTAGCAATTTTGCAGCAGAATTGAAATGAAACACATCCCTCTACCTATTATCAAAGATTTATAGAAACAGTTTCTGATGAATAGCAAAAATTTCTGCAATTCAAATAAAGGGAGCTCCATAAGTCCAAACAGAATGACAGCTTCATGCATCAAATGCCACCTCGGGTAACACCATTAAAAACAAAAGAATTAACGCATTTAAGAATGGTTAAGCCTAATAATATCCTTTGGAAGACCATGATATCCAACATCCTTAACCATCTTGATTGACTGTGAGCTCCCATAATTGACCTATTCTTAGTTAAATCAACTGATTGAAACAGGACCAAAACTCTAAAGTTCAACCAATATAAACAACAAACTACTTGTACAGGAATCTGATTCAGCTATAAATGCTAAAAACATGGTGATTTAGGAGATTTACCACCAACATCAACCTTTAGTTTATACAAGCTAAGTATCCAGCAGAGCTGAACCACTTCAATCCCTAATTCCTTTGTGTTAGTGAAGGCAAAAGATTAGGAAGCAGCCGTAAATTATTAACCATGGATTTTGTGGAGGAAATTCATTAGTTGGTGGAGCAGTAAAAAACTGGCATGAGTGGTTTATAATTAACCAAAGTATATATTATTGCCGACTGCGAATTTGAAATAGGTTTGAAAGGAATCTGTTTGGACTTTGGAGCTTAACTGGGTATTTGACAGAAAGGACACTTTCAAAAATTTACAAACTTTTTAAAATACTTTAATTTATATGGAAAATGCTCATATGCATATAAAATAATATTACTTTGCATGAAAAGTATTTAACATGCCAATAACATGGCCAAAATTTCATGATTGTCATGATTATTGGGTATTAGTACAAAGAAATCAATCAATTTACATCTAAGGCTTGTTAAAAGAAAAATACAAATACCAAATTGATGGAATTGCAAAGAAGTAGTCATCACTAGCCAATTATTATTGGGATATTGGAAGAAACTAATATTACTTTCAAAAGTGTGGATAATGAACAAAAATTGTGGAGAAAAAACAAATTAGAGTTGTGAATTTCACAAGTTTGGAGTGAAATGATGGACTTACGACTAAGGTGTAATTTTCAATTTTGGTTTTAGTGTTAAAAAAGAGATAAAATTTGTTCTATGTGTGGATATGTGGGAGATTATGCGGTTAATATTAATAATGTAGGATCTTGGATTCTTGATTCACAAAAATTAAACTCTTGAGGCACATTTACAATTTTTTTTCCAAAATAATTTAAAGTCCGGAAAATCTGCAAAGTTGATTTTTCATTTTTTTTTTCTTTCTTGTAATTTTAGTTTTCTATGATAAATTAGAATTGCAATTGCACATAATATGTTGAATTAGTCTCTCTTGAATGTTGTGTTTATTTTCAGTGTTCAGAGCATTGCCTATATGGTTCGATCAATAGGAGGTCACGTTGGCCACTTATTACCGCAATAGAGAGTACGAAGAGCTGAAATTTTGGATCAAGCTCATGCGACACAACTTCGCGGATTGGAACAAAGCCAAGAAGAAATTGGTGAAAGCGAAGCTGAATTTACCTGTTGGATTGAATGTGTCAAAGAGGTTGGTGGTGAAGAATGGACTGGACGTGACAGTTGTGATGAGAAAGTTCAAGGCAAAGAACAAAGGTTGGATCAAGAAGAGGAGGGCTCCTCTGTACGATGTGGAGAGGGGATACTTGTTGGTAGAAGAGAGACTTAATTGGCAAGTGGCAAGTATTTGCTTGTTTGCCATTTCACTCCATCGGTCCCTAAACTTTCCAGCGACAATAGTGCCTATTGGTGATATGGATGACTTCCTCTCCTTAGAGGTCATTCATGCCATCTTTCCCTTGACAGGAAGTGTTTCAGTTGGGTTGAATTTTTATTGGTCTAATGTAAGACGATACTGTTGAAGACAAACAAAACGACACCATGCGTTTAAAACAAAGTGGTACTTCAGTAACTCAAAACGCACAATTCCATTAAACTAAGCTTCAAATGCACCACTTTTGTTTGCACGGTCATACATGTGTTACAAATGGTGTCGTATTGCTCAGTCACAAATCAGTTGCAAAAGGGGGAAAATTCAGTTTCTCTAATCCAACTGTTCATCCCACCTTTCACGAATCAATCCCGTATTTCCAAGGATTGTAATTATTTCTGTTAAGATGATTTTCTTGTATATATATTGATATAGTGCTCCTATTGTTAATTAAGCAAAGATTAATAAAATTCTTCTAGATTTTTCTCTCTTCCTTTTCTCTCTCTTTTGTTCATCTTTGCTGTGTACTCATAGAGTTCTTCAATACTCAATTCTTATTGAAGAATTATCACAGATTGTATTTCTCATCAGATACATGGTTAAGTAAAAGTGTAACCTAATTTTCAATTTTGATTTTAATATTAAGAAAAAGATAGATTTTGTTTGGTGTGTGGCTATGGGAAATTATGGGTTTAATATTTACGGTTTATGGAAATTTTTTTTTTTTTTTCAAAATAATTTAGAGTCTTAATTGGGTTGAATTTTTTGGTAATATTTTGGAAACGAGGTGCAAAAATAGTGTCATCCATTTTAGCGAAAAATAAAAAATAAAAAACCACAATTACTATCATAAGATTCAGACCTTTTTTATAACAGAGAGTGGGGGACCTATATAAAGTGGGTGATGGTCTTTTGTAATGGGCCCGCTGAAGATGTTCCTTAGAGCAGTAGTGAATCATATCTTCAGGGGAGCTAATATGTGTGCAGATAGGTTAGCTAAAATTGGAGTTCAACAACCCATAGATTTTTTTTTTTTTTTTTTTTTTTTTTATGAACCAACTTCTGTAGTGGGACCGTTGCTAGCTTTTGATAAAGTTGGGTTGTTTTGTAATAGACTTATTTGCAGAGTTTAACCAAAAATAAATAGTCTTTTGTAATGGGCCTTAGGCCTAGATTTGGGCTAGTCAAACAATTGGAATAGTAACTTTAATGTATATCTACTTCTATTATTAATAGGAATATTATTAGGTTTTTTTTTTTTGAGGGCCAGGAATATTATTAGGTTAAATGAAAAGTAAAATATAAATTATAAAGTGTACATTGTAGGTAAAAATGTGGCTAATGTTTGCTAAAAGTGGCTAACATTTGCCACATTTGTTTCCTACACTATACACTTTATGTAGTACCATTCATGTGAACTAATAATTGTCCTTATTAATATATACTGCTTGTCAACTTACATTACATTTATGCCACATTTTATACATTGAATGAAGATTATAATAGGATAGTAATCTTTATTACTATCAATAAAAGATGTTGTAATGCAATAACTATTCATATTCAAAAATATTATAAAATTAATTTCTAAAAATGAAAATTTTGTAAAAAATGATATATATATATATATATATATATATATAAGTGTGTGTGTGTGTGTGTGTGTGTTGGGGGGGGGGGGGGACTTTGTATTTTTTGAAATATATTAATTTAAAAGTTAGGCAAAGATAACACATTTTGGGGTCACTTTTAATTTGGTCTCTACAGTTTAGTAGTAATCAATTTGCTTCATGTTATTTTCAATTTGTAATCAATTTTATCCATATCGTCAACTCAATAACAGAAAATGCCTTTATGGCACACAACACGCCCACCTAGCACAGCACCTAAACCACATGATCACACCTAAACCAACCAAAACCACCCACAAAATAGAGTAACTGCACCGCCTTACAAGTGGAGGTGAAAAAAAACGCACAACACAATGCTATGCTATGTGTGTTTCTATGTTAAGAAAACCGCACCATATATTATATGGTAATATTATTATAAAAGAAGAGTTATTTCACACTAAAAAACTTGTTGGAATGTGGGTTCCAGTTAGCTCAACTGATAAAGTCTCTAATGATTGTATAAGATATCTAGGGTTCAATCCCCGCCTACACCAAAAATTGATTGATATCTTGGTCTGATTATAAAGAGTTATTATCAAGAGCGGACGCCATAAGTTGAAACTCTCTTAGAGACCAAAAAAAAAAAAAAACTCTTGTTGGAATACTCTTAATCAACCCAAAACAAAGGAAAAAATAGATTTAGGTTGGGCCGATCCAGCCAAAAATTTTGAAAAATGTCTCAATCCAAAACCTACCAAATCACATCGTGATACATCACACTAAACCGCACTGCACAACATATGTGACCGCAAAATTAAGGTGTAGTGCAATGATAAAAATGGACAAAAACCACACCAAACCACACCATGAACACACTTGGTTGAAACCCACGTGGCTTCTAAAATAATAATAATAATAACTTTTAGTTAACATTAAAAAAAATAACACATCATCGTTTAATAAACAAATAAAAGACAAAAAATAAAAAATCTTCATTCCGAAGAAAGATTTTTTTTTTTTTAATTATAACTAATCAAGGTATGGTTGCAAACTAATGATTTGGTTTGGTTGCAAATTGCCTGGTTCCCATATCAGGGACAAGGAAATCAACTAATTCAATTCAATACTTTTTCCTGCTCTTGACTTATTGGTTAAGACAAGGCTATTAAAGTGTTGAGTCATACGTACTCACTTCAATGCCGAAAAAGCCGTACTCGACAACACCTCCTCGTGCTCTAATCGCTACTTAAAGAACTTAGCAGTGGCAATGGCTGTGGCAAGCTGGCAATGAAACACAAGACCCCGAAATAACTACTTGATTCTATCCCTCCTCTTCCTCATCCTGCCTATAATATTCTTCAAAGTCACCCAATCCCCCGGGGGGCTTTTGAAAAAAAATTATATTAGGTCTATTTTCAGTCCAAAAAATTTATATTTAGGCCCCTCTTCTAAGTAGCTTGGCCCGTTTCTCCTCCAAAATCATTAGCCCAACCCAGTCTAGTCCAACCCAAACTCATGTACATCCTCGGCCCAAAACATATGGATGCTTATTTGTTAATACTTTATAGATGCTTATTTATTACTACATATCAAACATACCCTTACAATCTTTCTATGAATACGTTTCTTTTTAAGCTTTGTTGCCTAAGAAAAAAAATAAGTCACAAGCAAGTTTCACTCGATTGCAAACGTGATATCGAAGTTCTATGCATTTGACAAGGACCTTGGTCTCAAAGTTGACATTGTTGTTGATCGCTTGTTGACCACAAAATTAAAAACTTGGACAGTTAATTTTTTGTTCGATGCAATTTTTTTTCCTCTAAGGTTGCAAGTTTGACATGATTTCAATGGAATGTGTGCCCTCGATTAAAACGTTCAAGAATCGATAATTTAGTATTGTCTCAATTAAGAGTACTTAAACCAAGGCATGATCGTGTATACATAGTTGATTGTGATTAAGCATAATAATAAAGTGCGATAGCAGATTGAGTAGAAAATTAAAGTACTGAAATAAAACTTTTTTTTTTTTTTAATAAAAGGGGGTATTATTTATATAATAGAGTTTACACAACAACAATCATATTAGCCATTTAAGGGACAAAGTCTACTAGTCCTTATTTGCCTTACATCCCATACAAAAGCTGGATAAATAAAAGGAGAGCATCTGTCATAGGCCTTGTTTGGTTGCAGCATCACCCAAATATCATCACTCATCACTCATCACTCATCACCCTGTAACTCATTACTCATCACTCAAAAATCCCCAAAACAAACTCAACTCTGTTTGGCAACTAAACCCAGTTAACTTTGCTTTCTTAAAAACACACCAAAAAAAAAAAAAAACTCACCTTTTGTAGGACCCACTTACTGTCCATCTTGCAGAGGCACAAAACGGCTACTCGTGTTCCTTTTCTCTTTTTAGTTTCCATATGCCTTTTTTGGTTTCCCTTTATTTCCAACCTTTGTCTTCACCTCTCAAACCCCAAAGCCAAAAGACCACCCAAGCATCAACTCCTCCATCATTGCCAACTTGCACCGCCTCCATGTCACCTTACCACAGCATCATCCTCCTTCCTCATCCTTGAACCCGAGCCACTACACCTTCGTCCTCCAGCGTCGACCCTGAATCCGAACCCAGAAATAGAGAAAAATAGTCAATCCTCTGCTCTGTCACTATTCCTCATCCAAATCGGTGGTTGCTTGACTTGCCAAGGAACTTCGACGGCTTCCCCAAGCATTACGAGTGAACAATGTCTGGATTCATCCCTAGTTCTTTTTGAAATTTTAGGCAAAAATTATTTAATCTTGCTGGGTATGCCATGGGAATCCAAATATGTTTATCTCTTTCCATTTTTTTAGCTTGTATGCCATGGGAATAGAAGATGTAAAGCTGGGTGACTTTGTTATTAGCCTGTGATGGTTACGAAGATATGTTCCTTCGGTTCTTAATTTGCAACTCCTATTGTTTTTTTTTTTTTTTTCTCTTTTTATTTTAACATAATAAGACATTATTGTTTGTTAAGAGCTTTGTAAGTTGTTCTTGCTCTTGTGATGTTGCTGTGATGTTGGGTTCACAAGGCCTTGTGATCTTGTGATGTTGTTGTGGGTTTGGGAGAACTGAGAAGAGCTAAAAGTGATGAAGAAAGAAGACTGAGGTGGTTGGGAAAGTAGTGGCAATAGATCCGTTGGGTTCACAAAGCTAGCACTGATGGGTCGAAACATTAGCGGTGGGATCCATATTGTTAGATAAATTACAAAATTGCCACTAATAACTCATAATCCATAACTTGAAAATACCTCTACCGTGTTTCCGAATTAGCTCACTTATATCTCAAAATATTGAGATATGTTAACTAAGTTAAGTGTTTGAATAATCATCTATGTCTCTATCTCTTTTTGCTAACACATCCACACATTCATTTGCTTTATGGTGTGTATAAAATAGATGGACAGTCCATGCTCGATAATCGATATGACAAATCTACTGCAATCAAGGCCAAATTTATGCTAAAGGAGGATATTACAAGGATAACAAACACAGTTTTTACTTTTTATATGGAGTTGAAATCTCTCCTCTCAAATGAAAAAAATTTATCCACGCTTCTTGGCAACAATTGACAGTCGTTTTAGGACACGTGTCTTCATGACCTTTATCCTTTGAACAACTATCAAGGTGAGTTGCAGGTTTTTCCTAGACTTTTGGGGTAATTGTCTAATAAGACCCAAATTCTTTTCCCTTTTGAGTTTCAGGTTATTATATAGGATTTTACTAATGTGTGCCTTAAAGGCACACATTAATTTTCATTTTTAGAAAAAAATTTCTCGGGAATTGAAAAAGTATTAATAGCTTTTTCAATTCCCGAGAAAAAGTTTTCAAAAGTGGAAGGCTTAATGTGTGCCCTTAGGGCACACATTAACCGGACCTATTATATAACTGCTCCTCCATAGTCCGAACAATTTCGGTGTATCAATCTATTTAACTCTTGAACACGTGTCTTCCTTGTGAGGCCCACTCTTATTTCCATGTCACATGTGTTTATTAACTAAGTAAATTTTAGACTAAAATATTCGTTATGTCCTTCAAGTCTACATGAATTTCACCTACCAACCCAAGCAACTAAACGCAATCAGACCCCGAGGATCACGCTTACTTGAGGAGGAGGACTAAGAGACCAAATGGTAGCTGACACCTCGAAAAGTCAAGGATAAGGGAGTAGATTACAAACGAAGAGTACAAGACATACAGGGGTGGAGGAAGGAAGTTTCCTAAAGGAGACACCTTCCACCTCTGCATTCAATACTTTGCACCAACTTAGCTAGCTGCATTAATGGGAAAATGACACTTGAACAGTGACTTCACAACTCACAGCTCTTTCTACCACCTCTAGAAGGTCCCGATGGGATAAGCATCCAAATTGTTCCTCTAAGACATATAGATGGAGGGCTGAGATGCAATGGAATGGACTATATAAAGAAAGAAACCCCCTAAAAAGAGGGGATGAACATTTTCCAAGAAAAAAGACATAAACTGAGAAAGCAAAGGATCACCCTGTAAAAATATCACCCTTGCTTATTAATGAGAGACCTATCCTCGGACCCGCCCGAGGAAGAATTTATACTGAATTGTCGTTCTTTTCATTCATATTAGCCGCTTTAATTCTATTGGTCCTAAGCTTGTAATTTTCTTTGCATTGCATTTGACTCGAAAGCCCACTCTCTTAAAAATTCATTGTATTGGGCTTGGTTTGAAGGACCGAGAGCCACTATTCTAGGTGGGCCTAAACTTTTCTTTTTGAGTCCTTACAATAAGATTTTCAATAATTTTAGAGGGAAAAAAAATTTTAGAAATTTTAAAAACAAAAATGAAATTCATACAAATTTTATGGACAGAAATAGTGTTTTCGCCTAAATTTTATTCTAAACACTACTGTCTCAAGCTAATGTCCAGATGGAAACTAGATTGGTCTCGAGATGGAGACTATATATATTGGTTTTCGACGGTGACACGTTTTTTTTTTTTTTTTGTGTTATAAACAGGACCTCTTTTTTGTTGTGCAAATAGAGAGTAAAGCAAAAAAGAAATGGAAATAAAATGCAAGTAGAATAAGATAGCAAAACCGGCACCAATTCTAGATGCTGATTTAATCTATGCTCCCCTTATCTTCTTTAATATCTTCCCGATTTTTACCTTCAAATTGCATATTATAACTCGTAAATACGAAGGTCGTTTTCTCGAGTCTGCTTGCTCGAGTATCTTGAAGATTAAGAACTGTGCTCTTTGGTGAATTTCTTCTTCTGTGTCTTTCAACCTTGAGTAACCATATGGTCTCCTCAAAAGACTTGGTTTGCTTAAGAAATCCATGATAAAGTACAGATAGAGAGAAGGGTAAGGAACTAGGCGTAGAAGCAACCTAGCTCGAAGCAAATATTTATCTGAGTGTTGAAAGAAGAATTGGGGTGTGTCATATGGTGATGAAGCAGTGCTTGTGCACCAATATTTGGCAGACAAATAATCGAAGATAAAATAGACTCTGAGTTGACCTTATATTATTGTGTCCAAATCAACATACTAGTATAGAAATGACTCCATTATTTTTTTTTCATGGTAGTCCTTTGATTTCTTTGAAAGGGAAGAGAGGATATTTATTCTCAATCAAATATTTAGTAGAAGGTAATAAGTCACCCTATATCAGTATATCAATGGAAATTTGAGAGAGAGAGAGAGATCAATTCTTTATTTCTATTGTTTTTTTAAATAAAAGAAAAGGTAAATTGATTTTTTTTTTTTCTTTTTTAAGAAGAAGAAGAAGTCCATTTGAGAGAGAGAGAGATCATTTCTTTATTTCTAAGTTTCTAACACTTTTTTTTAATTGGATACAAATAAATAACACCTTTTTATTATCCGGAGTAAAGGTAAAATGAAATTAGGAAAAAAAATATGTACAGCTTATAGAGTCATCTATTCCGAGTTGTGAACCCTAAAACAATGTAACCAAAAGAGGTAATCAAAATAAATAAATAAATAGCTCTGCTTAGACTTAAGACCATCATTGGTAAGAAATAAGAATAGAATAATCGATTTTTGAATTTCTTTTTGATACATTTTGAGTGAGGAATGGAAATTCATTGAAACTCTCTTCTTCTTCTTTTTCATTTTTCATTTTATAATTCGGTAACTACAATAAAGGATGATAACTACAATAAAGGATGAGAGATTTGAACAACAGGATTATGTCATCATAAGGAAAGAAAAAAGGTTGGAAAAATATTGCACGTCAAAGCGCACCAAGATGTCGTATATTACCAACATTGTTTGCTTCACACTGTTAGCAACAACTAAACCATACGTATCACAAAATTTCAGGCTATCAACTGTTAATACCATAATATTAACATCAAATTAAAGCAAAAACAAACAAGAATTCTGGGCAGCTTTCCCTAAATCCAACAGTGAGGACAAGCCATGGGAAAGATGTTCCAAAAAGTACAACAATAAGTATGGACAAAAAAATCCCACTCACAAGCTAAAAGCTAATTGAACTACATCCCAGTTCTGTCTATCCATGATCCATTGGCATTCTCTCTCTAGTTTTACCTATTCGGCCGTCCATTGGCATCCTCTCCTGCACCTGAATTATTTTGACTATCTGCAGCCTCAGGTGGAGGACCTCCTAAAAGCAAAGGAGCCTCTTTCTTTTCAGTACTGGGGCTCTTATCAGTGGAAGGGTTCGCAGCCCAAGCTCTGAGAGGAGGTTCAAAATGCTTGCTGGCAACATCAGGTGGTGGTGCATCTTCTCCAGGAAGAACAAGAAGCCCCTTCTCTTTCAATGAGGATGGCTCATTGTAACAAGTATTCCACAGGGAGTCAACAAGCTGCCTCTCCTCCCTTGCAGCCCCAAGATCGTCAGGTGACATCAAGCTGATACCATTGATCCGTTCTTGGAGAAGTTGTTTCAATTTCTCATCTTCACCTAGGCTGCCATCGGCCCCTTTTGTCTCTTCTCGAGCAAGCTCAAGAAGGCCCTTAAGGGCAGCTTCTCGTACCTCTGCATCTTCACTGGAGGCAAGGTGCATCATCATGCGAGGAAATCCTAGCTCACTTACCACATTGCAATCTGAAGTATTCTCATGTAGTAGGTAATGGATCAAGTTGAGGGCTTTCCTGAAAGGCGGTTGATCTTGTAAGAAATTAAGAGTGGAGAAACTAACTTAATTGAGAGACAAAATACAGTAAATCATATATGCATGCCAAAGTATACTATAACCAAATATTTGAAATTGATTTCTCTCCCCCAACTCCATAATGTTTTTCTTTTAACAATGAAATATCAGACTATATATTCATTTCTGACTCAAAAAGAAAATGACCATATAAACTGATTACTTTTTACATTATTACCTTTGAAATCTCACATTTTCAGAACCTAAAGCATCTCTCAAGGCTGCATAACCATTTGCTAGACGGAATGCTGTAACACCTGGTTTGTTATGTCGGATTAAAGCTGAAGAGTCAACCCCAAAGCAAAATTTACAAGTATATCAGTCTAAGCCCAAGCAATTATATGGTTAACAGAAAAAAATAAGTTCACCATAGAACTGAAGTCACTCACAAGATATTGCCCCAAGTGCTTTGGTTCGAACAGTCACATCAGGGTCTGAAGTAAAATTAGAAAGGAGAGGTTCTAAACCATTTGCTTCCATGACTAGTTGTTGACTACGGGGATTGTTCTGGACAATAGTTGTTACAACTTCTGCAGCCTTTGCACGAATATTTGAGTGGGAGTTTTTCAGGTAACCAAGGAGAGGAACCAAACCACCAATTGAGTGAAGATCTGTAGCATAAGCATTAACAGCCAAAACATGAGGCATACTCTTGACACAACTAAAAACAAAGGATAGGAAAAGTGTGCACAACAAGTATATACAAGTAGCTAGCTACACAAAAAACCAACCCTTCAAATTCTCTTTAACTCAACTAAAGCAGTAGTAAGACTGTAAGACTGTAAGACAAAGGAAACAAAAACCATGCAGAACAAGAATATATAAATGGCTAATGAAACAAGAGGGAGAAAAAAGTTTGAGCAAAGGCATATAAGTGGCTAATGAAACAAAAAAAATGACCCCTCAAGTTATTATATGCAATGCCATTTATGATAAACCAGTAATGGCTCAAACACTATCCATCAATCCTTAAGAAAAGGGGGGCAAAATACTGGTGTTAGTAGCTTTATACCTCCATAGATATAAAGAGTGAGGTAGAAGAACCCACTCCAGAAAGGATATATCCCGTGGAAATATTGCAAATTCCCAAATAAATTAACAATACAAAGATTTTTTTTTTTTTTTTTTATTATAGGAAAAACTTCCGTCCAGTACTTTAGTGCTGGGATGAGACACCATGTGGACACATGGTCAATCTTGGACACATGTGACATGTTCACATGATGTCGCTTGCATACAGAGCACTCGAGCATTGGACACAAGCCAAACACGTTGGTTATATACCTAATAGAAGTAGATGTCAATTCAGTCAAAAAAAAGAAGTAGATAACAATAACAACAAGACACAATTATTGATCAAGATAGTCACATTGCACATATTCCAATACTCAATGCACTCATTCACACATAATAACTTAAGCAAGCACCAAAGACATAAGCAACTGCATCTCCAAATTTCTCATCACATAAGAAGTAGTTCACAAAAACAATGCAAGAACTTTACCATTGGCCATGTCAATAGACTCCACATGCTCTTGTAACTCGTCCAACATATCTACCAGTTGACAAACACCAGAACCCAAACCCAAATTAATACGTGACTAAAACATAAAAAGAAAAAAACTAGGCTTTTGTGATATAATACCTTCTATATCAGCAGAAGTAACTCCTTGGGCCTCCAAGACTTGCTCAGGAGTTTGCATAACAAGAGTTATCTCTTTCATGCGCTTAACAACATCAACACTCTGTGCCTGCACAGCTTCCATGAACCATTTTCGATCCTCCTCGCTGATAATATACATAAATGAATGAAATTAATCAACACCAATTTAATTCAAATTGAACATTATTGCAGCAACTAATACAAATTTCAATTATAACCTCGATTATAACCTAAAGTTGCCTCCTTTACTTTTTCCCATGTTTCTAATACCTACAAACCCAAAGAAATTTTAAACTCTAAATTAACAAAAATCGTGAAGGAACAAGAAGGGTACCTTAAATTGCGACTGGGGTTAGTGCCATCGGAGTGCGCGAGGCTCCACTTGAGCAATCCATCCCAGTTGGGTCCTTCTTTAGCCATTAATACGATTAACAATAACGCTACAAACAAAGACAATCTTCTTCTTCTTCTTCTTCTTCTTCTTCTCTGAGATACAAAGGAAAAGGCTTTCAAGGCTTTTGCAATGAGATTGTAAAGTTGTATATGTAGCAGCGAAAGGAAGGTTCGCGAAACCCCTATAGATTTCGAGCGAGCGGTGGAGAAGTGAAACAGAGAAGGACGACTCTGGGTTTTTTGGTCTATTTGGGTATTTACAAGACTCGGGCTGGTTTAAGGTTTTGAGGCCCAACTACGTTTATACAATGATTTGTTTTGGAAAGGCACGGCCCGTCACGGCTAGCTAGTGAGGTCGTAAATGAACCAAGCCGATCATAAACAATTAGAGCTCGACTCGATAAAAAGTTTGTTCATATTTATTTGTTTATAAATAAACCAAACTTAAGCCTTAGTTTTATACTCGTTTAATAAACAAGTCGAGCCCAAGCAAAAAAATTTGTTCACAAGCAAGCTTGTGAGCTATTAGACTTGATACACAACAATTCAAGCATAGACTTATTTATAAGTTTATATGTGTTTACTAAAATTAAATATACTCATTATACATATCTTAATAATGACTTGGCCAACATGAAACCACTGTCTATATTACCTTAATTTTTTCCGTCTATTTAAACTAATCAATAACCACTTTAGACTATAATTACATTTCAAAATGAATAAATAATTAAATAGGCTATATATGATCTTTCCCTATCAATTATCTAAAATAAAGTTATGAAACAAGTTAGTATTTCTCATTCATAATAGTAACAAACAAATATTTTTCTAGTCCTTCACCATCTAACGTGAATGTGAAAATTGTAGTTTGAATAATTGCTGAAGTTGTAGATAAAGAACGATGAATGAATAAATTTAATTATGTAAATTATTAATTTGAATAATAGCTAATAATAAGTAAGACTAGATGCATGATAAAATGAGTATACTATTTTCCTTTTCTTTTTTCTTAATTTTAGAGATTTAAGCATTTAATAATGTAATTTTTTTAGATCTCAAACTCAAAAACTTGACCTGAGCTCGAGTTTGAGCTTGATATTAAGTTTGAGTTTGGCTTGACTAATTAATCAAATCAAGCCAAGACAAGCCAAGCCAAGCTCAAGTTTTTTGGTTTTCCCATGAGCTCAAGCTCAAACACTATTTTTAGGCTTATCACAAGCTCAAGCCAAACTCAAGCTTTTGATTTTTCCTGATAAACCAAGCTTGAACATGCACTACTCGACAAAACTCGGCTCGTTTACTGATGTGCATGAAATTTATATAATAAAATACTCTTATATTTTCATTTTTGGCCATACTTTTAAGCTATCTCGTGACTGATTATAAAGAATCCTTGTTTTATAGGAGATAAAGGTTTTACATGATAAAGGGAATTAATGAAAGAGAAGGAATAGAAAAATCATTGAAGAAGCAATTCACGTGGAAGTTAAATGCTACAAGATGGGCCCAAAGTCAAGCCAAACCTTGAAGAGATCCAGTGAAGTAAAGAATAAAAGAAAAGAAAGATTGAAGTTAGAGTATGAGAAGTGAAGCCCAATTCTAATGTCCTGGACGTGTGGCCTACAACTAATAATAAATAAAATCCTTGTCCGCCGTGTACTAAGAATGTGTCAGGCGGCTTCTCTCTTTTAAGTGGTATAGGTCGGTCTTTGTGTGATATATAAATATGAGCAAAATAGAAAAATAGGGGGACAGCTAGGGCTGGAGCGTAGGAGCAGAACGTAGTTTCTTTTATGGCTTTTCTCTATGACTGTAACTATTTTTTTCTTTATTTTATTTGTTTGGCTAAATGTTTAGTATTTTATTTTTGTATTTTCTTTCAATTATTATGAGTAGGTAAATTTATAATTAGGGTTGAGGATGAAACTTTGTTAAGAATTATCAGTAATATTTATATGATTTGATTTTTTCCACAATAGTTGTTCTTTAATGATTTAAATTGTTCTTGCTTCATATCAATTGACTAAGATGAGATTCTAAATATGAGTTCAATCATGTTTTTCTCATGATTTAGGATTTATCTTAATTAATTGAATGCTTGGTTTATTAATTCTTAATTATAAAATTGGATATCCTTTGTGATTTGTCTGTCAATGGATACAATTTATGATTTGATTTTTAGAATTGGATATATCTTGTAATTTGTTTGGCTACGGATACAATTGATGATTTGGTTTTATACTTAAGAAGCGAAGAAGAACAATAAACATAAGTTTTAATGATGATATTTTCCATGATAGCAAGATTGATTTTTAGATTATCATGTAGTGAGTTGGAAAAAATTAATGATCATAAATATATGCTGAAATGAATTAACAAAGCGGATTCCAAAACCTTAATTCATTTCCCTTGATTGTTTACACCTTTTTATTGCTTTATATCTTTTGCTTAGTTTAACTATTTGCTTAATTTTATTATTTGCTTAGTTTATTTAATTTCAAAACAACCAATTTTTATTAAACTAGATTAGGATTAATTTGGTTAAGATTTGATTAATTTTCCTACGTTTATTCAAGTCCCTGTGGGTTCGACCTCGTTCTTGCCAAACTATACTTCGGTACGGTTCGTACACTTGCGAGTATTTTAAAATTTCACAACATTTACAGCCCTAATTCTACAATATTATACACTACTAAAAAAGAAAGAAAATTATTACACTTTTATACCATTATTTTTTGGGTTGGTTTTCATTTTGGTTCTTGAAGATTTTCATAACAGCAACTTTGTGATGTATGCATCCAGCTTTAGCTTGATTACTAGTCATCAGATCTTCAACGCTTGATGATGATAAAGAACTTGATTACGAAACCATAGGTGTACATACAGCTCTCTAAACTTATTTAGGTCATCCCAAAGCAGTCCTTTTATACTTCAGCAAGTAAAGCTTGAAATTATAGAGATTTAACGACTTATTGGACCTCATTTGGATTCAAGATTTGCTATTCTTGATTGATCAAAGAGCTATTGAGAGGCTATCTAGCCACTCTTGATCGATCAACTAGCTGTCAAGGTAGGTGATGAGATTCTAGTAACTTTTGTTCTCTTTAGTCGTTATGGGCTTGAGTTTTGGACTTCAAATACACTCTAATAAAATATATATATATATATATATATATATATAGATGGGTTCAAGTTACACATTTTATGTACCATTGATTACTATTAGATCTAAATGTCAAAAAACACTCATAGTAATGACATTATTACTCCCTAGAAATTAGTAATTTAGGCATTAACTCTTATTATTAAAGGGGGGAAAAAAAATGACCACAGCATTAACTCTTTTTTTCTTCTTCCATATCATCATCTCGTTGGTATAAATATTGTTACCCTTTCTCTGTAACATCCTATGCTTGAGTTCACATAATATATCTGCTCATATTGTGTTCGTCATTTTCACCATCTTTTTGCGCTTGTGACTGTCCATTTTCATTCACATGTGGCCATAAGTATTGCATTCCTTAGACCTGTGTGAGTAATCGTTGTTTTTGTAGTTTAAGGGATCAGAAAAAGATATTCAATATCATTGAATCAAAATTTCCTTTGAATCAAAATTTCGCTGTAGTTAGTTTCTGTGTTGTTGTCCTCTCATTTTATTTTTCTAGTTCCTACGTTGCATCTTATATCTAAAAATAAAAATTATAAAAAATAAAAATAAAAACAAAAACAAAGGGGTTTCATCTTACTTCCTTCGCGAGTTGTCATTTCCTCAGTTTGCTTTCTTTAATTATTTGTCTTCGTAGCATTATGACCCCCCCCCCCCCCCCCCCCCCCCCCCACCCCCCACCAAAAAAAAAAAAATCAGAAAAAACCTAGACGCTTCCAACTTTTCACTTCGAAGGTTTACTCACATTGGTAAGTCAAGAGTACAGAAAAACTGAAAAACTGATTGAAACGCCAAGGAAAGAGATACTTTGTTAAGTCTCTTTATTTAAAATTTTCTTTCATTTGGGTTATTTTTATTTTTATTTATTATGTGAATGATAGAAGGAGAGAGAGAAAAAAAAAATCACTAATTTCTAGGGAGTAATAATGACATTACTATGAGTGTTTTTTGACCCTTAGATCTAATAGTAATCAATGGTCCATAAAATGTGTAACTCTTGTGAAGTTACATCAGGTGTAACTTGAACTCATCTATATATATATATATATATATATATATATATATATATGAAACTTCTGAAACTTTCACAGTTTTCTACGTAAGTATTTATTTATTTATTTCTATTTTTTAAATTTCGATTTTTTTTCCAGTCTTATGCGACTGACTCTCTCTAACCTATACGCATTCTTAAAACCCAAAACCCTAACCTTTGAGCTCTCTCTCTCTCTCTCTCTCTGTGCTTTGTCTTGGGTCCTTCCGTTTCCCCTTTCTCTCTTTATTCCTTAAACCAATTTTTTTTTTTTTTAAATTACATGAAAAAGAGAGCTTCGCTTCAGTTTTGGTGCTACGTACGGGTTAAGGACTTTGGAAATTAATATGGTATTCCAAACACAGCAGTAAAAGTTAGTCATAGCAGAGTTCCATGATCGCTACGAGCAACAAACTAAGACCTTCAATATATGTAGATTCTTGCCAGGATTGTAACAGGTTAGTGCAGTACTGGTAAGGCACTAAATTTATCAAATACATGTTTATGATTGATAAAAAAATCAGAGTTATAGTTGTTGAATTATCGTGATTTGAATTCAGTTTCTGCTTTTTCTCACTAAAAAATATACAGATTGCATCAGATGGTTGAATTAGAACTTTGTTTCAGAAAATTAGGGTTTGTTTTCTTCTTCTTCTATTTCTTATTTTTTGAGATTTTCGATCAAAATTGCATAAAGTTGATTTTTTTTTTTTCATTATCAAACCTAGGGTTCGATTCGATTAATTAGCAATCGATTAAAATAATTAGACTTTCTCTTCTCTCACAGTCTCTCTCTTTTCTCCTCCGATATTTTCTCTAAACAAAAACAATGCTGAGTACTTCGACTTTTTTTTGTATGTGTGTGTTCGGATCTGTAAAACTATTTGTTGATTTAAGTAAAATCTCTATGGATTTTCAGTGGACTAGAATTTTAACTAGGGTTTTGTAAATTTTGTTTGGTTACTGATCTGCTTGATTCTGATTTGATCATTTTTTTGTTGTTGAATTTTTTCAATGAACCGTTTGGTCTTCACTACTCATTTGATATGTTGAGTTGATTTTGCTTTTGAGTCTGCTTGATTTGTATGTATATTTGTGTTCTGTTTGTTGTGTACATACAATGTATATATTTAAGCTTCTCTGAAATTAATGCTATATGTTTCATATTGTTCTGTCGGTTTTGTATTCTATGACTAGGTTTCTGTGTTTGTGTGGTTGGCTTCAATGTTTTGCTTAATGAAATGATTTGGGACATGAAATTTTCTGAACTCTGCCTTGATTTAAAGCTTTGAGAACTTCTGATTTGTTCACTTGATTGCGGTTGCATTGGCTTCTGTGTAAATTAAATGCCTACAACAAATATAGATGTGGCAATAGTGTTTATTGGAATTCTTTTGACAGTATTTGATCTACAAAATACATTAGAGCGAAAAGTGAATTTATGTAGTGAGACTGATTTACAATTAATATGAAGTATATTTTCATTGTTTCAAAATTGAATTTGGATTTTGACCTTGAGCCAAGTAAACATACAAAGGCTGCAATCCCTTGCAAATAGATTTCTTATTGTTTTAATGTTACTTTAGTTTTCAAAATTATTTTCTTAAAAAAAAAATTTCTTTCTTTCTTTTTCAATGTCTTTTTTTTTTTTTTCCTTTCCTTTTTAGCTTTTTCTTGGTGGGAAAATCAGTCTTTCCTTGATTCTTTTAGCCTATTCTTTTAATGTGAGGTTGATTAACTAAATATTTATTTAACTAGCCTTTTCTTTTAATTTGAGGTTGATTAATTAAATATTTATTTAACTATCCCGTGCATTGCATGGGTTAGCGACTAGTAACATATAAAACTCAACTATTCATTCACGGTTTGCCAACCTACATCCTGTGGACCTAATATTTTAGAAATTAGATAATTACAACAATAAAAATAAATAAATAAACTTCATCAAAAAATGTATATACTCTTGGTGGTTGGATTTTATTTAGAGTGTTTTTTAAATTTTTTGAAATTTTGGCAATAGAGATTTCACGAGAAAGAGAATTATTTCAATGTACTTAATACCTATAGTGTGTCACATGACACCAAGAGAATAATTTATATAATAAAATAAAAAGAAGGTGTCTACTTTTTTTTTTTTTGAGGAAAAGAAGGTGTCCGCTTGGTGCATGCAATTACATGTAGAACATAATTTTTATTATATAGTATAGGATATTGTTTGAACGTGAGCTTATGAAATACCATAGGCAGAGGGAGGGGGGGTCAAAGAGGGGGCAATTGCCCCCTTGACCTTCTCAAAAATTCTCTATGCATTAGTAGTATACTATTAATAAACGTAGTAAAAGGTTATTTGCCCCTTCTGACAGAAACAATTTTTTTAGTTTTTACTAGTTATATATTTATTAGCTACTTGTCAATAAGAAGACAATTTTACATTCTTTTTTTCTTTTTTTGTGGCTAAATAAGACAATTTTACATTCACAAAGCAATGAAGCATCACTTTTATTAAATAATAAGTCCCACCTACTAGTACATTGGTTTTGCACACAACTTTGTCAAATAGGACAGGAAAAAAAATATAATGATACCAAACTGTAGCACCACAACAATCGGCCTCTTATTTACAATTTTTTTTTTCTCTTGTTATCAATCATTTTCAGTCTCAACCTGAGTTTTTGTTGTTCTTAAAAAAAAAGCCTAAGTCTTTGCTATAAACTCAAATGTTTACATAACATTTTAAAAGCATTCATGGCATTGAGTAACATATACAACTTCATAGTAATATGTCTAGGTCAAATTCTAAATGAGCTCATATCGAAATAGATTTTGCAATCGAGTAAATTAAATTAGGAATGAAAAAAATGAATTAAAGTGAAATTTTATATTAGATTATGTATGACAATTACTTTGGCATATAGTCATTTATTTATTTTGTTAAGATTAATATTTTTTAGATTAATTTTACCTTCAATCTTGACCCTCCTGATCTGAAATCTTGGCTCCGCCACTGTAAAATATATAATTTTTTATGAATATTTTTGTGACAACAACTAGATGATTTATTATAATTTACCCAAGTCTTTGATTAAAGATAGCCACTCGACATAAAGAGAATATAGCCACTTATTACAAAGAAAAAATAACCACTAGTGACTAGTTGCAACTATAATTTTTAAGACTCATCTTTTTTTTTTTTACTTTTTTTTCTTTTTTTGAGTAAATTTTAAGACTCGTCTTTAATTATATAGTATACTGGTCATTATTATAGTGGAAAGTTCAACAAAAATTATTTTTATATCATACTTACATGTTTAATAATAAGTGTTAATAAATTAAAATTTCAAATTAGAGATTTTTTTTGAAAATAACTTATCTAATGATCAAACATGATTTAATCACAATTTATTAAGTATTAGGTTGCTTTATGGAAAAAGGTAGTGAGCTTCCACTTAATTTAAACCAATGAAGTTTAGAACTATTTGTAACTCTGAAAACTTCAACAATGTGAAAAAAAAAAATGTACATTTTTAAGAACTTATGTGTAAATCTTAGAAGAAGTTGATAAAAGTTTTTTTTTTAATAATAAAAAATCATTTTTTTAGAAAATATTAAACATATTGATAAATGTGGTAAAGGGTTTACCTTCTTGTGGGGCCTAATAATCTAGCAATCTCGGCCCATCTTATATCCGGCCCAAGGCTCATGCCAAGGATAAAGAAACGTCCGAGGAGGAGCACAGATAGCCCAAGTTGCCAGGAAACATCGCCGAGGACGATGTTGTCCTCGGCCAGCCGAGACCGTTGAAAGGGGAAGTAATGAGCCACCAGGAGCAACCTTCCTGAGCATCCAAAGAGAAAGGGCGAGTACAACGTGTCAGTCATGGAAGCATGGTGGAGGAGCAAGTCCAGGATAAACTGTCACCTCCACATTAAATGCCCACACCTAACGTCCTGGCCGCATTAATGAGGAGACGACCCCTGAACAGTGCTACATTAGTTGCTGCAACACCACAGGAAGAATGGAAAGGCGGCTGATGGGACAAGCACTCAAGTAGCGGCCTGGTTGATCAACAAATGTAGGGCTAAGATCAATTGAGAGGGGGATATATAATGTAAAGAATCCCTCTGGAAAGGGGGACGGAAAAATTGAAGCATAGGATACTGTAGCGACTTGTATTCTCCCTGAAACCCTTGTAACCAATCACTAAAGAAGTAATAAGAACTGTAAGCTCCTGAAGGAAGGGCCGAGGAGCACCATAGCGTATTCTAACTCACGTTCTTGCTATTCAATCCACATGCAACCATGCCTGGCCGTTGCATCCCTCATTAGGGCCTAGTTCTTGAACCCACTCTCTACAAATTCATTGTACTGGGCTAACTGGGCTTGAGTCCACTCTCTCAACAGTAGAAGTGCTTAAACTCGGTCCCTACAATTGGCGTCGTCTGTGGGAAGAACTTGTGCGTTAGTAAGGGCAACGATCAAGCATGGTAGGATCAGGCCCTCATCAACTTGAACCGGTCAAGCCCCAGCACCAGGGTAACTTCGCCAACCCTGAGCACGATCAAAACGAAGAGAATGGAAGATTTCGAGAGGGAAGTGTACACACCACTCAAACCAGCAGCAGCTACTCGCGTGGAGACAGTCACGTGCCACAGAGACAAAATAACAACCAAGTCATACAACCAAAGAAGGTTGGGAACCACGTGACCCAAGGGCAGAACGATGAGCACGCCATGCAGCGGGAGATAGATGACTTGAAGAGAAGGTTGCACCATGCACAACGAAGGCGACCTCAGCTTAGCCCTGACCTGCCCTCTAATGATGAGAGCGACGATAATTATAGGCAAAGATCGAGAACTCCTCCAAGCGAGACCTTCTCTCATGAAGAGGAGCACTACCGGAAGCGCAAGCGTAAAAGCCCATCCCCTAGGGGCTTGAGGTACGATGCCATGAGCAGGGCACTGGATCAACTATCCAAATCGCCCTTCACACGCCATATAGAAGGGGCCGCACTTCCCCGGCGATTCCAACAGCCAATCTTCTCCATCTATAACAGCAAAACGGACCCGTGGAGCATGTGAGCCAGTTCAACCAGAGGATGACCGTCCATTCTAAGAACGAGGCGTTGATGTGCAAGGTTTTCCCCTCTAGCTTGGGTCCAGTGGCGATGAGGTGGTTCAATGGCTTGAGGACGGATTCCATAAGTTCATACAGACAGCTGACTCGAGCCTTTGGCTCCCGCTTCGTTACAAACAGCATAGAGCCTCGGCCTTTGAGCGCACTACTGTCTCTGACCATGCATGATGGAGAGACCCTAAAGGCCTACTCGGGCCAATACTGGGAGGTGTACAATGAACTGGAAGGCAATTTCGACGACGTCGCCATCAGCACCTTCAAAAACGGTCTCCCAACCGGACATGGCCTAAGGAAGTCCCTGACAGGCAAGCCTGCCACCAGTGTGTGCCAACTGATGGATCGGATCGACAAGTACAAACGGGTGAAGGAAGACCAGCTGCAGGGCAGAGGAAAAGAGAAGGCCATCCCTCAGGAGAGGAGGGATTCCAGGCCGGACTGATACAACAGCACCCGCCCGAGGAGGGACTTTGCAGGGCAATCTAGAGCGGCTGACAAACAGGCTGTCCATGCTGCATTCCGAGAGCCAGTACACAGGATGTTGGAGAAAATCGAGAACGAACCATACTTCAAGTAGCCGAACAAGATGGTGGGAGAATCCACGAAGCGCAACCAGAACCTTTATTGCCAGTACCATAGGGACCACGGACATACCACGGAGAACTACAAGAATCTCTGGAGCTACCTGGACCAGCTGGTCCGAGAAGGAAGGCTGAAGCACCTTCTACATCACCCTAGTGACCATCAAGGCCAGACCCATCATGAGCCCCAGAGAGATAACGCCCTAAGGGCGCCCGCAGGGACGATCAATGTAATCTTGGCTGCACTAGGAAGGACAGGCACACGCCCTTCACGTGTTGTCTGTAGCCCAACTGCCTGCCAAGGAGTCCCAGCCAGAGCCGAAAAGGGCCAGGAGAGATTTTCACCTGACTTTGAACTTCTCAGAGGAAGACAAGATTGGGACCACCCAGTCTCATGATGACGCTCTAGTGATCACACTCAGAATTGGGGACTACGATGTGAGAAAAGTGATGGTGGATGGTGGCGACGAGGCCGAGGTCATGTACCCAGACCTCTATAAGGGGTTGGGGCTAAAGCTGGAGGACTTGACGCCCTATAGCTTTCCCTTGATGAGTTTTGACGGGAAACTCATTATCCCAAAGGGCATGATCAGGCTGCCCATCCAGACTGGCCCAGAGGTGGTGGAGGTGAATTTTATAGTGGTGGACATCTACTCCCCCTACACAGCCATCGTAGGAAGGCCCTGGCTCCACACCTTGGGGGGCGTTGCCTCCTCCTTGCACCAGAAGGTGAAGTTCCCATCAGGGGATCAGGTTCTCAAGATCCGTGGTTGTCGGCCCACAACAAGGCAGTGCATGGTGGCTGCCATATCACATCAGCTTAACGCACAGCCCTCGGCTACTGCTGAGGAAGGCTTATAGCAATCAAAGACCCCGGTGGCGCCTCCTGATGCAGCCGCCGAGGAAGCAAAATGTGAGGACATGGTGCTGAGGAAAGTTGTGGAGGCTGCCAAGAATCCTTCCTGGAGAAAGCTAGAGCCCAACTGGGAGGGGCCATATCGAATTACCTCGGTAGCGGGGATAGGTGCATACTACCTAGAAGACCTAGAAGAAAAACCTGTACCTCATCCGTAGAATGTAAATAACCTGAGGAGGTGTTATTATTAATGAAAGCATCATTTTTCTTGCAATTCGTATTTCAAGTCTATTATGATTATATATCTTATGTTTTGGCGGCCATCTAAAGTACTAGACTAAACCACTTCAAGAAAAACCTGGGTACTAGACTGAACTAAGGTCTTGCATGATCCTCGGACTTAAACCTATGGGGAAACTAACCACTTCAAGACAAACCTAAGTACTAGACTGAACCAAGGTCTTGCATGGTCCACGAAATCAAACCTATGGGGAAACTAGCTACTTACAGGGGAATCTAAGTGTTAGGCTGAACCAAGGTCTTGCATGATCCTCGGACTCAAACCTATGGGGAAGCTAGTTACCTACAAAAGAACCTGAGAGTTAGACGGAACCAAGGCCCTGCATGGTCCTCGGATTCAGGCCTCTGGCGAAACTGGCTACCCTCGGCAAAGGCATAAATAAACACAAGCCCATGAGCATCATTTAAAGCGTTCTGAGGCACATTGAATCTAACCCCTTAGCATAGTCAGCAACTAATGGCTTTCCTAAGTATTTTTTACTGTTTACAGTATCTAGTTCAGAGTGAAAAACATGTTGAGCTTCTAAGATTGTGAAGCTAATAGTTAAAGCCCAGGTTATGTCAGTAGTAAAACTCATCACAGTGATAATTAACGCATAAAAAAAAAATGATTCATACATTCAACTTAGAAATAGCAGTACGGCGCTAAAAAAAAAAAAAAAGCGACAACAACAAAAGTAGGACATAAAAGGTAAAAGCTAGCTAAGGCAGCCTAGTTCTTCGACTTAAGCTTTACTTCCCCTTGGGAGGCTGTCCAGAGGTGTCCTCAGAGCTTTGACCTAGGGGAACGGCCTGTAGTGGCATCACCATGAGAGTTGTCTCCTTGGCTGTAGGGGCAACTCTAGGAAGGTCTCCCTCAGCAGGAAGAGCCTAAGAGTCAGCAGCAGGGAGTTGAAGGCCAACAGGGGGCGCTTCCAAATTGCTGGTTTCCCCTTCCTCTGGCACCCTCTGATGCTCATCTCCCTCAGTAGGCCTATCAATGGAAGTGGGGTCCTCAGCGGCATCGGCCTGGCCCCTGTCGGCCGATTCGGGCACGATATCGGCTTCAGAAGTAGCGGAGGCAGCCTCTCGAATAGCGGGAGGGTAGTACACTCTCTTGGCCCTCCTAAGGTCAGATGAGGCCTTGACCCCCGTTTGGTTGAGGGCCTCTTCCCAAGTCTGGGAGCAGTAGCGCCTGCACACTTGAGGGACTTGAGCCTTGAGGGCAGCCTCAGTCTTGGCCACTCCTTCAGCAAAGGCCTCTTCCTCAGCTTGCTCTTTAGAGCTCTCGGCCTCTGTCCGCGCAGACTCAGCCTCTGCTTTGGCTCTCAAAGCCTCATCCCTGACGTGCTCGGCAACGCCTCTGGCACCCACTGCCTCGGCCAACCTCTGCTTTAAGTCAGCAATGTGCTCCTTGGCAATTTGCAGTTGGCCCTCAGTGTCTAAAAGGCGCCTCGTCTGATCGGCGGCCTGCTTTTGAGCGCCAGCCAAGCCTGCCACCGCGCCATCTCTGGCCTTCGTCGCCTCCTTTAGGGCCTCCCTCGCCTTCTTGAGGTCACCCTCGGATTTGTTAAAGATCTGCGTGGCATCCAAGCGGTTGTCACCCTTCTACTCCAGGGCCCTACTCTGTTTATTGGCCTCATTTTCCAGCCTGTAAGTGGCTTGGACAGCCTGCAAATTGAAGCAAACGAACAATAAGTATGGGAACCGAGGGGTAAAATCGGCAAACTCTCAAGCGGCGGATGGCTTACCATGCCCAAGTACCTCTTCATGCTGAGGATGACCTCCTGCCTCTTCAGGCCCTCAAATTGAGCCATATCGGCATGAAGCAGCAGGGATCTCTCCAGCGCATCAGCCACATATGCGCCTTCACCCCCTCTGAAGTCCCTGAGAGAGGCATTGTCCATTAAAGGCTCCCCACGGAGCATAGGAGCAGGGAGCCATGCCTGGGCCTCGGACTGCTCGACCACCTCTCTTCCTTGGCCCTGATGCCTAGTTTTCTGCTGCTTAAGAGGGCGGCGAGCCTCAGCCTCCTCGGGGGAAGAGCGAGTCATCTCAGCTTTCATAGGCCCTTTGCCTTTAGGGTCCTTCTTACGCTTAGGATCAGTAAGCTCGGGCCTCGGTGGCAAACTCGGTTGAGGAGGTGGAAGCTTGGACTAGGCAGAAGACGACCTAGTCCGAACGGACTGAGACTTGGACGGCGAAGAAGGAAGCTTGGGTTGAGACTTCCCCGGCTCGTCCCTCCCTAGCTGACCCTTAAGCAGGTCAAATAGGCTGGTTTGGGGCTGCCTTTTGAAACCCATCTCGGCCTGGGGAGAAGTCTTCGCAGAGAAAAGGTCCGCCTCGGTCAAATTAGGGTCACCCAGGTCACCAGAGGGATCCTCGGACGTGTGGACTTGATCAAATGCACCGAATTTGTCCTCGGATGAACTCGAATCAGCAACTTCTTCCTCTCCTCCTAGCTCTTCTCCCTCGGCTTCCGCAGCTTGGGTGGAAGTAGAGGGTCCTGCCAACGGAGTACCTTCAGGAAACAAAAACCCTTGCTCCACTACAGTTATCTCGCGAAGCCGTGGATCACCGGCTTTGATCACGTGCTTCGGGGCCGGGAACGACTTCTGGGTCGGATCGTACCCGAGGATCTTGTGAGCAGCCCTAACTTGATCGTCGCCCTCGTTCACGAAAATTTCCACCTTGAGAACAGCTTCCAAGTCCTCCTTGTTGACCAGGTTAAAATGACGCTCGAAAGCGTGCGGGTCTGCAGAAAGAAAAACAAACTCCTGTCATCAACCGAGCAAAGCAGACTTACAAAAAAAAAAGAAAAAGGCTAGACCCTCTCCTACTCTGAATACCCCACCTGGTGTCCCCTCCTCCATCGGACAGTGAAGGCCATCGTGCCACTCCCCGGACACGATGAGAAAGTCTTTGTTCAGACCCTTGCTGGACTCGGGAAGACACTGGATAAGCCAGACCTTATCGTCTTCATGTAGTAAGACTTGCCCTTTAACCGCTGGAGGTTGTAGCACCAATTTACATCATGATGGGTTAACCTCAACCCCATCCTCTCATTTAAGGCGTCCACACAACCCAGGATCCTGAACACGTTGGTGGCGCACTGAGTGGGGGCCAATCTAAAGTACCTAAGGTAGCCCCTCATTACCGACCCCATGGGGATCCTCATACCGCCTTCAAGGAAGGCGATCATGGGAATGACGACCTCCCCCTCCTTCCTCCGAGTGCGCCATTCCCCTTCCGCACAGTACCTCAAGCCCACGTTGCCGGGTATCCTATAATCGGCGATGAATTTCTCCATCGCCTCTTCAGACTCAACTAATTTCTTAAATCTACCCATCCCTAACAACGACTAAAAGACTCAGGAAAGGGCTAGGGAAAGAAAGGAGTCAGAGAAGAAGACTTACAGAAATGAGGAAAAGCTCCTCGGACAGGCCTTTTTGTGCTGGAAAAGGCGTGGGTGTAGTTGGAGATTTGACCGAATTCAGTGAACGCGCGCGAGAGCTCTTGAATGCCAAAGTGGAAAGGCCAATCGGTTCAAATGGGTATTTATATCCCCAACTAAAAGTAACTGTGCGAGTTTCCCCGCCATAAGGCTAGAGAAAACCCAACCGTTGGATTAGCATCACACCGTTGAACGTGGGGAGCACAGAGCCGCTAGAATTTAATGAGGGCACGCTTCGCATACCGAGGTGCCAGGAACATGCCTTGGACAGATGAAGGGACTCTGGCGCTGACGGAAGACAAGACGTGACAAGCCATAACAAGGGCCCGAGGACATCAAAATCCTCCTCCCCGTCCGAGGAGCCAGACAATAGGATTTCGATGGGCTATTGTGGGGCCTAATAATCTAGCAATCCCGGCCCATCTTATATCCGGCCCAAGGCCCATGCCGAGGATAAAGAAACGTCCGAGGAGGAACACAGATAGCCCAAGCTGCCAGGAAACATCGCCGAGGACGATGTTGTCCTCGGCCAGCCGAGACCGTTGAAAGGGGAAGTAATGAGCCACCAGGAGCAGCCTTCCTGAGCATCCAAAGAGAAAGGGCAAGTACAACGTGTCAGCCATGGAAGCATGGTGGAGGAGCAAGTCCAGGATGAACTGTCACCTCCACATTAAATGCCCACAACTAACGTCCTGACCGCATTAATGAAGAGATGACCCCTGAACAGTGCTGCCTTGGTTGCTGCAACCCACAGGAAGAATGGAAAGGCGGCTGATGGGACAAGCACTCAAGTAGCGGCCTGGTTGATCAACAAATGTAGGGCTAAGATCAATTGAGAGGGGGATATATAATGTAAAGAATCCCTCTGGAAAGGGGGACGGAAAAACTGAAGCATAGGATATTGTAGCAACCTGTATTCTCCTTGAAACCCTTGTAACCAATCACTAAAGAAGTAATAAGAATTGTAAGCTCCCGAAGGAAGGGCCAAGGAGCACCATTGCGTATTCTAACTCACGTTCTTGTTATTCAATCCACATGCAACCATGTCTGGCCGTTGCATTCCTCATTAGGGCATAATTCTTGAACCCACTCTTTACAAATTCATTGTACTGGATTAACTGGGGCTTGAGTCCACTCTCTCAACAGTAGAAGTGCTTAAACCCGGTCCCTACATCTATTCATAAAACTAAAGAAAAATGATTGAGCAATTAGAAAAAATGTAAGATCACGGTGATGTATGTGCAATACAATTTCAGATTTTATTTATGTTTTGTTACTAAATAGTAATAATTATTTCATTAAAGTTTCTTGTATTAATTGTAACGTTGATTTGTATCAAAAGTGCCTAAAGTTCCTAAAAATAAAATAAAATAAATAAATAAAAATTGCCCAAAGTTATTTTCTAAACAATACAAACCAAAAACGTTGAGCTCATTGATGATACGTCTTAAACAGCGCAAAAACATTGAATTCATTGATGAAACAACTGGTGAGAGCAGCCAGGGCCGCCAGGCTGCTGGCTTTTCAGTAGAGAAACATTTTTAATGCTAAATCTGCTACTTAAGCTGGGTGATTCACTGACCAGGCAATTAATTTGTACACATTCTTATAACAGATTTCTTATTTTTATTCAAATCAGCAATTAATTTGTACACGTTCTTATAACAGATTTCTTAGTATTCTCAAAAGAAAAAAAAAGTGGGTTAATTTTACATTAAAAAGTAAGTTTGAGTATAGAAGTTTAAAACCGTATCTAAGAGTTAAGTCATTTTGGATATATATCACTTTTAGTTTCTTTAAAACTTTCTATCCTCTGCTCTTGTGTGTGTGTTAAAATATTTAGTATTCTAAAAAAAAAAAAAAAAAAAAAAAAACAATCAGTGGGTTAATCTCACATTAAAAAATGAGTATGAGTTATAGAAGTTTAAAACCTATGTTGTGTATCCAAGAGTTATGCTCTTTTGGATATACACTACTGTTAGTTTCTTTAAAACTTTCTCCCCTCTCCATTTGTGTGTGTGTGTCAAAATACTTAGTATTCTAAAAAAAAAAAAAAAACAGTGAGCTGTGTATCCAAGAGTTAGGCCTTTTTGGATATACACTACTATTAATTTCTTTAAAACCTTCTCCCCTCTCCCCTTGTGTGCGTGTTAAAGAAGTTTAAAGTTGTGCTGTATATTTAAGAGTTAGGCATTTTTGGATATACACCACTATTAGTTTCTTTAAAACATTATCTCCTCTTGTATGTGTGTTAAAATACTTAGTATTCTAAAAATATATATATATATATATATATATATATCAAATGCTAATAAAATAAAAAATTCATTAAAAAAAATGCTAATCAAGTAGTACCAATCAATAAGTAGGATCTTAACTCATTCAAATCAGCATTAGCTATATGATAGCAAATGCTAATCAAATAGTAGTACCAAAGTCAGAGAGCAACAAGAGACACTTGCAGTCACATCCACTACAGAGATCGAACTCAAATGGTTTTAAGAGATCTAAAAAAAAAAACCCATTATCAAAGCATACAGTTCAATTACTAGGCCAAAGATTGCGTGAGGGAGACAAAAGTCACAAATCTAGGCCTACTTTTCCTTTTTTAATTTAAATCATTATTAATGACAACTCAGGCTTAACAACATTTTTGTATGAGCAATTAGTCCTAGACTTAAATTTCTTTCCAAATGGGTCAATCATCCACATAGAAAATGTTTTATACCACAAGATTCGTAACTATTTTTCTTACTTTTCTTATTATTAGATACTCTCAAAATATAGTGATAATGTACCTCCCTTTTTCACATAAATAATGGATTACATTAAGAATACAATTAGTGAACTTAATATTATGTAAGAGAGATAAACAAGTATTATGTATTCACATCGTTGTACTTTCAGAGACTATTTTATAATTATTAATCTTTTTATACCTTGATATTAATTTTTTTTTACCTGTTATTATGCCTTTTAATTCCTATATCATTTGTATAAAGCTCAAAAGAATCAACTAGAAAACAGAATAATAAGTTGTGATAAATTATCTAAAAATATTATCCACTGAAACAATAATAATATATCTTTATATATATATATATACACACCGTATACATCTACTCTGCAACTGTAATTACGAATACGTTAGGGTAAATGTAATGTCAAAGTTGACTAAATAATTGAATGATACGTTATTTTTTAAATTTATAAAGTTCAAACCACTGAATATAAGGCTGGAATAGCTCAGTTGGTTAGAGCGTGTGGCTGTTAACCACAAGGTCGGAGGTTCAAGCCCTCCTTCTAGCGCTGAAAAACTTTTATATTTTTGGCCTTATGTTCTAGAGTTCTTATGTTATTTTTTCTACCTTTGGGCTGAAAACCAATGAAATATATATATATTATTCTTTAGCACTCCCAGCATTCATATGTTATTTTTCTGCCATTTCAGGACCAATAATTTCGTATTGAATTCATTTTCCTCAAAAAAAAAAAAAAAAAAAAAAAATCATTTTGCAATCATATAATAATTAATAAATAAAATCTTAAAGGTAAATTTTCAAATGAGACTATTTATTCAAGGGTAGTGAATTTACTTATAATTAACCTTTTTAACCCATTTTACACGAAAGGGTTTTTTTTTTTTTTTTTTAATAAAAGATGTATAATCTCTAGCGCTGAAAAACTATTATATTTTTGGCCTTATGTTCTAGAGTTCTTATGTTATTTTTTCTACCTTTGGGCTGAAAACCAATGAAATATTTAATCAAAAAAAAAAAATAACCAATGAAATATATATTATTATTTAGCACTCCCAGCATTCATATGTTATTTTTCTGCCATTTCAGGACCAATAATTTTGCATTGAATTCATTTTCCTCAAAAAAAAAAAAATCATTTTGCAATCATATAATAATAAATAAATAAAATCTTAAAGGTAAATTTTCAAATGAGACTATTTATTCTAGGGTAGTGAATTTACTTATAATTAACCTTTTTAACCGCCAACGGGGGCTTAGCTGAGTGGGTAAGGTTCGTTCACTTCGTGTACCATACCTAGGTTCGAATCCCGCTACCCGCAAGAGTCCGTTGGTGGGCATCCTTAGTGGGGTAACTCCCCGCACAGTGGTACAGAAGGGCCCCCGAGATTGGGTTACCCTGATCGAGGCCACTGACACCCTGCCCGGGGGTGTAATATAACCATAAAGGCTCCCATTTTTTTGTTTCTCAAAAAAAAAAAAAACCTTTTTAACCCATTTTACACTAAAGGGTTTTTTTTTTATTAATAAAAGATGTATAACCTCTATCTTAAAACTCTAAACTTTTGACAAAAGGATATAAAATATTTCATGATAAAAAAATTAATGAATGAATAATAACGGAATAACCAACAATGTCAAAGTTATTAAAAATTGAATAACTTATTTTTTAATTTGATAAATTATTAAACAATTAAACGTACTGCTGGAATAGCTCAGTTGGTTAGAGCGTGTGGCTGTTAACCACAAGGTCGGAGGTTCAAGCCCTCCTTCTAGCGTTTTTACATTTTACACGCAAGGGTTTTTGTTTTAAAATACAAAAATGTATAATTTCTATCTTATTAAAATATTTTTTTTAAAAAAACTATTGAAGATGGTAAGAACATTTTGCTGCTAATAATATTAAACCATTAACGTCTTTTTTTTTGAATCTTTTATTTATATAATTTTAGAGGTTTGTTAAAAAAAAACAAAAATACTCTAAAGCGTTTTTTACCCATTTTACCCGCAAGGGTTTTTGTTTTAAAATACAAAAATGTATAATTTCTATCTTATTAAAATATTTATAAAAAAAACTATTGAAGATGGTAAGAACATTTTGCTGCTAATAATATTGTTAACCATTAACGTCTCTTTTTTTTTAATCTTTTGTTTATATAATTTTAGAGGTTTGTTAAAAAAAAAAAACAAAAATACTCTAAAGTCGTTACAATTTTGGAATGAAATTTCATCTAAACTCTTTTAGAGAAATGCAATGTCCACAACTTTTTTACAACATTTTCATAACAAATCTTATGTGGCAGATTATTACAAGTTGTTATTATTGGAATAGAAAAGTAATTTCAATGGTGGGTTCAAATTAGAACCAATAACAATTAACCACCTATGATTTGTTGTGAAAACGTTGTGGACGTAGCACTTATTAAACAAATATGTTAAAAAAATGTGGTTGGGAATATTGTCCAAATCAGAACTAGGCCTATCCACAGGTCGATTTGGGTCGGGTTTGTGCCCAACCTGGAACTGATCCAATTACTTCGGGTCTGCCATTTATGGACCCATCGCCGACCGGTAAAAGGGGTCAGTTCGGGTGGTTGGACCTCCTCGGATATCGGTTGATCCTCGGTCGGGGTTGAAATTTGCAAAACTATACCAGAATCTGCTGAAATCCACCAGATCTTTACCCAATCAAGCCGAATATGCTAAGATCTGGCTAGATCTCGACAAGATCTCGCCAGATCTCGAAGAGATCAGGCCATTTCTCGACTAATCGGACTAAAATGACTGGCGAAACGCTCCCATCAGTGGAAAATGACTACTTTTTCGGTGTAATACAGTTGGGTCAATCTTTTCAGTTTTTCACGTTCAAACCCGCCAACCGACCCACTGGTCTTGAGTTCTAGGGGCGGAGACCCGCCGCCAACCTGTCACCAGCATCAGGTCGGCTGGTTCTTAGATTAGATCGACAGTCGGGTGGGTCAGTTGATGGGTTGGTATGGACACCCCTAATCCAAACACATATTCTAATATTGTGTTTGGAATGAAAGGAAGAGGATGGAAGAGAAAAGAAATTGGCATAAATGATTATATTTCCATTGTTTAGTTGGCTGGAGAGATGAGAAAACAAAGCAAATGAAATTCATCTAGGCCCACCGCCCACCTTTTCCAATCCACTAAAATTGGGCAGAAATGGAGAGAAAGGTGTATCGAGGAGATTAGCCGCATTTCTTGACTTTTTATTGCTTTTAGAATTACAATTTCTTTTTTTTTTTCCCAAACCAAACAAATAAAAAATGAACAATTTCTTTTTTTTTTTCTTTTCCATTCTCCTCCCTACTTCCAAACATATGCAAGGGAAACATTTATTTATTTCTTTCTTTATCATTTATTTTCTCCTTAATCATTTCTTTTCTTTTCTCTTCTCTTCCTCCATTTACAACCAAACACATAGTAAGTTTTCGCTCAAATTTAAAAAAAAAAAAAAAATCCAAATACATATTAGTGGAGATTATAATAAAAAATTAAAATCAATAGCAAATTGAAGATTGCAAGTATTCTAACTGTCTACGCAATAATTTTCTCCTTATCATCCATCACTATATGTCTTCCTTGTCATCTTCTTTCATTCAATCTAAGAAGTTGTCATAATCTCCCCTTATAAATCCTTTAATCCTTCAACAAATTTTATAATTAATATATATACTCCAAAGCTTTCATCATTGCTTAATTTTTTTTTACATTACGGGTGAATGAATACTTGACATTGTCTAAAAAGTGTGACAACATAATTTGGTCCTTACTTCTTGTGAGAATCGCGACTCAAGACTGCATTTTAGTTTCTTTTCTTTAGTGGATAAAGAGATGGAATCTCCCGGTTGCAAATTTCAAGGTGAAGATTTTATTATCAATAATGATTCCTCGTGATCTAAGGGCCTGTTTGGTTGTGTTGTTTAAACAACAGTTACTGTTGTTTAAACAATACAACACATATTTCCACAACAATTTTTTACCCACACATATTTCCACAACACTTAAACAACGTTACTAGAACAACATTACCAAACAGACCCCTAAGAACTTACAATGGAATCGTTACATAGGTACAATGGATATTATAAAATAGTTTACCTAATGAGCATCCAATCAATAACAAAAGTAGAAAATTAATATAAAGAATAAAGAAGAACTCCATGTGCAAAAGATCGGCATAATTCTAATGCTAATAGCAAAACATCAATTTAAGTTAGTCATAAGAAAAATAAAAAAGCATACCTGAACAATGAAAATATGCAATGCACTCTAATCTAGGATCAAAATGAAATATTTCACATGTCATCATAGAAATTAAAATTAACCATCAAATATGAAAATTCAATAATAAAACCTATATTTTATCACTTTATGCAAATTAATCTAATTTTTTCAACAATGTGAAGGCACGATGCTTTTATTTACTAATGAAGTATCAAATTAGTAGGCTGCAAGTTCCGAACACTAAGGCGAATCAACAACCTGAAAAAGAAAGAAAGACTATCGGAGTTGACCGGGTGGAACCGGCCGAGGACCCTCTGACAGTTAAGTCATTATTTCTTTCAATGACTTAAGTATGAAAAGTGGATGAATAGTTGTGCATACCTTTGCTTGGTGAAGTTTGGTCCCTTTTATAGAGAGTTTGGAGTGGGTTTACTTGTTAGGTGCCACTATTATTGTGGGAGATGAGTAGGAAGAGTGGAGTGAATTTTAGGGAATTCACCCTACGTTTTGGAATAGTGGATCATGGTGTAACCGTTCTTGATTTGCAGAGAACACCTTAGAATTTACTATAAGTGTTCATCCATCATCTATGGGCTCTTGTCTTTAGACGACTTGTCTTCTACTTAGTCGAACTTGCCCCTTCCTAGTGCTACTGCTTTGTTCTTTCCTTCTGGATGATCATCTTGGACATACGTTATTTACTTGGATGACTCTTATGGATGATATATACTTTTTTTTTTGGACTGAGACCATACATACTTTTTAGTAGCCCATCATTTACAAAATTGCCATTATGCATTTAAAAAACATAAAATGAGTGTTGAAAATGTCTTTTTGGTGTTCTTTAAAAAGGGTTTGACTTACCTCTAGTACTTTTTTAAAAAAAATCTCTTTTTGTTTTAATGAGTGACTGCCACATCACCTACTAACTAATAAAAGGCGGAAATTAAAACTCACTATTACTTGTCATTGTATATTTAAAATAAAAGAACATGTCCAGTTAAAAAGTACGTGAAGTAAGCCAAACTCCTCTAAAAATAAATTTGTATAGCAAAATTGAGTCATCATTTTTTTTTTTGGGTAGAAACGGGAGGTCTTATTTAAGTATAAAAGAGTTTATACATCAACAACTATATCCGGCCTTCGGGCACACAATCTACTACTCCCTAGGCCTACCATATCCCTTACAAAACGATATACAAAACTATGACAAGTGTTATAGATAGTCAAAACTTGATGTTGGTGGTTTCCTCGTTTCACGAGAGCGTCAGCGCATGTGTTTGCTTCATGGTAGATGTGGTGCACCTAAACCTCCCATGCTTGCACCATAAGGCTCTTGCAATCACATAATAAAGGAAATACATTAGGAGGGAAATTAGAATTCTCCTTAGTTAACTAGGATAAGACTATCATAGAATCAATTTCAAGTTGGATAAATTTAAATCCCAAGTCCCATGCCAACATAAGGCCCTGACGAACTGTTCCCAGTTCTGCCATATTGTTAGTCATAATGCCCATATTTAAAGAAAAACCTAATATCCATACCCTGGAGCTATCTCTTAGAAGGTTCCCTGCACCTGCCATTCCTGGGTTGTCTAGAGAACTACCATCCATGTTTAGCTTTATAAATGGTTCGGCTGGAGCAGTCCACTTAATAGTTTGAGAGACCTTACTTTGGACTGGTTTATTAGGGCCCACTAAGTAAAAAAATTTGATAGCAACCTGAACCGTTTTATAGATTAGTCTATGCTGGGAACTAGATTGATTGTGAAATATACGCTCATTTCGGGCTAGCCATAGGTGCCAGCATAGAAATGGAAAGTATATTTTCCAAGGCAGTTGTTGGTGCAAGATAACGGCATTACCAGTCGCATTGGTCTGCAAACAAGATTGCAAGGGTAATTGAAAGAATGTAAGTGGTAGGATACTCGGTGATTGACACCAAACCTCCTTAGCCCATGGGCAATCTCTTAAAACATGGATCGTTGTTTCAGGAATATTGCATCTAGGACAGTATCACTTATGTGTGGTCGAGAAAAAGCTAAATACTACCTTGTAGGAACCCAATTGCGCATGGCTTTCCAAATGAATAATTGGATCTTTTTGGGACATTGTAGCTTCCAGATCCAGTTCCACAAAGGTTTTTCGATAGGCACATTTTTGTTTGGTATAGATATTTTGAGGTTGAATTGACCGAGCAAATACCATTATTATGGGGCCACATAAAGGAATTAGGGATCCTAGTAAACTGTGCTACATGAATACCTCTAATAAGTTGCTCAATTTGGGAGAGGCACTTGAAGGCAGTCTAAAGTCCAGGCATGGTTATTGCGTAATGAGCTAACTAGACAATGTTCTTCATTTGGCAATAATGGCCCGGCAATGCGACTCCAGAGGGTGCCCCCAGGAATCCAGTTATCCTGCCATACCCGTATATGTTGGCCATCTCCTAAGATCCATTTCATACCACGCCAGAGTCATTGTGTGCCTTCATGGAGGGCTTTCCAAATATGGGAGCCTTGCGGATTACGAACACTATCAAAGAGGTTTGTGTTTGGAAAATATTTGGCTTTTAAAACTTGAGCTCATAACATATTGGGTTATTGATGAAGTCGCCAGGCCTAGTTCATAAGAATTGCCACGTTCATATGGTGAGTCGATTGTAAACCCAGACCCCCTACGTTCTTAGGAATCGTAATAGTTTCCCAACTTACCGTATGACATCTTCTCTGCTAATTCGTATCTCCCCATAAGAACTTACAATTGTATCTGTCTAATGTTCAGCTAACTTTTTGGGGAAGCAGGGTTGTTTGCATTGCATAGATAGGGATAGAAGCCACCAAGAATTTGGTTAATGTAATCCTGCTAGCCATTGTAAGATATTTGGCCTGCCAACCTTCAAATTTCTTTTGGATTTCATCAACTAAAAATTGATATGCGTGGGCCGTTCGTCGTGTGGTAAAGATGGGGTCCCTAGATATGTGCCTATTTGCGTCGTAGTTGGTAATCAAAGATTCTTGCAATAAGAGCCTTCGATCTCCGAGGAGTATTAGGTGAAAACTAGATACGAGATTTGTGGGTACTGATAATTTGGCCTGACGAAAGACAAAATTTCTGTAAAATGCTTCAAAGGTTTTGGCATTCAGTTAACTTAGTTTTGGTGAACAGGAAGATATCATTTGCAAAAAATAGATGGGATATTCGAATTTGGCCTTGGAATCCTATAAGGTGGATCTTTCTATCCCGAACTACCTCTTCCAAAAGCATGGAAAGGCGTTCCAACAAAATAAAGAGATATGGGGATAGCGGATCTCCCTAGCGCACTCCTCTACTTGGAATCACTTCCGGTAATGGAGCTCCATTCCATTGAATATGATATTGCGTTGATATTATCATGATCATAATCAATTTAATTAAAACCAGCGAAACTTGAAAAAACTTAAGAGATTCCTGAATAAACGATCACTCTAATTAATCATAAGCTTTCTCAAGGTCTAATTTGAGCATCACATACCCATTTTGCCCTCTTTTACGCACCATTGTATGAATAATTTCCAGAGCTAAAATTATATATATATATATATATTTTTTTTTTTTTGAAAGTACTCAACCAAACAAACTTAAACGTGAAAACATATTTCAAAACTCTTACGAAACAAGTATTTGTAGTTTGTCAAGCGCCCTGTATGCTAAAAATATTTTCATTAAGATTCTTATTTTCAAAAACTTCTATAATTAAAGCTCTACATATAAAAATATATAGACAAAGTCAAAGCTTCCACGTCAAAATTTTTAAATGAGGTGGGTTTTTGTGGGGTTTTTTTGAAGGCAACTTTGTTAAGAACAAAAATTGTAAAAGTAACCTGTTTATTTTTAGAGAAATAATTTTAACCTGTGACTCATTATAATTTTTATTTATTTATCAATAGACTAAGACAAATTGGTTTTTTAGTGTAGATGGGGATCAAATCTCAGATTTTTTTTCCGACAACAATAAATTTTATTATTTGAGTTAGCTGGAACCCATAGTAACATATTGTTAAGTGATGGGCAATTGCTGATATCACTTTTATTTAATAAAAAAAAATGGCATTATTAGATTTATTTATTTCTTACTTTTATATATATATATATATATATATATACACGCACACACATATCTTTTAGGGATAAATTCCAGATAAAATTTTCTTTAAAGAAATTTCATGTTTTATTCATTTTGCTCCACTTGTTATAGGATCCTAAAGAATGAGCTAAGTACTTTGCTGGTTTTGTTTAGGAGCATTAGTACTGAGGTGTAAAATCTCTTAAATGGCTATTTTAACAATACACACACAGCTCAAATTGAGCTTTACCTAGATGTGTATTGCTAAATTTTTTTGGCAATTGTGAACCATAAATTTTTATTTATAATAATTACGGTAGCAAGTTTGTATTTATTTTTTATTCAATTTATTCTCACTTTTCTCTTTATACTATTTTATTATGTTGTATATAAAAATAAGAAATAAGATAGTTAATCTAAATAAGAAATACTATATTTATAATATTTTTACAATAAATTTTAAATAATAGATTATTATTATTGGGATAAAAAATAATTTTAATAATAAATTTAAATTTATAAAAATATTGTTAATGTATCAGTTATATTATAAAAATATTGTAAATATAATGTTGAGGTGAATATGTGAATGCTCTAAAAATGGTATAGTGGAATCAGGAATAGATAGCCAACTCCTATAGGCTAAATAGCCTTCGTTAAACGGGCCCCACGTTGTCGGGATCGCATCTTTGTGGTCGAAACGTCAAACAAACTGAGCGACGTGTTGCCTCCTTGTCCGAATTCACTTCTTCCGCGACTTTCGCTCCTACCAAAAAATCATTCCATTCCGACTCGCCGGTTCCCATAACCTCTGTTCATACCTCATGCCCAAAAGTACTTTCATTTAGACACATTAACGTCACTAATAACGCCGTCAACATACCAACCAACTAATAGCATCTTAACACGTGTACAAGAGTTATCACTCGCTCGTCAGAACCCACCAATTACCACTTGTTTTTTTTTTCCTTTCTTCCCAAACCATTAAAAAAAAGAAAAAAAAAATCCGGTAATTAAGCGTGAGTACCACGCTTAAAAGAGTCACGCGCTTTCACCGTTGCAGCTTCCACGCTACTCTTAAATTAAAATAAAAATAAAAAACAAAATTTCCTTCAAATTCTCATTTTTCACGTCTCTCTGCTTATTGTTGTTGTGGTGTGTGTTACTACATTTTCCTACGAATCAGGTTTTTCCTTTTCCATGCTTGTCAATTCCTCTCTCAAAAAAAAAACCCGGAGAATTCAATTTCTTCGTTTTCTTCTTTCTCCGATCTCTGAAGAGGAATAAAGAAGAAGAAGCTTTCTTTCTTCAATTTCATTTCCATTTCCTTTGATTCAATTCCTAAGCGTCCAAGTCCACTCAAAAGCTTCGATCTTTTTGACCAAGAAATTGAGGGTATTTTACTACTTTTGCCCTTCTATTTTTCAACAAATTGAAGAAAAGGGGAAAAGATATTATTAGGGTTTTCGTTTCTTACAATTTTACAAATCCCCGCAAAATTCTCGGTGGGGGATTTGATTTGATCGATGGCTTCGACTGCCTCGTCCTACTGGTGCTACAGGTGCAACCACTTCATCCGGGTCCGGGTTCGGGTCGAAGACGCCGTCCTCTGCCCCGATTGCGGCGGCGGATTCGTCGAAGAAACCCCGACCCGATCCCCGCACCACCGGTTCCCCGCCGCAATGTACATCGACAACCCGCCCAATCCGGAGCACAACGCAATCCCAATCCCAATCCCTAGGCTCCGCCGCAGCCGGAGGAACGGTGGGGATCGCTCGCCGTTCAACCCGGTCATCGTCCTCCGTGGGAACGAGCCCGAGAGAGGAAATTTCGAGCTCTACTACGACGATGGAGCCGGGTCGGGGCTTCGGCCTTTGCCTGCTAGTATGTCGGATTTCTTGATGGGATCAGGGTTTGATCGGCTTCTCGAGCAATTGGCGCAATTGGAAATCAATGGGGTTGGAAGGTTAGAGCATCCACCGGCTTCAAAAGCCGCGATCGAATCGATGCCGTTTGTGAAGATCGTTGGGAGCCATGTCTCCATGGAGTCTCATTGCGCAATTTGCAAAGAACCGTTTGAGCTGGATTCGGAGGCGAGAGAGATGCCTTGTAAGCACATTTACCATTCGGATTGTATTCTGCCATGGCTTTCGATTAGGAATTCGTGCCCAGTGTGTCGGCACGAGTTGCCCACGGATGTGCGTGGTGGGAGTTCGCCGGAGTTGGACCCTGTAACGGGTCCGGCTCGGGATGAAGAGACCATGGGATTGACGATTTGGAGATTGCCCGGTGGCGGGTTTGCGGTTGGGAGGTTTACTGGGGGGATAAGAGCAGCAGAGCGTGAGCTGCCTGTTGTTTACACTGAGGTGGATGGTGGGTTCAATGATGGAGGGTTTAATGGTGGTGGTGGTAATGTTCCTAGGAGAATTTCGTGGGAGACAAGTATGAGAAGCTCAAGGGAGAGTGGCGGGTTGCGCCGTGTGTTTCGTAGTTTCTTCTCATTCTTTGGGAGGCTTAGAATTACTTCATCAACCTCAAGGTCAAGGTCTGAGCCGCGAAGGAGTCACTCTAATTTAGTGTTTAGTCGATCGTGGAGGAGGCGGCAGCGTGGTCAGCCAGCGGCTTTGGATGATGACAGATGGTAAATTTTGATTTTGTAATGAGAGAGGTGTTGAATTGCTTATATTCTTTATCTAGGGTCTTCTCTAATTGTTTCAGTAAGACTACAATGTTTTCACATATGTATATTGTTTGATTTTACTTGCTGTACATAACAACACATGAGAAAGAGTTGAGCAATTTTTCAGTTTTGAATTCTGTCAAAGAGAGAAATGAAGTGGCAGATCACTTAGATTTTCACACTAGTGGAAGGAGAAGAAGATAGTTATGCAATTAGAGTGGGCCTTCAAAAGTTATGGAGGTAAATCCCCTTGTAGCTGCGCTTGTACTAATGTTGTACCTTATTGAGCTCCGCAGATGGTTTTTATTACAATAGGAAATGCACACTTTCTTCTCTTAATGTATTTGTAGAAGCTGTTTGGTATGTAATATCTGCCGTTCCTTGTAGACAATTTTGAACTTTTTTATTGTATGTAACATGGTTTCTTTCCCTCTGTGGTCTTGTGTCCTTTTGGGCGCTTTTGACTCCACATGCTACTCTTCAATAACAGTGGCTTACTTGCTAAAATTTGTCCAATTCAATTTTCTTGATTTATGTTGGCGGTTTCTTAACATAGAATGTCTGCCATAATACATTTATGGATCAGAGGATTGTAGTTGTGAGTGGGACCAATGGTCATTAGGTTGCAAACAATACAAGATGACTAGTTAACCAGGAGACGTTGATCGTATTGATTTCAAAAGCTTCCTGGAATCAACTGATAGATAGGCTGCAGTTGTAGCTTATCACTTGCATGGACTGCTATGGAGTGTTTTTATGAAACGGTTCTTAATTATCCTGATACTTGTTGGGTATTGTCCTATCAAAAAAAAGATACTTGTTGGGTATTGTTAATTTGTTTTTCTTACCTGTTCTTGTGATGATGTTCATAGGATAGTTGATTTTGTAGCATCACCTGTAACCCTGACCAGTTCCATTTTGAAAGTTCTTCATAACTGAAAATAAGCAGCAGAACCACTAGCTTGAGGGGCTGCTGCAATACTTTGGCATCATTGCTACAGGTCAGTTTTCCTGCAGTGTATTGTTGTGGAGAACTTGTGGTGATGTAACCCTTAAATGCACTTCTTTTTAAACTCAAAATTATTAAAATGTATAAAAAAATGTATAGCAGTCATTCCAAAATCTTGAAACAAATGAGATAGGATACCGGTAACCGTTTGCTTCTCATTTTTTAATGGAATGCATTCTGGTTATTGTATTTGAGCATCTTTGCTTATTTTGAATTGGTATTACCTTTGGCAGAGAATTTTAGATTGAATGATGGTATCAGCATTGTTGAAGTATTTTTTCTAATAAGATAAGGGATATTTAGAATCATGTTGTAGTAGGTAAGGCTGAATTTTTAGCCTTTTTCTTGTATAATCATGTCATATATATTCATATCAAGATGGTTTTCAACCACCTAGGTACCATTAGGATGCCTTTTTTCTGTTTTCTTGACCTTTTTGGCACATGGAAGGCTTTGCCAATGAGTTTCTAGCTCAACTGGCACCTCCTTTCCTTGTCAGTAATTGGCTTCAAGACCAATCGGGTGCACCTCCTCTCCTTGTAAGTTTTAGGTGGAGGGTGAGGAATTGGCTTCAAGACCAATCAGGTGCGTATGTAACTTGCTAATAAAAAAATATTGGATGATTTCAGGTTCAAAGGTATATAAATGATCAACTATTTTCTTGTTTTGTAATTTGCACACACCTGGTGGGTATTGACTCATGACCACACCCTCCACGCCATTCTTCATGGAGGAAGTACCATTAGAACTAAAGCTCATATATTAATGGTCAACTATACAGAAAAAATCTGTTTGAAGTGGGATTCAACTATACAGAAAAAAGAAAAAAAAAATTGTTTTTTTTTACCATCTTGGCTGTGCACTGTAGCTCAACAGCCAATTTTTTTTACTTTTCCTCCACCATTGTAGCATGCTTTCTAGTATTGGTAGTGCTAAAAATAGCAATATGGCTTTTAGCACCACCAATGCTAATGCTCTTAGTATGTAAGTGTTGGTACGGTAAGCAATAGACCCCCTAAAAATACCCCTTCATTTTAATTTTATTTATTTATTTATAGTGATTTGGTGCTAAAACAGGTTAAATTGGAGGGGGGGGGGGGGGGGGGGGGGGAGTTAAGGGGGGTCTTATTGTTACAATATCAAAGTTTATGTACTAAATTAACGAAACATAAAGTTAAGTGTATCTATTTATTACAATGCCAAAGTCTATGACAAAGGGTGTGCACGGTTCGCTTAAATTGTTTTTTTTTTTTCCTTCAAATTTCTAACCAAACCAATTAGTATCAGTTTCCCCATAACGGAACCAATGCACATCGCCAACGAAACATAAAGTTAAGTGTATCTATTTATTACAATGCCAAAGTCTATGACAAAGGGTGTGCACGGTTCGCTTAAATCGTTTTTTTTTTTTCCTTCAAATTTCTAACCAAACCAATTAGTATCAGTTTCCCCATAACGGAACCGATGCACATCGCCAAAGGTTGGATTCTCGACCTACAACAATGCAGTTTATGTGATCGGTTTAATTGGTTTGAAATTTTTTTTAAAAAAACATCTCTAAAAAATTGGGGCTCTCAAGCCCAATATCTTTCAAAACTTCAAGCAAATAAAAACTTCTATTTATTTAGCAAGTTGTCCAATTACATGGGCAAGCTTAAACTCTAAGAATACGTTTGGTATGCTGTAATAGCTTCTGTAATGGAATAATTATTCATGTGTAATAGCAATTCGGTCATTTAGTTGTATCTTTATTATATGGATTAGTTATTACATTAGAATAACTATTCTTTAAATTGAAGAATAACTATTCATCTTTAAAATTGATGTAATAGCTATTCCTTAGTGTATATAATAATTTTTAAAATTAATATATTTTCAAAAATATAAAGTTTCCTTATACATTATCTTTTACAAGCTTTCCATATTTAACAACCAAACTTATGGATAGTAATAGTTATTCCATTACAATGTCTTCTATTTTCAGTAACAAAAATTACTATTCCTAATGTAATCTACATTCAGTGTACCAAACGTACCCTAATTATTTAGAGTCTGTTTAAGAAATGTGCAAAACGCGCTTTCCAAACGGAGGCTAAGCGGATCCACTTAGCCTTCGTTTGGGAAGCGCGTTTTGCACGTTTCCCAGCGGAAGCGTTTTTTTCTGTAGGTCCCGTGCACTGTTTACATGACCCACAAGTACTATATTCAACACCTTTTTTCTTTAAAACTGGGTCCCACAGCACTATTCACACATTTAAAAATTATTTTGCAACAGTATTTTTAGTTTTCAGTAATAAGCGGTATCTAAACAGACCTCTATTTTGCTGAAACTGAAATTTTTTTGCTAAAAGTACAGTAGATAAATGTAAAGGTTAACTGAAATAGTACAATGGGATCTATGAATAATACCAAAAAGTGCAGTGAGACCCATGAATAGTAGCAAAAATAAGCTGAATAGTAAAATAAGTTATCAAAAATAATCTTTGTCAAATTGACACTTAGCTAGCAACCTGTTAGATGTCCAATTGTCCATCTATCAAGTATTCATAAAAGAAAAAGTCCAATGATCCATACAACAACCATACATCATACATAAAAAATCATGTTCATACATGGTGAATAAAATAAGTTCCACATATTTCATAAACTTGTTCATGCATAAACAGATAAAACCTATTCAAGTATTAATACATAAAAGAAATTTAAATCTGTTCATACAAAATAAATTTCATCATTTTCATTCATCGTGCAAAAAAAGTTTTGGAATTGCCTCAACAAGAATTAAACTCCAAAATATCATCATGTAGCATATAATATCATTAAGTAACCATTCCATTTGTTGTTGTTCACAAATGGAAAAATAAAAATATACAAATTAAATTAGCATTTAAAATAAAAATAATTTAGCTCAATGAAATCTTTTTTTTTTTGGTAAATAGGCGATGCATTAAACCTCAAAGAAAAACAACAGTATCATGACAGGTCCTATTAACAAGCAACCCGTCCTTATCATCCTGGAGAACTTGCACAACGTCCACAGGCGGACTCAAATAATTAAGTAAATCTATCTCTTGCTCCACTCCCATTTTGGCCAACAAGTCAACACATCGGTTAGCTTGCCGGTAACAATGCTTGATCTGAATTTGCTGGAAACAAGATACCAGCTGCCTGCAATCATCCATTATAGGAGATATAATAATGTTATCATAGCTATGGTTCCTTAGGACATCAACCACTGCTTTAGCATCCACCTCTACAACAAGGCATGGAATATTTAGAGAAAGGCACAATCTAAGTCCATCCCTTAGGCCCCAAAGTTCAGCTGCAAAAAAATTAGTAGTTCCTATATGCCTTGTGAAACCCACTATCCAATTTCCATGATCATCTCTAACAACACCACCACAGCCTGCTTGTCCAAAGCTACCTAATACCGATCCATCAGTGTTCAATTTCTTCCATCCCATTGCTGGCTTCTCCCATCTGATGCTCCTAGTCACTACACGGGTTGGGTTCCTAGGTGAAGCTACATAGCACATAAACTTCACAGCTTGGTTCACAATTTCATTGGGAAGATTCGGGTTTTGGCTCTTCCTCTTGAAAATAAACATGTTTCTACTCTTCCATAAGTTCCAAACTGCTATTGGAAATAAAATATTCCAAGGAGGATTACCTTGAAAACAGCTTGCCCTTTCTTTACTATTGATCTTGATCCAATCTTGTAAATTGCTAGTCCAAAAAACTCGACCAGTCCTTTGAATTCCCAGCTGCCTCCAAACTTCTTTAACCTTATGGCAGTCCCTAAGAGCATGTAATATAGTTTCTGAGTCCCTTTGGTAGATTGGGCAAGACTCCTCCTCAACCACTCTTCTTCTCACAAGGCAAGCCTTAACCCCTATACTTCCATGAGCACACATCCACAATAATGTCTTGATGTGGGGCAAAGTGTTCAACTTCCAAATCCACCCAAAATCACGCACAACCAGATCAGTTTCCGTTCCCATGGCAATAGAGTATGCACTCCTTAGATCAAATGTGCCTCTCGGGTTGCCCATCCAAGAGATTCTCTCCCTTCCTCTACTAGTGAAAGGTGTAGGAATGGCCTAGATCAGGGATTTTACATCCAAAGGCAGCTCAAAAGGAACTTTGCTCCAATCCCACCCCGTATTTGTTAGAACATCCTTAACTTCCAAGTGGGATGAACCTTGAGTTAAAGGCCCTTGAATCAAATTCCGGAGAGGTCCTTTGCTCAGCCAATTGCCCCGCCAAAAACTAATATTACTATCTGATGTGCATGAAATATATACAATAAAGTACTCACATATCTACATATTTGGCCTTACTTTTATGTTATTTTGTGACTGATTATATAATATCTTTGTATTGCAGGTAACAAGGGCTTTACATGCAAAGTGGGGCTAGGCCAATTGAATCAAGCCAATTTACATCCAGCCAGGCATGAATATTAAATTTAAGTCCAATTGGAGTAAGGAATCAAAGGAAATTTGCACCAAATCCAAGTCCAATTCGGATTAGGATTCCAGCCTGCATATCAGTTAGTATTTTTGGCATAACTTTCGGCTCAGATGTCCAATTGAGATGATTCAAGTTGGGCGGGAAAGTTAACTTAAAGGGCTACAACTTTGTAGTTTACCAGGAGCCCTAATTCTGACGTTAAGTGGGCCTAAATAGTCGGTTAAGTAAAGCCTAAAAGTCTGGGATTTTCTCCAAACGGGAATTCAACTTGTAATAGGATTCATTGACCTATTTAAAGGCTTTTTAGGGCAAAATTCAGGGTGGCTAGTGCTAGGGCTGTGATGCAAAACAGAAAATTGGAGCAAGAGGCAGTGCCGCATGTGGCTTCTCTGTAACTTTTCTCCATGATAGCATTGTGACTATTTCTTTCTCTATTTTATTTGTCTAGTATTTTATTCTTTTGTTTTCTTTCAATTACCATGAGTAGCTAAATTTATAATTAGGGTTGAGGATGAAACCTTGTTAAGGATTACTAGTAATATTTATGTGATTTAATTTTTCCCACAATAGTTGTTCTTTAATGATTTAAATTGTTTTTGCTTCATATCAATTGACTAAGATGGGATTCTAGATATGAGTTCAATCATGTTTTTCTCATGATTTAGGATTTGTCTTAATTAATTGAATGCTTGGATTATTAATTCTTGATTATAAAATTGGATATCGCTTGTGATTTGTCTGTCAATGGATACAAGTTATGATTTGATTTTTAGAATTGGATATATCTTGTGATTTGTTTGGCTACGGATACAATTGATGATTTGGTTTTATACTTAAGAAGCGAAGAAGAACATGCTTTTGATTTTTAAAATAAGGATTTTAACGAGAATATTTTCCATGATAGCAAGATTGATTTCTAGATTATCATGTAGTGAGTTGGGAAAAATTAATGATCATAAATATATGCTGGTATGACTTACAAGGCGGATTCCAAAACCTTAATTCATTTCCCTTGATTGTTTACATCTTTTTATTACTTTATATCTTTTGCTTAGTTTAACTATTTGCTTAATTTTATTATTTGCTTAGTTTATTTAATTTCAAAACAACCAATTTTTAATTAAACTAGATTAGGATTAATTTGGTTAAGATTTGATTTAATTTTCCTACATTCATTCAAGTCCCTGTGGGTTCGACCTCGTTCTTGTCAAACTATACTTCGGTACGGTTCGTACACTTGCGAGTATTTTAAAATTTCACAACACTATCCCTGCTGATCATCATCAAACTACCCTTTTTAAAGGTCTCCCTACCTCTTTTCATGGCTGCCCAGACCTGAGAGCATGGTAATTTGTTCGGATTGCTAGCATTGAGCCTTCTATTGTTATGGTACTTATGCCAAAGGACTTGGGCCCACAAAGCTTCTCTTTCCGTGTGCAACTGCCAATTAAGCTTGGCAAGAAGGGCTGTATTTCTACCTTTTGCTGCCTGCAGCCCAAGCCCTCCTTCCTCCTTTGTTCTTGTAACTTTTTGCACCCCACCCAATGGATCTTTTTGGCGGTCTCCGTGGTTCCCCATAGAAAATTTCTATTAACCCGATCAATCCCATCCAAGATTCTACCCGGAAGCTTAGCGCACTGCATAATATAGGATGGTATAGCCGCAGAAGAGGCTTGAATGAGAATAGCACGACCAGCAAAGGAAAGCATATTCGCCTTCCATCCTGCAAGTCTTTGTTTCACCCTATCCAAAACAAAATTGTACTCATGGGAAGAGGATCTCGGATGCTTAATAGGAATCCCAAGGTACTTACCAAGCGAAGGAGTGGAAGCAAAGCCAAGGATATCACTTAAAGATTCCCTAGTATCCCTATCCACATTGGGCGAGAAATAAACTCTAGACTTCGCCTCGCTAATTGTTTGCCCAGATATGCTACAAAACTCATCCAAAACATCTCTAATGGTAGAGCAATTGGTGCCATCAGCCCTTGCAAACAATACCAAATCATCCGCAAAAAAATAAGTGTGAGAACGCCAGCCCACTACCAGACGCCTTAACGGGCTGCCAAAGCTTAGCATTGCATTTTTCCACAATAAGTTGACCCAAATACTCCATACAAAGAATAAACAAGTACGGAGATAGAGGGTCTCCTTGTCTTATCCCTCTTGATGGGTATATTGGCTCCAAGGCTTCACCATTAAACAAAATGGATGTAGAAACGGTGGAGATGCAACTCATAATTATAGCAATCAAATCAGCCGGAAAATTTGCTCTAATAAGAACTTCCCTAATGAAACTCCACTCAAGCTTGTCATAAGCTTTCTCAAGATCAATCTTCAAGGCCATATATCCCACTTTCCCTTTTTTCTTACTCAAAGAATGAATAACTTCTTGTACAATGATTGCATTATCAATTCCTTTCCTTCCGGGAACAAACGCTGCTTGGAGGGGGGAAATAAGCTTGTCCAAATGAGGCCTTATTCGAGCAACAATGATCTTAGTAATGATTTTGTACACGGTATTGCATAGGCTAATCGGCCTATAGTTAGCAATTGTTTCCGGCCCTTGAATTTTTGGACTAAGAGCAATGTGGGTTTTGTCGAGATATTCCGACACTTTTCTCTCCAAAAACACCTTTTTCACTACACTAACCACCGAGCTACCCACAATCACCCAAAACCTATGGAAGAACCCGGCATGCAAACCATCCGGACCCGGAGCTTTGAAAGCTTTCAAAGACCACAATGCCGCTTTAATTTCATCTTCCGAAATAGCCCCCCCAATGCTTTGTTTCTCCTCTTCAGAGAGACTAACTTGCCATCGGGAAAAAGAAGGGGCAGCTCGGGTAACACAGGAAAAGGAAGAGGTGTAAATACCCTCAAATCCATTCCTAATGTGCTCCTTAATAGCCCTTTCCTCAAAAATCCACTCACCAACTGAGTCCTTAATCGCCAAAATCTGGTTCCTTTTCCTCCTCACCAACGTAGAAACATGATAAAAATTAGTGTTTCTATCACCTTGAACCAACCAATTGACCTGAGACTTTAAGGCCCATATCTCCTCCTCTTGACTAAGCACAACCTCCAGCTCTTTAAGCAGCTCATTTTCAAGATTGATGAGAAAAGTTGAAGGCCTATTAGCTAGGGCTCGCTGGATGCCATTAAGCCTTGCCATAATATTTTTCTTCCTATTAAAGACATTTCCAAAGTGCATCCTATTCCACCTTGTAGCTTCACCAGTGAACTTACTAATGGCATCCACTAGCAATTCAGATTGACTCCAAGACCGTGACACAATGGAAGGAAAAGAGGGGTCAGACAGGCAGCATGATTGGAACTTAAAAGGTCTATTTCTCCCCCCACCAACTCCTGGCTGCATCTCCAATAAGACTGGACAGTGGTCAGAATGACACCTAGTAAGATGCACCACTTTAGCTTCCGGATATAACAGGCACCAACTAGGATTCACAAAAATTTTATCTATCCTTTCTTGAATTAGGCCCTGGAGATCCCTTCTGTTAGTCCAAGTGAATCTGGGTCCAGAGAAACCAATGTCTATCATACTACACTTATCCAAGCATTCTTTAAACAACAGAGACCTATTGACACTTACTGCTCTACCCCCAAATTTATCCTCACCTATAAGCGGTTCATTAAAATCACCTGCTACTACCCAGGCCATGTTATGAAGATCAGAAACATTTGCTAAATTATTCCACAGAATATGTCTTTCAGCAGTCCTAGGACTAGCATACACAGCAGTAAACATCCAGCTAGAATTTGAATTTCGTACCTTGACTACTGCATGAATCTCCTGCTCAGTACTTGACAATGGTGTGACTTCCACTCTATCCGAATTCCAGAGCATCCAAAGACCACCAGCATAACCAATAGTCTCTGTGTGATAAGCTCCGTCAAAAGGCATTCTATCAGTGATCTGCTTTGCCCTTTCATTCCCAATTCGAGTTTCCATTACAACAATTATAGCTGGATTATGGTTGTGGACCAACGAACTAACATGCTTCAGAAAAAGGGCTTTGAAGCACCCCTGCAATTCCAAATTATTATATTCATGAGAAAAATGGTGATCGAGGAAGAACCACTTATCAACAAATGGCAGTGGCTTCGCCTTCACCCTCGAATTCCATCCGCTTTGCCTCAGTATATCCCTCATCTGTCCCTCGCCCAGTGACATGATCATCTTGTGCTGAAGTAACCCCAACTCCATCTCCTGTGAAACCATTTGTAGATTGAGCACATCCGTCAATTGAGGCGCTTGAACTACCTATGCAGTGTGTTTGCTCCTCCAAAGACTTCATGGGTTTTCTGCCATAACCCACGCTGGGTCCAACAATACTGCCTCACCCATCTTTGTGCTGGTCTCTATTAGCGGAACACTCTACTTTCATGGATTCTTGAGCTCTCCGTTGGTCCATCTCATTGCATCGATCTGGCTTGCCATCTCCAGAGTCACAACTACCACGCCCTTGGAGAGGATGGCCCACCTCAGATTGTTGGCCGGTTGTAAATTGGAACTGAGCAGAGCACTCCATTCGTTGTCCACCATGATTGCTGCGACTTGCACTTGCATCGTGGAGATTTTGCTCATGGGATGTGATCATCAACTGAGAACAAGCAACGACGCTCTCTACCTTAGTCTGGGAAGCCCTTAGCCGTGCAAGGACTTTCTTACCCTTGACTGAGGCCTTGTGACTCTGGTTGGGCTTACTTAAGTCCACACCAAACCGAGTATTAGAAAGGTCCAATTCCTTAAAATTTTGGCTGCTTTCAAAACTGTCCTGGGCTCGCCGATTGGGCTCATTCACAATGCGTTGAATAACGCTGTCTACAGCAGGCCCATTAAGCTTGCGTTTAGCCTCCCTTGCCGTTTCACTCCTGGATTCAAGCTGGCGTGGTGCAAAACTCGTCTTCGAGATTTGCTCACTCCTTCTTTGTAGCTGCTGTGATTGGCCACTACTTTGTACCATAGAGGTCCCACCACTCCTCTGATTCTTTGTCCCAATCTTTTTGCACATAACCACTACCCACGGCCCGTACCTCCCATCTGTACCTTCCCTCTGCTCATTTGCTAGCATGCTCTCAGTGGGTCCCTGTACAAGTTTGTCAATATCTGCAGCACGTTCATTGCATGAACCAACATCCCGCTCCTCTTCTGCCACCGTCTCCGTCTTGTTTGATGGCAAATCTTGCCGGACAACTTGTGGGCAGTACTCCTGTTTATGCCCCATCCTCCCACAAACAAAGCACAACTTATGTATACCCTCATAGCAGATAGGTTGTTCGAACTTACCAATCAAAATGGCCGTGGCTAGTGGTTTGTTCACATCAACTTGGACACAGAGCCTAGCAAATCTTCCTCTCATTTCAGAGGCCGTATGAGTATCCACCCTTAGTACATTGCCTATCGTCTTACCGATTTGGTGCAACGCTTCTGCATTATAATATTCAATCGGTAATTCGTTTAGTCTTATCCAGACGGCAATGGAAGAGACGTTGGCCGTCCCCGGACGAAAGTTCGGCATCCATGGCCTAATGGACAGAAAATGCTCACCAACAAACCACGGTCCCCTTTTCAATACAGTTTCAAAATCCTCTCTCAAATAGAACCGTGTGAGAAAGAAACCATTCCCTAAGCCCACGCAATCTAATCTACCCGCTGGTTTCCACAAAGACAGGAGTCTATTATGGAGATAGTTGAAACCAACAGACCGGCCATACACCTTCACAATGAGTGCTTTAGCCCATGGTGTGCGCATCCGTTGCTTAAGATCCTTGGAGAATCTCACTGCTAGTAGGCCTTCACAGAGACCTTCAACCTCATCATCCAACTCCAAATCATCATCCATAAGGTCTCCGAAACTAAAAGCCTGCGTGAAAGCTCCTGGTATCTCTCCTACCAACTTATCTTTGAACGAAGCTGCTTGGTTCCAGGGGCTGTAACCTTGACTCGGCGTTTATGGAGTGGACTCCAGGCCTTCTTGGTAGCCTGCATGACTAACCTTTTTGACTTTTTATTACTACGTGCTAATTCCTCTTGTTCTTCTCTAGAGAGGGAGAGAGAGCGTTCCATAACTCGAAAAATCTAGCCCACTCTGTAGTGTTACCCTCTTCAATATACTAGCAGAGACCTATAATAGCCACTTGTTGTCGCTTCTTAGCTCAATGAAATCAAAATAAAAGGGTAGAGAATCTAAACTCTTAACTTCATACATAAAAAATATATATTTACGCCCACAATAGGCTAAGCTAACTCTCTCTTTAGGTTTCTCAAAAAAAAAAAAGAAAAAAAAAAAAGAAACTATCTCTTTAGCTAAATACATCCCAAAAAAAAAAAAATTTATGCCTACAATATCCTACTTTGCTTACACTATCACTCTTTTTTGTCATGATAGACAAATGGTGATCACTAAATATCATCAAAATTTGGAAGTGAAAACCTATACAAAAATCAACTTTATTTATTTATTTATTTTTAATGGAAAATTTCCACTTCAAACACTAGTGATTTTTTAAACATATATACTAATAAATTTAGTTTTTTTAGTGGGCTAGAAAATACTATCATTTATTTTGGGCCCAATTAAAACGAGCATAAGTCAGCAGTGATCCAAGTCTGATCCAAGTCCAACTACAAAATCCTTTTGAATTTCAAAAAATGTTACCGTTGTTGAGCAACAGTCACAAAGGCCACGCCCCTTTCCCCATATTAGTAATAAGAATCTCTCACATAAACCCACACTTTGTTTTAGATTTTGAAATCACAGAGAGAGAGAGAGGTATCGGCAATGGAGGCTGTCTCCGTTTGCTTCAGAGGTATTCTTCTCATCAAAAACAGAAAATCTCAACCGGTTTCCCTCTACCCATTCGCAGCACAGGTTTCTCTCTCTCTCTAAAATTTGTTTCTTTGATCAAACTCAATTACTTTTCTCTATCAATTCATTCTCTTTTGGAATTGGGTAAAACCAAAACAAGAAAAAGGTCTGGGCATCACTGTTTTTTTTTTTTTTTCAATTCAATCACAACAAATCCATTGTGGGTTGTTAAGACCAGACTCCAGATTATGAATAATATTCTGCTCTATTTTGATTTTCTCCTCAGAACATTATTCTCATCCCCTTGCCTTACTGGCCTCTGCATCACCACACTACCATTGGTCCACCCCCAACAGCCAGACACGCCCCCCTCCGGTTAGTTCAATGGTGATAGGAGCTAGAGACCCTCAAGGTTTGGCACCCATACAATAATTAAGGTAATCTCCAAATTTTCTCAATCTAAATGCTTCATTCGTTTTTATACACAGTTTCAAGTTTGTGACTTGAAAAATAAAAATAAAAATTTGATGGGTATGTTAGACTAAAATTTTGTATTTGTTATGATGTGGCAGCCTTACGAATCTCTGGCTGTGATCTCATCCAAGAAAGCGGCATCTTGCTTAAACTGTATCCTGTTTTTTTGATTTATTTATATGTTGGGTTTATGAAATTGTTTACTTTTCTTAATTTTGTTGGTTCAGTATGTTACCTTAATCTTTGTACTTATAGACCTGAAGCTGTGGCAACCGGGCAGGTTCTATAACATCGTTTCTATTGCAAGAAATCGTTTGCTCGCTTCAATGTTAAGGTTAAGTTTTGTCTCTTATCATTCTCTCTTTACATTGAGAATAAATGTAGGAAAGAAAAGTGTTCTTTGAAATGTGTCCATGATGTTCTAATTGTTAGAATTATGGTTAAATTCACCATTTCCTAATAGTTGAAGTTTTTGGGACAATTAATGATTTATTAGGGTATCAACGCAGGTGGTCATGAGTTCAAACCCTGCCTTCACTCCAACTCTCATTAAAAATGTTAAAGGTGGTCATGAGTTCGAACCCTACCTTCACTCCAACTCTCATTAAAAATGTTAAAAATCCCATGTGTTGGGCCTCACTTCTTAAGAGAGAGTTTGAGATTATACATGAGAGGAGTGTTAGAATTATGGTTAGTTGATTAAATACACCATTTTCTATTAGTTAAGCTTTGGGATAATTGATAATTTACCACTAGTTTTGTATCTGTAATTCACCTCTACCAAGTCCAACAGTTGCATTGAGCTTCATTGAATTAAGGTCCTTATTTTCCAGAATGTATTTTTATTCTTACATTTTCTTAGCAACCAATAAGTAATAGTTGTGTTACAAACTTGGAACAGCATAAAACTTCTATGCCCATGTAACTCATCCATTAATTTTCTGGGATATGATAATTTTCTGCAGAAAGTTGCTGCAAGCTGCTTGTGGCTTGCATCAAAGCTGGAGGAAAGCCCAAGGAAAGCAAGACAAATCCTTAATGTATTTCACAGAATAGAATGTAGGATGGAGAACTTACCGATAGAGCATTTGGAGATTGGTTCACAGGTTAAGCAACCCACCTTCTTTTCCATGGAATTACCTGTTTATCATTTTCTTCTTTGGCACAAGAATTTAATGTTTCTTCTTTTTTTCTTTTTGGCAACCACCGAGTATAATGGCTTTGTCTGAATAGGTGGTTAATTTTAGCACTTCAGGTGTCTTTGCACTTATATAGTCCACCTATTTTTCTCTAAAAATGCAATAAAATTCTCATGGTTTCCTTGCTTATCCTATTACTTTTCTAACAGAAATATCCTGACCTCAAGACTGACTTGAGCAGAACAGAAAGACATATATTGAAAGAGATGGGATTTGTTTGTCATGTTGAACATCCTCATAAATTCATATCTAACTACCTTGCCATTCTCAAAACACCTCCAGAACTGAGGCTGGAAGCTTGGAATCTAGCAAATGATAGGTACTTTATGCACTTTCTTTTCTTATTATTTGGCTATACATTTAACAAGGGAACTTTGCATCTAAAATTTGAATTCTTCAGTTAAGTCTTACTTATAAAAAAAAAGTGTCATTTAGTTTACATATCTATATAGATAGTATTCATAACTATCAAAAAAAAAAAAAGAAAAAAAGAAAAAAAAAGACAGTATTCATAGATGTCTTTAGTATCATATAGAATCTACATTGTATAATATTAGATTTTTGTAGGAAGTGTTCATAACTCGACTAGCATGTTTGAGTCAGTGTACACTAAATACTCTTTGGACAATGTATAGTGCTTTTATTTTTGGTTGGCTACATAAATCCCTCCTCTCCAATCAGCCCTATTTAGGGCCATATTCTGTTATATTTTTTATGATTATGCTTTTCTTTCTTTTTAGACCGATATTATATTTAGGCCTCTCTTTAATGCCTTTAGCTCCTTGAATCTATAAATTGCCTTTTTTATTTATTTTTTTTTTTTTTATGTTGCCCTGGCCATGCATATAATTTGATGCAGAAGACATCTTGACAGTTATTTGTTTAGTTGGTAGTCACACTGTAGTATGTAAGACAATTGCATTCTTCTATGCTTCAGAATAACAGGTCAAACTCCAAAACACCCAATTTTTTTTATTATTATTATTTTTTGTGTGGTGTGCTTCTGTTCGTAATGCCTTGTCTCATTTCAATAAAATTATTCATACTTATATATATATATATATATATATATATGTAAAGAAATTGTTTGTAATGCCTTTAAATATGTGAAACTATGGTAGCTGTGTTTGAGTCAATTATTTTATCTGGTTTCATGCTCAATTTTCTTGTCAACCTTTTTTTCCCCTTTAAACAGTCAACTGACATTTGAAGATACATTTTATAGCTGTGTTTAGTACTATGTATTGTTTTTTCCAGTTGCAACAATATCTATCTCTTTTCAATTATGAAATTGGGAAAATAAAACCTTTTCTCAGACATTAGAAAGGGAAGCATTTACCTAACTAAAGAGCTGATAAGTTTGATTATTATGTGAATGTCAGAAGAAAGTTTTAAGTTTTTCCTAGTAAGAAAAAAGAATAAACTATTGACTGTCAGAATGATTAAGCTACAACGTAAGGACAATAGTGAAACATTTTTTAACTCAATTAAATTATGCTTTGCTGTGACATGGCATTCAGAGATGTGCAGGAATGTCTAAGTTCTTTAAGTTCTATACCCCTATTTTAACAGGAAAGTTTCTTTAGAATTGATCAAGTGGAGATTCTGTGGAAGACTGCTAGAAATGTTAATTCAATAGCAGCCCCTGGTGGTTGATGCTTAATCACTTTTAAGCTGGCAAGTTGTTTCTCTAAGATAATAACTCACTATTAAGTTCTATACCCATACCCCACTTTTCTGTTAACTGTCAGACAACATGATTTGCTCTCCCTTCTCTCTCTCTTCCGTAAAGATAAGTTTAACTTTATCTTCAATCCTTGTAATTTGCAACCTGCCATACAAGATGAAGGGCTGTATAAGCCTGAAATGGTAAGATGGGAAACAGAGTAACAGAGCAACATTTGTTGATAATGTGATATCAATGGACAAATTGATTTTGGGAAAAGTGGTTAACTTAGATAAGGGTACTAAAGAAAAAATAATAGAAAGGTGCCAAATTAAGGAAAGGGGAGCAATTAGAAGAATATCATCAACAAATTAACATATATAAACTCAGTTTTATATATGTTCACTTTTTTTATATAATTATAGTGGATGACAGTATTGTTTTTATTGTTCAGTAAGATTTCCACCTATGACCTGTCCTGGTTTATTGTCTTAAGTAGTCTTAAAATCTAAGGCATGAGTTGATGACACTGTGCTTGAAAGCTGGTCAGAATATGTGTTGTCTTTCTTAAATTGATATTGTAATGTAAATATGATATGGCTGGTAATACAAAAGTTTCCCAATATATCACATTTTGTTTATGTTTCATTGAGGTGTTTTGGACATTCATTTCTTTTTCATCTTCATTCAGACACAGGGAATGAGGGGGGATGTAATTCGCTACAAAGATATGCTGTCTGCATTGACAAGGATAGCACATGAGGAAGGCATTCGAGGATTGTACAGGTAAGTTCTTCCTTAGTTTGATATGTATTATGTGAGTTTGCAAATAACCAGTATCTGGGATCCAATCTTAAATACATTTATGAGTAATTGTGGTAATTAATGCAGCTATGAGCTAGATACTCTTTTACTTCAATTGGTTATAAACTACTTATATTATAAAATAAAATAATTTTTTTTTTTAGAATGATTGAGACCCATTCTGCTCAAAGCGATTACTAAAATGTGCTTTCCACGTCGTTTAATTCAACAAAGAAAGTCTTCATGCTGTGTTCTTTTTGTCATGATATTTTTTTGGTTTGAAACAGTATCATTGTTCCTTCATTGGCCGGGATATGTCATGTTGCCATTCAATTTCCTACAAATGAAAAGATCAAGTCTTATATGGCAAGAAGGGGAGGTACATAAAGTTTGATGAGGGTCCCTAGCCAACCTAAAAAATATGGGACTAAGGCTTGGATGGTGTTGTCGATGACATATATGGTGGTGTTCGTTGTTAATGGTTGCAATGACCGATGATGGTGGAGGTGATATAGTTGATGCTTATGTGGTCACTTCCTAGCATAATTTTTCATAGTGGTGGCAGTCTCATCAGATTTGGAGTAGGTGGTGGAGATGTTATTATGCTTGTTGATGAAACTGGCAGTGTCAAGCGTCAACAAAAAATACTAGTTTTGAGTGAAAGGAAATTTTTACTCTTTTGGTTGTGAGAAAGTCCTATACCATCCATGCTATAATATCCTTCCAAAGAAATTAATGCTTTGAAATGCTATCTAAAGATTTAAAAGGCTAGCTTAGTTAATATTAAACCTAGTAATCACAAATTACAATAGCAAGTAAGAAACCCAATTTTTTTTTTTTTTTTTTTTTTGAATTTTGAATTTTGAAATTTGAAATTATGTAGACATAATAAGAAAGTTCATCCAAGTCCTTTAGAAACAAAATTAGAGTGGCAGAGATGAGCCTTTTTCAATTAATGAAAATTCCAGTATCATTGATTAAAGCCATTTATTACTGATAATAGTCTCAGACTGATTCAGAGAAGAAGATAAAAAACTGAACTTGTTGCAAATAAGTATTGACTATTGGTCTTGAATCCTTTTCTTATCATTTTTCGCATGTCATATTATGTTCTGTCATTGACATTTTCAGGAAAAGGAGGCTGGATGAGATAAGATTTCAGCAATACAGCCGAACCTTTATTCAATCATGGATCCTGCAAGGTAAGTGACATTTTTTAATATTATAACATAATGTGATGCACTTCAGTGAATGAATATGATGACATGTAGGGTTATGGATATCTTGTGGATTTTTTTAATAATGTATGTCAATATCTGTGACATTTGTATTTAGGCAATTTCTTTGTTTATGGACCTTAGTGGTGGAAAAAACAAATAGCAAATGTCATGGTGGGAAAGTGGTTAATGTGATACCCTATTAAGTTGCTAGCTAATTAACTGTAACTATGCATGTTTATCTTCAAATAAAAACAAGGCCATGCAGGGCATTAGGCCTGCTAGTAGTCTTGTGGACTGTCTTCAACTGTCAGTAATATGCTTGTTGGATTGACAACTGCACCAAATAAACTGTCAGTCTTCCTTGCTTGAGATTCAACAAGGAAGGGAATCTTCTCGCTGTTACAACAGCAGACAATGGATTCAACATAAGATTTTATAGAGATTTTCATGATTGGAAATTGGGGTTGGCAAATTCTTTTTCTAGATCTTTTATACCTAAATATATCCCTAGGACAGAGTGGTGCAAGGTGGTTGCCTTGATGTTCACTCTTATTATGACGCTATCCGAGGTACAACCTACAAAGGCTAATTCTTTCCCTTGGACGAGAATTTGGTGTGTTAAGGCCACAAAGAGGGCTCGTTCTTCATTTGGACACTCGCCTGATGGAAGATTCTAACTTGTGATAATCTTGTCAAGCAAGGTTTCTCTTTAGTTGGTTGGTGTTGCATGTGCCAATGTAATGGGGAGACGGTGGAGTATTTGATCCATTGTGAGGTTGTATATGCTTTATGGAGTGTAGTATTTAGAGCTTTTGTGATTCAATAGGTGTTACCAAGGAGGTTAGTTGATCTCTTATTTGGATGGAGGAATTGTTTTAGGCTTGGAAAGCACTTATCGGATAGTCGGAACTTTTTCCCGTTATGTTTGATGTGGCAATTGTGAAGAGAACAGAATAGTCGTATTTTTTGATACATAAACATCAAAGGCTCAGTTTAAATCATTGTTGAATCAAAATCTTTTGGATTGGTCTCGTGTGTGGGGTCTTACAAGTAGAAATTTCCTTTTAGATTTCACAGAATTAGTTTAACTCTTACGCATAATTTATTTGTAATTCTTTTAGGTTAGGTTGTGTTCATCATCATGAATATGAAGTAAATTTTTCTATTAACAAAATATCATTACTTTTTTTTTTTTTAGTTTGGTTTTCAAAGAAGAAGCTAATAAGTAGAGCCCAGTTTTTCTGGTATGACCTCTAACAACATTGTTCTCCTATGGAGAAGTATATAAAAGTTTGATTGGATAATGAAATTTCTATTGAAATTTTTCCAATGGTTTGGTGCTGACTCCAACTAACCCTAAGTGTTGACTCCTAGACGTTCTCCCTTGTCTGGTACTAACTTTAAGCAAGCCTAGTAGGCTAGTTGTTATCTCCTAGGTTATCTATCCTTTATTTTCTATTTTATTGTTGCATCATTTTGGTTTTGTCCTGCGTTATGGTGTCTTCCTAACTGTCCCTTTCAGCAAGCCAACCAGTCGATCACCATTCTTGGCATATTCCTAATAATATTGAACAAGCAGAACACGAATTTCTAAAGATCTTTGCTATACTAAATGAATAAGAAGATGATATGTTGCCCCCCTTTTAGCTTTACGCTTCCAACACCAATCAGCCATTATAATCGTCATTTTTCTAAGATTTTCCATTGCTAAAATATTCCCACTAAGAAGAGTGTCTCATTACTTTGGCACTAGGCAAGAAAGTATTTAGATTTTCGGGGAGAATATAAAGTATTTCCATGTAGTTTTATTGAATTTGGAAGGGAGTTCTACTGTTGTCTACATCCGTGTACCAGGGTAGCAGCTTTTTGCATTTTATTATAGAATTCTTATTACTTAAGAATTCTGAATGGAATTCTGAGTGCTTATCTGGCATTGGGTTGGGTAAGAATATAAATGTTTCATAATTGTTTTTGTAGTTCTGAATGGAATTTTGGTGGGCTTTATTTTGTGAAAAATGGAATATAAGCTTTGTCTGTGTTATCTAGTTAAAGAAGAGCCCTTTTCTGGGACTGTAGTGAAAGTTACATTCATGTGGCACTAGAACAGGTGACCTGTGCATGCTGGAATGTAGCTTTTAGTATGTCTGGCTGAAGTTTGCGTAGACATAATTTTTTAAACCAATCATGCATGATTTTCTTTGGCTTACAAAGACCCATAAAACCTTGAGGTTGAGTTATCCCCCAAATCCATTTAGTCTGATTGGTGCTATATTTTTTCCAATGGACTCACAATAGTTTAGTGTTGAGTTCTTTTCCTGAACCATTGAATATTATTGTCTACGAAATATATTTATTTTACATTGGTTTCATGTTTTTGTTTAATCTACTATAATTTGAGTTGTTTTGGCTTTTTTAATTCGTATTTTTTATTATGTGTTCATGCTTGTACATGCTATGTACGTAGACCATTTTCTCCTTTATTAATCTACTCTGCTCTGCTTTCAACTACTTTTTGTTCAATGCTCTGAATTAGGTCAAAAGCTGCCAGAGCAAAGCGATAACTTCAGAAGAAGGCAACAATAAGGGAGAAGAAGAAAGCTGAGGCATTGGCTTCTGGCGCTGATTGGCAAAGTGATGACTCAGATGATGACCCTCCGGTAAATTGTGAATTGTATTTAGTTATGTTGTGACTTGCTTGAGGACTCAATATCTTGAGTGATACATTCAGCAGGAAGTACAACATTCAGCAGGAAGTACACCGAGAACCTCCCCTTCCTAATCTTCTTAAAGACGAAGAGCATCACTGCCTTATAATAGATGTTAGTCATGTTTCATCCCTTGTTCTTTTGTGTACCTTATTACTGCTCTGACTTCTTCGTTGTGTTGTTTATAGTTGTGTAAATCGCTGGCTTCTTTAGGTATTGGGAAGCATTGGAGATTATTAATCTCACTCTAAGATTAGCTCATAGCATGCTGTCTGTGGAGAAGGAGGAAGAGCTTAGATCTCTTGGAGCTTGTAAGTCCTCAACTCCAAAGAACTTGTTCTTTTTTTGAACTCCCCACATTCTCTCATTTTCTTTCTTGGTCTCCCCTCTTCCCCTTTAAATTGATAATTATGTTATTAGCCCAAAATATATAATCCCATTTAGAAGGATTCCTTCATTGAAAGATAGTTTGATTCATTTGTTCTTTGAAGAAAGAAGATTTATAATTGTTTTTACTCTGGCTAAGGTGCAGTACCTTTGTTGATGTTACCTTTGTTGATGTTTTACAGAGATAGCTTACAACACCACAAATCCAAAGCATGGATTTGACTGTGTAAGATACATTGTTCAGCAGCATCCTTACAGCCTTGCTGCCTGGAATTGCTATTACAAGGTAATTTCAAGGTACTTCACCTTTATATATGTGCAATATACATCTATATTATTATGTTATTTTCTTGTGTGTTATTTTATGGAGTCATGCCATGAAACTTTGGGAGTGAGTGTTTGTATATAGAATAGCATGAAATAACACATCAGAAAATCTATTTTATTACATGCCATTGCATTCAGTTATGGAAACTATTTTCTTAGTTACTGGCTAGAAAAATATAGAGGAAATGAGTAAAAGATCTTTATATGAATTTTATTGACCTAGAGAAAGGATATTTTGTTGGGTTTTGAGGGGGAAAAAATGTTTCAATGTATTGTGGATTGGTGTTGTATGTGTACTAAAAATGGTGAGATTGTAGATTATTTGTTACTTCACTGCCAAATATAGATACATGATAGAATGATGAAGAAGAATACATTTGATCAACCCTCATTACTTTGGTGAGGATCTATAGCTGACCTCAAAATTTTGGATCTAACTTCACTGCTAAATTAATACGAAGCTATGACCTTTTTTTGGATAGGTAAGTAAGAAATTTTATTAGAATTAGTCAAGGCAAAGATAGGAGCTTCGGTTACCTTCCTCTTCAAAAGTTGGAAACTTTCTTGGGCTTCATTAGTCCAAACGAAGGACTTTTGTTTGAGACAATTGGTGAGAGGTGCTGCAATGGTGAACTTGCTAATAAACCTTCTATAGAAGGCAGCAAGGCCATGGAAACTCCTGACCTCATGCACACTAGAAGGTGTAGGCCAATCAACAATTTCCTTATTCTTGTTTTCATCCATGATCACTCATTTGGAAGACACAACATGCCCCAAGAACACCACTTGATCCATCCCAAAGCTACATTTCTTCATGTTACCATAGAACCTTTCTCTCCTCAAGATGTCAAGCACAAGCTGTAAATGCCCCAAGTGATCCTCCAAACAGTGGTTATACACCAAAATATCATCAAAATACACCATAACACAAATCCCTAATAACGGTTGCAATATTTGTGTCATCACCCTTGTGAAAGTGCTAGGTGCATTTTTCAAACCAAATGGCATAACAAGCCATTCAAATAATCCACGATGCGTCTTGAAGGCCGTCTTCCATTCATCTCCCGGGCAAATTCTAATTTGAAGATACCCACTTTGCAAATTGATCTTGGAAAACACCTTTGAACCCGCCAAGCAATCTAGCATGTCATCCAATCTAAGAATTGAAAAAGGATACTTGATTGTGATCTTCTTGATAGCTCTACTATCCACACATCCTCCAAGAACCATGTTTCTTAGGAGTCAAAAGAGTAGGTACCCCCAATCAGAAGCTCTCCCCTTAAGGCGAATAACAATTAGCTTCACTTTCTTTTCATCCATAACTTCATAATAATCAAACACCCTCTCAACAATGTTAAGCCAATCTAAAAATTCTTCAGGTCTGAGACTCTCTTGAAATTTTGGAATTTCAATCTTTAAGTTGTAGTCAAGCCTTAGCTCATTTCTTTCCACATAAGGCCAATCCCTTGGAGGAACTCTAAAAGGATTCTCAAAATGAGAATGAGAATCATTGGACTCATTAGTAGCCTCATGAGGTGGCTGCGCGTACATTGCACCACCTCTGCAAGTGATGCAACTTGTCTCCTTAATTCAGCAATCTCATCTCCTCCTCTCTTTATATTTTGATTCTGTCCACCATTCCTCCCCACCGGAGGATTGGCTTCAACTCCTTCCCAAACTCCTCTTCTTCCACTCATTCTTTGAAAAATTGTAAATTGTAGCAGCAGCACAAGTGATTAAATCTGTGATATTTTGTAGTAGTAACACAAATTTAAGTGGCACAAGGAACCTAGATTTGAATTCTAGGATCTTGAATAGAAAGGGAAAAAAAAGAAACACAAGGAAATATAGGTCTCAAATGATCAAATTAGTAGGGAAAAGAGGACCAAATCTTTGCTCTGATACCAAATGATGGAAATCAAGATCAAATAATTGAGAACGTGAACTAGAATTGCCTTAGAATTAAGAATCAAAGCTGGAAATTACATAGAAAAACTGGAGAAACAGAGTTTCTTTTGTTTAGGTCTGAAACTAAGTTAAGTTACATCAAAAAAATTGATTCTACTTTTTACATAACAAGCCTATTTATAATCTTTAACTACTAGGAAATAAACTAACTAATAGTTACAGCTAGGAAGGCTATCACAACATAAGTCAAAGCTAAAATTAATGAGAGTTTTAGATTGATTACTGTTCTTTCAGAATCCTCAAAACACCAGTTGTTCTGCTCCCACCAAATGCACCACATCAAACAAGGAGGGACAGCCATCCAGGGAATATTGTTGCGATAACAACCAAACTTCCCTTACCAACATGCTAGAAGGTCAACCACACACTTCGGCATTACCCAATAGAGACTAAACAATGTGAATACCATAGACCAAAGCTGGAATGCAATAGGAAAATGCAATAAAAGATTATCTACTAATTCCCCATTGGATTTACACATGTAACACCAATCTAGAATCCATAATTTTCTCACTTCACCTTTAAGAGCTAGATTTGTGACAATGAACTCTCCCTTCCCAACAGCTTTAGCGTCTAAGCTACTATCTTTGGCATAACACAAGATACTCCAAATAAAGTAAAGAGAGCAATGGCTAAGGTAGACTGATGTTGCATGTGTAGTAGAAGTGGTGAGATTATGGATCATTTGTTACTGCACATGCATTATAAAATTTCATCTTCTTGGCATTGGGGTACAATGGAGATGAAAAAACTTTGGTGAAATTAAAGCCGTCATATGCTAGAACATTGTTTGAATGGTCTCAAGCTTTGGGCCTTAATGATACTTATTCTATTTGTTTTACTTTATATACAAAGTCGGATTGTAAGTTGTAGCAAATGCTACTTTACTGTCACAATGCCAATTCAAAAGCAATTGAACCTCCATTTCCAGCTCATTTAGGAAAGTAATCAACCGCATAAGCTCATAGAACACAAATTCTTGCTCAAAACTCATTTTCTTAGAAAGCATACTTTGTTTACTGCATGCCATGACTACTTTAGTTAACTCTTACTAATTGTTATTATGGCATCTCATTACTTGGTTTTTGGATACCTTCTTTTAGGTTATGGGTTTGTGAATACTGTTACTATTTGACATGGATACCTTCATTTGTTTGATTCGTTAATGCATGTGATATTGTTAGTATGCTAAAGTATGTCAAATGCAGGGACGAACTTAGGGGGGGGGGGGGGAGGGGGGCAAGAGGACCTGGGCCAAAAAAAAAATTTTGGGCCCCCCCCCTCGGCCCAAAGAAAAAAAAAAAGAATTTTTTTTTTATTGGCTATATTTTTTTATTTCTAAAGTTGCGCTTCCCTCTTTAAAAAAAAAAAAAAAAAAAAAAACTTAGACCCCCTCATTTTTAATTAGCCTATCCTAACTAGCAACTACTCAACTCAAAAACTTAACACAAAAAAAAAATCCTAGTCAACCCAGAATTAGAGTACTAGCTTCAGGTGTTCTAAATGCTAAATATTTAGTATTTAGAACATCAAATATAAAAAACGCTACTATATGAGACATTTCAAATGCTATATTAAAGTAGCGAAAGTAATTTTTGGGTTGTGAAAAAAAAAAAATATATATATATATATATATATATTGCAATAGTTAATGCTTGTTGATGGCCCACTTTGGCTAAAGGGCCCAATAATTTTGGAAGTCAAAAAGAAAGAAGAAGCCCAGCAATACGGGCAGAAAGGAGTTGGTAAATGGGTAGAAAAACCATTAAGCCCAAGCGGCAGGAATAATGGATCATAGGTCTATAAAATAAACAAATGGACCCTGAGGAAGTAAACGGGCTTAAAGGAGCCCGAAAAAAGAGAAGTAGCAAACTCATGGGCAGTATATGATGTAGAAAAGTGAGAATGGGCCACATAGCAGGCCCGAAGTAATGCAAGCAAAGAAAGTAAGGGGTTGATGGCAAGCCCATGAGCCCCAAGAATGAGGATAAGGTAATTGGGTTGGGGAAGCCTAATGAAGTTAGTAAAAGCCCATGGGAATACAGAGTTAGGAAAAGGGCTAAGGAAGCCCAAGCAAAGCAAATGGGCCAAGGACGCCCAAGAGAAAACAAATGGGACACAAGAGCTCGCAAGTAATGTAATAAAACCAATGGCCATACTGAGCCGTTGGGGGAAGAATAAATGGCAGGCCCAAAGAAGCCCAGCAGGATTGGGTCAAATAAACGTCACAGCAAGAATGACAAAGTGATATGGTAGGAAATGATAGCAGTCAAGGAGTAGAAGGCAGAGCCCAACATCAAATAAAGCCCAGCCCCTAAGGGGAGCAGGAAATCAGAAAACAGATCACATAAGAGGTCAAGGATGGACGATAGACTGTGCAGGCAAGCCTTTAGACCACGGCGAAGGGAGGCCCAGACATCACCAGCTTGTACCCAGCCAATACGAGACACACTGAGGTCATGGGTTAGAGGTAAGAGGGCATGATTTGGTGGTGGGGAGAGGGGAAAACCTATTCTGAGGTTCCTACTCAGGTTCTTTTAGGGGAAGTGTCCTGCTAGGATGACATACCACCTAAAGAAGCAAGCCTGAGTTGGAACCACTAGGTGCATGCCATGAGGGATAGGGAGAGAGAGCACCCACACCGTAGCAGGAAAGGGTGCCACGGCAAACAAATAAACAAAATAGTCCTCTTTGTCTGGTGATAGGGAGTGGCACACAGACGGACCAGTGGTGGTCGAGTACACAGACAAAGGTGGTTAAGGGTTAAAATAGTAAAACCCGATCACGGCAGACACTATATAAAAGGAGGCCCTTGCCGTGCACAGGGGACACCACAATCACAATAACAGGAACCTCTAAGGAAAACCACGAAATAGAAAACAAGTGTGGAGGAAAGAAAGGAAAAAGAAAGATAAGAGGAAAATTAAAAAAGGAAGAAAAGAAAAAACAGAGAGTTAGATCGGCAGGCATGCACCAATATGTTGATTCCCTCACTCCCTCTCAAAGTCTTGCTCTCTGCCAGAAGCAAATAATTCTCTTGGGCACCAACCATTCAAGTCCGTTTCCCTCAAAGTGATTAATTTCCATAGCAGGATTTCCCCGGGAGATTATTCGTGTTGAGAAGAAACGTTCTTCCCTCTCTGGTTTTGGTCTTGCAGATCAGATTTGATCTGATTTTTTTTTTATTAACCCATATACTACCCACTTATTCCCCATGCTTTTCTTTAAAGTGATTGTTGTTATTGTGATTATCTTTCTTAATTAGGGATTATTTATTCACTTTAATTAAGAAGCCGAAGTACTTTCTTTTGTTTTATTATTATCATGTCTACTTGCCACGACTCATCTAGAATAGCTCTGCCTACCGTAAGCATGCTCTTGGCAAACGAGGCATAGTTTACGCACAAGTCGAACCAAATTGAGTTGCAGTTGAACCGGTTTCAACTCCCTTACTCAGAATATTTAGGCCCAATACTGCAAGAGGCAGCCCAGCCCAATATAACAAAAAGGCCCACTACATTAAATTGGCGACTTCACTGAGGAGTTGAGGAGCAGATAGGGATAGGAGCCTTCGCAAACAAATGCCTCCAAAGTCCAGGACAACGCGAAACATAAGTGATGTACCTTCACAAGCAGAGTCTAGGCCAACAACACCTTACCAACAACAGCCTAACCAGGCGGAAGGTGCCAACGGAATGGGGGCTGAACCCCAACCACAGCCAAGAATCCCTATTGACAATGCCAACATCTTCATTGAAGTGTTGTAGTCCCTGCAACACTCACAGCAGCAAATGATGGAAGAAATCCGCCAGCTGAAAACAGACAAAACAAAGGAGAAAGGAAGCCAGCATGACCCGAAGCATGCGGCAGACAAAGAGGAGACACCAGCAGGAGGTGTCCCACAGAACGTGGAACAACGTTTCATCACTATGGCCAAAGTAGTGGCCCATTTGAAACAAGAAAGGGCCAGAGCACCTAAGGAGAGATTCTATGCACGAAGGCCTCCTTACCCACTAACGGTACTCAGCAAACCATACCCCGAGAGGTATGAGTTGCGGGCCTTTGCATAGTACGATGGCAAGAAGGGAAGTGTCGTTGAGCATGTGAGCAAGTTCATTAATACTCTTGGCCCCTACGCGGCAAACGAGGATTTATGTCTTCAGCCTGAAACCATAAATCACTATGCGACAGGGCATACACCTGATACATCGACCTGAAGCTAGGATCGATCCCAACATGGGATGACATGGTGGACGTATTTTGCACTTAATACTTCCGCAGGGAAAAAACAGTAACGCTTGCAACCTTGCAAGCAACCAAGCAAAGAAATGGTGAGGATTTGATGGAATATATCAAAAGGTTTAGGGACATAGCACTCGATTGCTATGACCATTGTGAAGAAAGATATTGGTGGAAATATGTATGACAAACATGATTAGGGAGTACAGGGCAGTCCTGGAAAACTTATAAATCTCCCAGTTTGTGCAGTTGTTGTAAAAGGCCAAGAAGACTGCCCAGCCCGTAAAACTAAGCATGGACAAAAGAAGCGCTCCGCAGGCTATGGCAGTGTCTACTAGTGAGTGAAGAATGAAGACTGATGGGAGGGAATACGATACTCTCCCACCAATACCATGCACTCCAAAAGAGTTAGATGTGCTGCTAGACAAGTGGATAGCAGACGAAGTATTCAAGCCTAATCAAGTTTCTAGAGAGCCCACATAAAAAGAGCGAAGGGACCCATGCTTCTGCCGTTTGCACAATTACGTGCAACATCCTACCACAGAATGTTGGGCGCTCTACAGATTGGTGCACTGCAGGATCAAAGAAGGGACTCTAGAACTATCCTAGCAAGAGGTTCAAAGAAACCCATTCCCAAACCACAAAGGAAAGGGTGTAGCAGCGGTAGTAATTTGCGCGGATTCAGGGGAGGACGAAGAAGAGAATGCATCCTTGCCTGCCGCAACAATTACCACTTTACAGCAAAGCTCCAAATTCAAAAATTTGTTCGACCAACCGGGGCTCACGGCAAAGGAAAGAAAGATAGCCACAGAGGCTCTAGTGAGCATCGCCTCCGAGGCAGGAGTAGAATGTTTATCAGCGAAAATCCTAGATGACAGAGCCCTCTTACAAGAGTCGACTGAAATCACTTTTAGTAATGAGGACATGGAGGTGGGATACCCAGATCATAAGAGGCCCCTCTACTTGGCAGGATCCATAAATCAAATCCCCATGGAAGTAACAGGGTTTGGCGGAAGGGGCGAATACACCGTAGGTCATATCCAGCTGTGGTTCAAGGTGGGCCCATAGCTTCCTTAGCTCGGTTCCACATGGTGAAAACGGAGGTCTCATATCATGTGCTTTTGGGGAGACCATGGTTGCACAAACACCGGCTAGTCCCATCCACATACCACCAGTGTGTGAAGGGAAGGTTGAATGACAGAATGATATGCATAGCAGCAAACCCCTCGCCATTCGAGCAGGCAGAGACTCATTTAGTAGAAACTATGTTCTATGACCAATGGGCTCCATCCGGGGAAAGCTTAGTATCAAAACCAAGAGGTACCTTCGTATCTAAGTGGGGAGACATCCAAAGTGATCTAGAACCTGATCTAAGGGAGTTGTTGGCATGAAAAAAAAAAAGGAAGGAAGCACTCGCCGCAGAATCAGATGACACATCGCACTGTGTTAGGGTCCGAGGCCTTGATGGCAGGATTGTGTACAAATTGTGAAGGCGCGCGGGGCCCATGAGTGAAATACAAGCGGGCCCTACCCGAAAGTGGCAGCACAGGAGTTTGGCGTGTTGCGTGGCTCAAGAAAGTTCGAAGGAAGAAAAAGAGAAAAATGAGGAAGTTGTGGCAAAAAAAGATGCACAGGTCGTGGCAGAAGAAAAGTTGGAGGAAGTTGACCTGGGGTCTGGTTCATAAGAACCAAGGCCTATCTTAATTAGTGCAAGTCTAATAGAAAAGGAAAAATCAAAGCTGATACTGCTGTTGAAAGAGTTCAAAGACGTCTTCGCATGGGATTACAGTGAAATGCCAGGGCTAGACCCCGGGCTAGTGGCGCATACGTTGAATGTGGACCCAGACCAAGCTAGTGGCTCAGCCTGCTAGGATATTCCACACTAAGATAAAAGGGCAAATAGTCAAGGAAGTACAGAAATTGCTGGCTGCAGGATTCATCAAGCCTATTTAACACCCACATTGGCTATCCAACATAGTACCAGTAAAAAAGAAGAACGAACATATAAAATGTTGTGTGGATTTCAGAAATCTCAACAGAGCCTGTTCGAAGGACGAATTCCCATTGCCAAACATGGATTTACTAATAGATTCTGCGGCAGAAAGCGCCATGTTTTCATTCATGGATGGGTTCAGTGGGTACAATCAGATCAGAATGGCACTAAGGGATGCGGAGAAAACTGCTTTTAGAACACCCATGGGCAATTTCTACCACACTGTGAAGCCTTTCGGGTTAAAAAACGCAGGTGCCACTTATCAACGAGCAATGATGGCCATATTTCACAACATGATGCATCAGGAACTAGAGGACTATGTGGATGACATAGTGGTTAAATCAAGGAGAAGAAAAGAGCACTTCCACGTGTTGAAAAGGGTATTCGAAAGGTGTAGAGCCTTCAAACTAAGAATGAACCCTCTCAAGTGCGCGTTTGGAGTATCCTCTAGGAAATTCCTAGGCTTCCTAGTTCATAGCAGGGGAATAGATGTGGACTCGGCCAAAGCCACGGCCATAGCAACTAATGAGATCTTCAGCGACGGTAAAAGAATTGAAGAGCTTCTTAGGAAAGGTCTCATATATCCGGAGATTCATCCCGGGGCTGGCATCAATTACTTCTGCTTTCACCAAGTTACTCAAGAAAGGGCAAAGTTTCGAATGGGCAGAAGCGCAGTAAACGGCCTTCAAAAGGTTATAGCAGATCATGATGAACCTCCCTACTGTACAGGCCCTAGTCCACAAAAAACCATTGCTACTCTACCTGGCTACCAACTCGTATGCCATTGAGCAACCAGTGTACTACATCAGTCGTGCCTTAAAAGATACGAAAACTTGTTACCTAATGGCAGAAAGGGCATGCCTGGCTATTGTGTATGCTTCGCAGAGGTTACACCATTATTTCTTGGCCTACGAAGTATGGCTGATGACCAAGTCTCATGCCGTCAAAGTTTTGTTGCGGCAGCCAATCCTCTATGGCAAAATATCCCAGTGGTTGTTACAATTGTCACAGTACGATCTGAAAATGGGAACGCCCAAGGCAATGAAAAGCCAGGCTACAGTAGGCTTGTTGGCGCAGTTCCCAGGAAATGAAGAATTCCCGTTGGATGATGAAGTTCCAGGGGAAGTAGCCATGGCAGAAGAGGTTAGGGAGCAATGGGTAATGAAATTTGATGGGTCTTCTACCGCCCAATCAGGGAGAGTGAGAGTAGTTTTGTACCATGAAGAAGATGAAGTAATGGCGCTATCATTCAAATTGGAATTCCCCTGTTTAAACAACATGGCAGAATACGAAGCCTACCTAACTGGGCTAGCCACAGCTCTTGAAATGAGAGTTAAGCATTTAAGGGTAATGGGTGATTCGAACCTAGTAGTATGTCAGACCAAAGGGAGCTTCTCCTTAAAGGAACCCAGCCTAGCCCCGTACAAAGCAATGGCCCAGAAGATAGAGGAAAAGTTTTCAACCTTCCAAATTGAACATGCTCCAAGGAACGAAAACTGGGTTGTGAATGCGTTAGCCACACTAGGTTCACAAATAATGTTTGAAAGGGATAACACCAGGGTAGAAGTCAGCAAGAGGAAAGAATCCATTATTGAGGTGTTGAAGGAAAGGTTCCAGGAGGAACAGTGTGAAGGGGATTGATAAGGGAAGCCTTGATGAAAGGAGAAGACGCTGCAGAATTAAAGGTACTAAAAGACTTTGCTCTAGTGAGGGGAGAATTGTACCGCAGGATGCCAGGTGGGGTCTTGTCCAGATGCGTGGGGTAGGAGGAGGCTCAGAGAAAGTTGAAAGAAGTACATGACAAGACTTGCGGATCCCGCGGACTTGCAAATCTCGCGGGGAGGTCAGCCTTTACGCAGACTTCAAAGGGCAGGCTTCTATTGGCCAAGCATGGGTAAAGACGCAAACCGAGTCCAAACCCAATGCGGGACCTGCCAACTTGCAGCAGACAGGGAGGAAAGTTACGCTGCATTTGTCAACGAAGACTGGAGAAGCCCATTCATGTAGTACTTGACAGAAGGCGTCCTGCCACAAAAACACAATGAAAGATACAAGCTTAAGAGGTTGGCAACGCGTTACTTTTTGCATAATACGGTTCTTTTCAAAAAAGGGTATGATGGGGACCCCTTAAGATGTTTGGGCCCTGAAGAAGCAAAAGAAATGATAAAAGAAGTACACTCAGGAGGTGTGGGGAACACCAGGGAAAGAAAAAACTTTACAGATGCCTGTTGCAAATAGGCTACTATTGGCCTACTATGAAGAAAGATATGGTAGAATTTGTGAAAAAATGCCACAGTTGCCAAATACAAGCCAACTTGATTCACACTCATTCGCAGAATTTACACAGCATGGTCACCCCATGGCCCTTCCACACTTGGGGGGCTTGATTTGGTAGGAACAGTTAATCCACCATCGTGTGGATATATATGGATACTAGTGGCTACGGAATACTTCACTAAGTGGGCAGAGGCAGTACCACTCCGTACTCCGTAAAGCCACAGAAGGAGTAGTGGCAAACTTCATCAAGGAGAACATAATTGTGAGGTTTGGGGTACCCCACAGGATTATCAGTGACAATGGCACACCCTTTGTCAACAGTGATGTAAGGAAGATGCTGGAGTTCTACCAAGTCAAGCACCACCGTTCATCGCCTTATTACCCTCAAGGAAATGAGCAAGCAGAGGCAACAAACAAAACCCTCATAAAGATTATCAGTAAAATGAGCCAAGAGTATATAGGAGGATGGGCAATGTTCCTGCTAGACGCTATTTGGGCTTATAAAAATTCACCAAAGTCAGCCACAGGGTTTTCACCTTTTTCCTTGGTCTACGGAACAGAGGTAATGAGCCCGGCATCTTTCTATCATTTTTCTTGGAGAGCTTACAGAAATTTAGGTACGGGTTACACATGTGCAGACTCTGCTATGGGTCTATTTGTTGAAAATGCCGGGACCACCACCCCCTTAACTGATTTTGATGAGACAGGGATTAGTTATTTGGCGGCCACCAATGCTGGGTGGTTGCCTTACTTGGCCGACGAAGGCATTAGGTTTGTTCATTATCCTGCCAACCGGGTGAGAAGAGAGTTTGGACTAAATCAGGACATTCCTGATGATCTTTCTTTTCTTATAGAGTCCCTTACTTCCGTCCGACCCTTTTTGTGGCATACTGCCTTTGAATTCTGGAGCCAGCTTGTTACTACAGTTACCATTCCAAGCTCACTGAGGGAGGGCCTTTGTACTCCTACCATGCATGGATATTGGCAGGCTGTGACTTCGTCTGAGCAAGAGTTAATGGGTAGTCGTGGTTTCTCCTTTATTCCTTTTAATGGGCTCAGTGCGATTATTTCGGCTAATCCTCGATTGCTCTTGCCCTCCAAGTTCATGTTAGCATATGCCAAGAAGCAGCATCGGTCTACCATCTTTAAGTGGGATGAGGAGAAGAGGCATTGGCACGCCGGTGATTATCCTCTGGGTTGGAAGAAGAAAATTAAAGTGACGAACATTTCTGCGCCGGGTAAAAAGGGTCCTGCCAAGCTTATGTCTGCAAGCAAGTCCAAACTTGCTACTTTACGGCCATCTGCAGATGCTCCCCTTTCCAGCAGGACACAAGGCAGTAAAAGAAAGACAACCCCTCACCTTACGTTTGCTGCTGAGCGAAAAGTACGTTATCTCTAATTCTACTTTGTCCTTTACATATATTTTTGACTTCCCTGTGGCTAACCCTGACATGCTTGCTGACTTCTTTCTTCAACCTTATATTTTGTTCTCCTTTTTTTTTTTTTTTTTCTTTGTAGTCTAAGCATAAGGAGGATATGTCTGTCACCTGTCCCATATTGCTTGACGAGCCTAAGTTTGAGGTACATCTCTTTCCTTCTTCTTTTTTTTTTTTTTTTTTCATTGCATGCGTTTCTTCTGCCACATGTCTTTGGTTATCTCATCCCATTACGGGCTCCTTTCTTCTTCATTTTTCCCTTTTTTTTGTTTCTCCTTCTATCTTCTAGGATGAGCTTGAGCCTATTTCTGTGTACCACCCCACAGCTGAGGAGCTTTCTGCCTCCATAGGCGTGCCCATGGGAGGCTTTTTTGATGGGGCTGATGTAGCATTTGCAACACCTGCCCCTTTTGCTGCTGCACACGGAGCTCCTGCAGAAGCTCCTACCCCTCCCACTGAGCCGGTACCTATAGATGAGGGTACTCATACTGGGAAGGTTAGTGAGGCCACTCCCATTCCTGCCGGGACACTTACTCCCTAAGATGGGGTCACTCCTCTTGCTGCTGCTCAGACCGAGGTTACTTCTCCTGTCACGCCCCTTGTTATCTCCACTAGTAACCCCTTCGCATTTCTATCTCAGGCTGTAAAGGATGGTTCTTCTTTGGTAGTTACCCTTTCTTCTATTCCTAGCTCTACTACACGTGGACCTGATGCGAATTTGTCCTCTGAGGGCTCTGAGGACATTCTTAAGGATCCTAATGATGAGCCTGTCCTGAAGAAGAGGATTTCTAACTCTGACGAAGAGGAGAGTGTTGCCCCCGAGACTGAATTCATGGGTATGTGCCTCTTTCCCCTTTTTCTCTTGCTAAGTTCACTCTTCCCTTTCTTTTGTTATCTCTTCTTCATACATATGTATTTGCGTCACTCCTTTGTTACGGTCTCCCTTTATTTGTATGTCTATTTCCCTATTTGCAGAGACCTTTGAGGGGCCAAAAGTCGCAGCAGAAGTAGGGAAGCCCACAGCCGCTCCTCCTGCCACACCCATAGCACCCGTTTCTACCATTCCCACAACGTCAGTTTCTGTCATACCCTCTGTACCTGCTTTTGTCCTTCCTACAGCCCCCATTCTCATTGGTCCAGATGAGTTTCTTTTCCCTTATCTCCTTCTTCATTTTTTTCTTATGAGTTTGTCCTTCTTAGATCACGGTTTCTCATTTCGCACTCTGTGCTTTCTTGATAGGTCCACTATTCCGGATCCTGTGAGCAAGGCCGCAGCCTTTTTTACCCGCTTTGACTAGCCTGAGGTCAATGACCTCGATCCTACAGATTTCTGGGGTTCTAGGCCTCCTTATGTGGATTTCCATGGCTTCAGAGTTTCTACGGATTGTTCTTCTCATTAGGTGGCGGTCTACAATAGCTGTGGTGACTTTATGTAGGGATTCCGCCTTGGCCGTTCTGCTAGAGAGCACTTCTTGAAGATGTTGGGGAGCGTGATGAGCGACATTGTGCATAACTTCGTTGACACTCTCCACTGAGGATCCTGTAGTGGAGGGTCACGATTCAGGAGCTTGTTAGTATGGGCTTTGCTGTGGAGTTCATTTTGGATCATCTCCGTGAGATTACCTGAGCCCTTTTTATGAGGAGAGTTTAGCCTGCTGTTGATGCTATTCATACACGGATTGAGACTCTGAGGAAGGAGATGGTAGACTTGGAAGGTCATCACGGATACCTTCCTGCTAGCATTGGTAGGCCTAGCCGTTTTGGAGATCAGCCTTTCATTTCCGGACTTCATGGACGATGTAGTTCCCCTTCTTTTTTTTCTTGTCATTTTTCTTCTCTTATTACTCCATCTAGTACTCTTCATGTTTCCTATAGCATTTATTTGGCGAAGGATGACTAAAGAGCGCAGCCGCAGATACAGGCAAAGGATGATCGAAACCTATGGCAAGATGACTAAAGAAAGAGTATTTGTGGAAGGACAACTTGTGTTAAAAGTAGCAGACTACGTCAGGTGAGGCACGGCAGGACCATCTAAGTTTGCACCAAAATGGGAAGAACAGTAGTAGTGTAGCATCATAGTTACAAACCCAAATTGTGGTAAACTCACCAAATAAGTGCTATAGGAAACATGAAGTGTACTAGATGGAGTAATAAGAAAAGAAAAATGACAAGAAAAAAAAAGGGGAACCACATCGTCCATGAAGTCCGGAAATGAGAGGCTGATCTCCAAAACGGCTAGGCCCACCAATGCTAGCAAGAAGGCACTCGTGACGACCCTCCAAGTCTGCCATCTCCTTCCTCAGAGTCTCAATCCGTGTATGAATAGCATCAACAGCAGGCTGAACTCTCCTCATAAAAAGGGTTCAGGTAATCTTACGGAGATGATACAGAATGAACTCCACAGCAAAGCCCACACTAACAAGCTCCTGAATCGCGACCCTCCATTGCAGGATCCTCGGTGGAGACAGTGTCAACGAAGTTATGCTCAATGTCGCTCATCACGCTCCCCAGCATCTTCAAGAAGTGCTCTCTAGCAGAACGACCAAGGCGGAATCTCTGCATAAAGTCACCACGGCTACTGTAGACCACCACCTAATGAGAAGCACAAGGATGCCCAGAACCCCAGAAATCCACATAAAGAGGCACAGAACCCCAGAAATCTGTAGGATCGAGGTCATTGACCTCAGGCTAGTCAAAGCGGGTAAAAAAGGCTGCGGCCTTGCTCACAGGATCCAGAATAGTGGACCTATCAAGAAAGCACAGAGTGCGAAATGAGAAACCGTGATCTAAGAAGGACAAACTCAAAAGAAAGAAATGAAGAAGGAGATAAGGGAAAAGAAACTCATTTGGACCAATGAGAATGAGGGCTGTAGGAAGGACAAAAGTAGGTACAAAGGGTATGACAGAAAATGGCGCTGTAGGAATGGTAGAAACGGGTGCTATGGGAGTGGCAGGAGGAGCGGCTGTGGGCTTCCCTACGTCTGTTGCAACTCTTGGCCCCTCAAAGGTCTCTGCAAATAGGAAAATAGGCATACAAATAAAGGGAGATCGTAGCAAAGGATTAACGCAAATACATATGTATGAAGAAGAGATAACAAAAGAAAGGGAAGAGTGAACTTAGCAAGAGAAAAAGGGGAAAGAGGCACATACCCATGAATTCGGTCTCGGGGGCGACACTCTCCTCTTCGTCAGAGTCAGAAATCCTCTCTTCAGGACAGGCTCATCGTCAGGATCCTTAAGAATGTCCTTAAAGCCCTCAGAGGACAAATCTGCATCAGGTCCACCTGTAGTAGAGCTAGGAATAGAAGAAGAGGTAACTACCAAAGAAGAACCATCCTTTACAGCCTAAGATAGAACTGTGAAGGGGTCACTAGTGGAGATAACAAGGGGCGTGACAGGAGAAGTAACCTTGGTCTGAGCGGTAGTAGGAGGAGTGACCCCCTTTTGGGGAGTAAGTGTCCCGGCAGGAATGGGAGTGGCCTCACTAACCTTCCCAGTATGAGTACCTCATCTATGGGTACCGGCTCAGTGGGAGGGGTAGGAGCCTCAGCAGGGGCTCCGTGTGCAACAGCAGAAGGGGCAGGTGTTGCAAATGCTACATCAGCCCCATCAAAAAAGCCATGCCTATAGAGGTAGAAAGCTCCTCAACTGTGGGATGGTACATAGAAATAAGCTCAGGCTCATCCTAGAAGACAGAAGGAGAAAGAAAAAAAAAGGGAAAAATGAAGAAGAAAGGAGCCTGTAATGGGGTGAGACAACCAAAGACATGTGGCAGAAGAAACACATGCAAAGAAAGAAGAAAAAAAGAAGGAAAGAGATGTACCTCAAACTTAGGCTCGTCAAGCAATATGAGATGGGTGATAGACATATCCTCATTATGCTTAGACTACAAAGAAAAAAAAAAGGAGAACAAAAGATAAGGTTGAAGAAAGAAGTCAGCAAGCATGTCAGGGTTAGCCACAGGGAAGTCAAAAATATATATAAAGGACAAAGTAGAATTAGAGATAACGTACTTTTTGCTCAACAGCAAACGCAAGGTGAGGGGTTGTCTTTCTTTTACTGCCTCGTGTCCTGCTGGAAAGGAGAGCATCTGCAGATGACCGTAAAGTAGCAAGTTTGGACTTGCTTGCAGATATAAGCTTGGCAGGACCCTTCTTACCCGGAGCAGAAATGTTCGTCACTTTAATTTTCTTCTCCCAACCCGGAGGATAATCACCGGCGTGCCAATGCCACCCTCTCTTCTCCTCATCCCACTCAACGATGGCAGACCGATGCTGCTTCTTGGCATATGCTAACACAAACTTGGAGGGCAAGAGCAATCGAGGATTAGCCAAAATAATCGCACTGAGCCCATTATGAGGAATAAAGGAGAAACCACAACTACCCATTAACTCTTGCTCTGACGAAGTCATCACAGCCTGCCAATATCCATGCATGACAGGAGTACAAAGGCCCTCCCTCAGTGAGCTTGGAATGGTAACTGCAGTAAAACGCTGGCTCCAGAATTCAAAGGCAGTATGCCGCAAAAAGGGTCTGACGAAAGTAAGGGACTCTATAAGAAAAGAAAGATCATCAGGAATGTCCTGATCTTGTCCAAACTGTCTTCTCACCCGGTTGGCAGGATAATGAACAAACCTAATGCCTTCGTCGGCCAAGTAAGGCAACCACCCAGCATTGGTAGCTGCCAAATAAGTAATCCTTGTCTCATCAAAATCGGTCAAGAGGGGGTGGTCCCGGCAGTGTCAACAAATAGACCCATAGCAGAGTCTGCACATGTGTAACCTGTACCTAAATTTCTGTAAGCTCTCCAAGAAAATCCAACGCCTTTTATCAAAGGATTCAATAGCAGAATAGTTAATTGGCTTTAAACCGATCCAACGAAAAGCCAATGGGAAGTCAGACTCAAATCTGCCACAAAAATTGATAATGGCTTTCGAACACAACTGATACATTTCTATAGCGAAACGGATGGGCCTACACTTCGACAAATGCTTAGCCAATTAACAGATGGGCCTACACTTTGACTGATACATTTACAGCAAGTACTGCAAAATAGTACTATGAACAGAAGAGGTGACTATGTGACAAGAGCTTGCCTAACTCTCATCACTCTATAGGATGTCTAATTGAACATACAAATGCCCTAAGAACATAGAAGCCAACGGCAGACTTACCCCAGCAGATATCTTGATAGCTAAAAGAAAATATAAAGGCTTCACGGCATAGTGGGGGTGAGAGCCTAAAACAAACTTACAAAGCCAAAACGCAACGAAGGCCGCACGACGGGCAGCCATGGAGAATTTGGAAGAGGAACTAACCCAATATGACAACTTGGCATTCCCGCTCATCCTCTTCTTCAACTCGGCCTCCACGGCCTCTTCCTCCGGAGAAAGCTCTAAAGTGGCAGGATCAACGTTGCCAAGGCTGGGCAAGAGTAACTGGTTGGCTACATCTTCCAAGGTCACGATGATCTCACCGCAGGAGAAAAAGAAAGTATGGGTGGTGGTACACCACCGGCAGACCAAGTGACGGAGGTTGAAGAGGTCCCGAAAGTTGGATAAGCAACAGGATAAAACGATAGCCTTTAAAACACCGACCCGCTGTAACAATCCCATGAAACCCGTGTCGGATAACGCATTATTCACCCATTCCCTCCAACCCAAGGTGGTACCCGATCCAAATTCGAAGTGAATAGGCATGGGGAGTGAAGTGCCTTGGCGAATGACAAGATCGGGGATCGAGGAGGCCAACGGGGCCCAAGAAACATCCGTGTTTCGCCGGCAAAGAGCGAGCCACACACAGCCCAACAGCGGAGGCGCGTAATCAACGGGAATCTTTAGGAAATGGGGATGGATATCATACCAGGGATCAATAAGAGGAGCGCACTCACTGTCTAGGGCACGCTGCACTTCTTCCTCATCAGAACGGTCGGACTCGGAATACACGGCCCCCTCACCTACATCACGTGCGGCGGGAGGATCAAAGATGACCTCTTTTCCTTTAAGGCGGGAAGAGCTTTGGCTTTTCACCGGCGTCATGGTACAGGGATTTGATCGAAGTAAACGAATGGGAGTGTTTGAGGAGGAGGAAGCGGTGAAGAAAGGGAAACAGAGAGAGTGTTTTGGAAAGGGAGAAGAAGTTTGTGTTTGGGTTACGAAGGGACTCCCTCTTAAATACCAAGGTCATTAATGCCGGCACGAAAGGAGGCGACGAGTCAACCATCAGAAAGGGGATGAAATTAATGAAACGACAGCTGTGTTTCAGAATAACTGCTAAACTGGGAAATTTGAAGAGACAACACTTTCACGACGAGAAAAGAAAAAAAAATATATGTATAAGGTGGGGTCCATTGTTCAAAAAGCCCGCGAAGGAAAAGAAGGAAGAGAGGTAGAAAGGCAGGAAAGTCTTTTATTCACATATGAACCGCAGGAACGCTTCATATGTTCAGGGGGCTAAATGTTGATGGTCATTTTGGAAGTCAAAAAGAAAAAAGAAGCCCAGCAACACAAGTAGAAAGGAGTTGGTAAACGGGTAGAAAAACCATTAAGCCCAAGTGGCAGGAATAATGAATCACAGGTCTATGAAATATACAAATGGGCCTTGAGGAAGCAAACAGGTTTAAAGGAGCCTGGAAAGAGAGAAGTAGCAAACCCATGGGCAGTAGTCTTTTAGTACCTTTAGTTCTGCGGCGTCTTCTCCTTTCATCAAGACTTCCCTTATGGGGATCCGCCAATCCCCTTCGCATTGTTCCTCCTAGAACCTTTCCTTTAACACCTCAATAATGGATTCTTTCCTCTTGTTGACTTCTACCCTGGTGCTATCCCCTTTGAACATTATTTGTGAGCCTAGTGCGGCTAACGCAACTGCAAACCGGTTTTCGTTCCTTGGAGCATGTTTTATTTCAAAAGTTGAAAACTCTTCTTCCATCTTCTGTGTCATTGCTCTGTACGGGGCTACACTAGGTTCCTTTAAGGAGAAGCTCCCCTTAGCCTGGCAGACGATTAGGTTCGAATCACCCAATACCCTTAAATGCTTAACTCCCATTTCGAGAGTCGTGGCTAGCCCGGTTAGGTAGGCTTCGTATTCTGTCGTGTTGTTTATATAAGAAAATTCCAATTTAAACGATAGTGTCACTGCCTTATCTTCTTTATGGTACAAAACTACTTCCACTCCCCCTGATTGGGTGGTAGAAGATCCATCAAATTTCATTACCCATTGTTCTCTGACCTCTTCTGCCATGGCTACTTCCCCCGGAACTTCATCATCCAGCGGGAATTCTTCCTCTCCTGAAAACTGTGCCAATAGATCTGCTATAGCCCGGCTTTTCACTGCCCTAGGTGTCCCCATTCTTAAGTCATACTGTGACAATTGTAACAACCACTGGGATATTCTGTCAGAGAAGATTGGTTGCTACAACAAAGCTTTGATGGCATGAGACTTGGTCATCAGCCATACTTCATAGGCCAAGAAATAATGGCGTAACCTCTGCGAAGCATACACGCCCTTTTTGCCTTTGGATAACAAGTTTCTGCATCTTTTAAGGCATGGCTGATGTAGTACACTGGTTGCTTAATGCCATATCCATCCTCTTGGGCGATTAATGCGCCAATGGCATACGTGTTGGTGGTCAGGTAGAGTAGCAATGGTTTTTTGTGGATTGGGGCTCACACAGTAGGAGGTTCATCATGATCTGTTGTAGCCTCTTGAAGGCCGTCTGCTGCGCTTCTCCCCATTCAAAGCTTTGCCCTTTCCTGAGCAATTTGGTGAAAGCAGAAGTGATTGATGCCAACCCAGGGATGAATCTCCAGATATATGAGACCTTTCCTAAGAAGCTCTTTAACTCCTTTACCGTGACTGGAGGTCTTATAGTTGCTATGGTCGTGGCTTTGGCTGAGTCCACATCTATTCCCTTGCTGTGAACCAGGAAGCCCAGGAATTTCCCAGAGGACACTTCAAATGCGCACTTGAGAGGGTTCATTCTTAGTTTGAAGGCTCTACATCTTTCGAATACCTTTTCCAGCACGTGGAAGTGTTCTTCTCTCCTCCTTGATTTAACCACTATGTCATCCACATAGTCCTCTAGTTCCTGATGCATCATGTTGTGAAATATGGCCATCATTGCTCATTGATAAGTTGCGCTTGCATTTTTCAATCCAAAGGTCATTATAGTGTAGTAGAAGTTGCCTATGGGTGTTCTAAAAACAGTTTTCTCCGCATCTCTTGGTGTCATTCTGATATGATTTTATCCACTAAACCCATCCATGAATGAAAACATGGCGCTTCTTGCCGCAAATTCTATTAGTAAATCCATATTTGGCAATGGGAACTCGTCCTTCGGACAGGTTCTGTTGAGATTTCTGAAATTTATACAACATCTTATCTATCCGTTCTTCTTCGTTACTGGTACTATGTTGGATAGCCAACGTGGGTGTTGAATAGGCTTGATGAATCCTACGACCAGCAATTTCTGTACTTCCTTGACTATTTGCCCTTCTATCTCAGTGTGGAATATCCTAGCAGGATGGGCCACTACTTGGCCTCTGGGTCCACATTCAACGTATGTGCCACTAGCCCGGGGTCTAACCCTGGCATTTCACTGTAATCCCATGTGAAGACGTCTTTGAACTCTTTCAACAGTAGTATCAGCTCTGATTTTTCCTTTTCTGTCAGACTTGCATTAATTGAGATAGGCTTTGGTTCTTGTGACTTGTGAGCCAGACCCCAAGTCAACTTCCTCCAACTCTTCTTTTGTCACAACTTGTACCTCCTTTTCTGCCACAACTTCTTCATTTTTCTCTTTATTACCTTCTTCCTCCAAACTTTCTTGAGCCACGCAACACGCCAAACTCTCGTGCTACCACTCTTGGGTGGGGCCTGCTTGTATTTCACTCGTGGGCCCCGTGCACCTTCACAATTTGTACACAATCCTGCCATTAGGGCCCCAGACCCTGACACAGCGCGGTGTGTCATCTGATTCTGCGACAGGCGCTTCCTTCCTTTTCTTTTTTTTGTGCCAGCAACTACCTTAGGTCAGGTTTTGGATTACTTTGGATGTCTCCCCACATAGGTACGAAGGTACCTTGTGGTTTTAATGCTGAGCTTTCCCCGGGTAGAGCCCATTAGTCGTGAAACATAGTTTCCACTAAATGAGCCTCTGCCTGCTTGAATGGCGAGGGGTTTGTGCAACCACGGCCTTCCTAGTAGCACGTGATATGAAACTTTTGTCTTTACTACGTGGAAATGTGCTAAGGATGCTATAGGGCCCATTTTCACAGCTGGATGTGGCCTGCGGTGTATTCGCCCCTTCTGCCAAACCTTGTTACTTCCATTGGGCATCCTTGAATCTTTCTTTCTGAAATTCCTGTCGTTTGTAAGGTGCTCAATGGAATGAGGTTTACAGAAGCACCAGTATCTACCAAGGCCCTCTTGATGGGGATTTGATTTATGGATGCTGCCAGGTAGAGGGGCCTCTTGTGATCTGGGTATCTCACCTCCATATCCTCATTACTAAAGGTGATTTTAGTAGACTCTTGTAAGAGGGCTCTATCATCTGGGATTTTCACTGATAAGCATTCTACTCCTGCCCTGGAGGTAATGCTCACCAGAGCCTCCGTGGCTATCTTTCTTTCCTTTGTTATGAGTCTCAGCTGGTCAAACAGATTTTTGAATTTGGAACTTTGCTGTAAAATGGTAATTATTGCGACAGGCAGGGCTGGATTCTCTTCTTCGTCCTCCCTTAGATCCGCACAAATTACTACCGCTGCTACACCCTTCCCTTTGTGGTTTAGGAATGGGTTTCTTTGAACCTCTTGCTGGGATAGTTCTAGAGTCCCTTTTTTGATCCTATAGTGCACCAATCTGCGAAGCGCCCAACATTCTGCGATAGGATGTTGTATGTAGTTGTGCAAATGGCAGAAGCATGGGTCCCTTCGATCCTCTTCTGTGGGCTCTCTAGAAACTTGATTAGACTTGAAAACTCCGTCTGCTATCCACTTGTTTAGCAGCACATCTAACTCTTTTGGAGTGCATGGTATTGGTGGGGGAGTATCGTATTCCCTCCCATCAGTCTTCCTTCTTCACTCACCAGTAGATACTGCTATAGCCTGCAGAGCACTTCTTTTGTCCGTGCTTGGTTTTACGAACTGGGCAGTCTTCCTAGCCTTTTGCAACAACTATGCAAACTGGGAGATTTCTAAGTTTTCCAGGATTGCCTTGTACTCCCTGATCATGTTTGTCATACACATTTCCACCAATGTTCTTTCTTCACAATGATCATAGCAATCGAGTGCTATATCTCTGAACCTTTTGATGTATTCTATCAAGTCTTCACCACTTTTTTGCTCGGTTGCTTGTAGAGTTGCAAGTGTTACTGTCTCTTCTCCGTGGAAGTATTTAGTGCAAAATACGTCCACCATGTCATCCTAAGTTGGGATGGATCCTGGCTTTAGGTCGATGTACTAGGTGTATGCCCGGTCACATAGTGATTTGGAAAACTCTCGAAGATACAAGTCTTCGTATGCGACGTAAGGGCCAAGAGTATCAATGAACTTGCTCACGTGTTCAACGACACTTCCCTTCCTACCATCATACTATGCAAAGGCCTGCGGCTCATACCTTTCGGGGTACAGTTTGTTGAGTACCTTTAGTGGGTAAGAGGGCCTTCGTGCATAGAATCTCTCCTTAGGTGTTCTGGCTCTCTCTTGTTCCAAGAGAGCCACTACTTCGGCCATAGTGATGAAACGTTGTTCTGCATTTTGTGGGACACCTCCTGCTGGTGTCTCCTCTTTGTCTGCCGCATGTTCTAGGTCATGCTGGCTTCCTTTCTCCTTTGTTTTGTCTGTTTTCAGCTGACGGATTTCTTCCATCATTTGTTGTTATGAGTGTTGCAGGGACTACAAGACTTCAATGAAGACGTTGGCATTATCAGTAGGGATTCTTGGTTGTGGTTGGGTTCAGCCCCTATTCTGTTGGCACCTTCTGCCTGGTTAGGCTGTTGTTGGTGAGGCGTTCTTGGCCAAGACTTTGCTTGTGAGGGCACAACACTCATGTTTCGCGTTGTCCTGGACTTCGGAGGCATTTGTTTATGGTACTAGGCCCAAGTATTCTAAGTAAGGGAGTTGAAACCGGTCCAACTGCAACTCAATTTGGTCCGGCTTGTGCACAAACTATGCCTCATTTGCCAAGAGCATGCTTACGACAGACAAGACTATTTTAGATGAGTCGTGGCAGATAGACATGATAATAATAAAACAAAAAGAAAAGGAGTATTTCGGCTTCTTAATTAAAATGAGTAAATAACCCCTAATTAAGAAGGATAATCATAATAACAACAATAACTTTTATAAAGAGAGTAAGGGAATAAGTGTATAGCATATGGGGGTTAATAAAAAAGAAAGAAATCAGATCAATTCTGATCCACAGGACCGAAATCAGAGAGAGAAGAACGGTTCTTCTCAACGCGAATAATCTCCCAGGGAAATCCTGCCATGGAAATTAATCATTTTGAGGGAAACGAACCTGAATGGTTGGTGCCCAAATGAACTCCTTGCTTTTAGTAGAGAGCAGGACTTTGAGAGGGAGAGAGGGAATCAACCTATTGGTGCATGCCTGCCGATTTAACTCTCCATTTACTTCTTTCTTCCTTTTCTTTAATTTTTATCTTTTCTTTCTTTCTTTTTTTCCTTCACACTGGTTTTCTATTTCGTAGTTTTCCTTAGAGATTCTTGTTACCGTGATTGTGGTTCCCCCCTTTTTTGTGCACTGCAAGAGCCTTCTTTTATAATGCCTACCGTGACCAGGTTTTACTATTTTAGCCCTTAACCACCTTTGTCTGATTTGGGTGTACTTGCCAACCACCATTGGTCCGTCTGTGTGCCACTCCCCATCACCAGACAAAAAAGTTTCTTTTGTTTGTTTGTCTGCCGTGGCACCCTTTCCTACTACCGTGTGGGTGCTCTCTCTCCCTATCCCTCATGGCATGCACCTAGTGGTTCCAACTCAGCCTTGCTTCTTTTGGGTGGTATGTCATCTCAGCAGAACACTTCCCCCAAAAGAGCCTAAGCAAGAACCTCAAAATAGGTTTTTTCCCTTTCCCCACCTCCAAACCATGCCCTCTTACCTCTGACCCATGACCTCACCATGTCCCGTATTGGCTGGGTATAGGCTGGTGATGTCTAGGCTGGTGATGTCTAGGCCTTGCGCGTGCCTGCACAGTCTACCGTCCGTCCTTGACCTTTTATGTGAGTTGCTTTCTGATTTCTCGCTCCCCTTAGGAGCTGGGCTTTGTTTGATGTTGGGCTTTGCCTTCTTTTAGTCTACTCCTTGACTGCTATCATTTCCTGCCATATCACTCTATCATTCCTGCTGTGATATTTATTTGACCCAATTCTGCTGGACCTCTTTGGGCCTGCCGTTTATTCTTTTCCTAGTGGCTTAGTATGGCCATTGGTTTTTCATCACATTACTTGCGGCCTCCTATGTCCCATTTGTTTTCTCTTAGGCATCCTTGGCCCATTTGCTTTTTCTTGGGCTTCCTTGGCCCTTTTCCTAACTCTGTATTCCCATGATCTTTTACTAACTTCATTGGGTTTCCTCGGCCTAATTTCCTTGTCCTCATCCTTGGGGTTCATGGGCTTGCCATCGACCCCTTACTTTCTTTACTTGCATTATTTCAGGCCTGCTGTGGCCCATTCTCACTCTTCTACATTATATACTGCCCATGAGTTTCCTATTTCTCTCTTTCCGGGCTCCTTTGAGCTCGTTTGCTTCCTCAAGGCCAATTTGTTTATTTTATGGACCTGTGACCCATGATTCCTGCTGCTTGGGCTTAATGGTTTTTTCTATCTATTTACCAACTCCTTTCTGCCTGTGTTGCTGGGCTCCTTCTTTCTTTTTGACTTCCAAAAATGACCATCAACAAGAGGAAAATTAAAAAAGGAAGAAAAGAAAAAATAGAGAGTTAGATCAGCAGGCATGCACCAATAGGTTGATTCCCTCTCTCCCTCTCAAAGTTTTGCTCTCTGCCAGAAGTAAAGAATTCTCTTGGGCACCAACTATTCAGGTCTGTTTCCCTCAAAGTGATTAATTTCCACGGCAGGATTTCCCCGGGAGATTATTCACGTTGAGAAGAAACGTTCTTCCCTCTCTGGTTTTGGTCCTGCGGATCAGATTTGATCTGATTTCTTTCTTTTTTGATTAACCCATATACTACCCACTTATTCCCCTTACTTTTCTTTAAAGTGATTGTTGTTATTGTGATTATCTTTCTTAATTAGGGATTATTTATTCACTTTAATTAAGAAGCCGAAGTACTTTCTTTTGTTTTATTATTATCGTGTCTGCCTGCCACGACTCATTTAGAATAGCTCTGCCTGCCGTAAGCATGCTCTTGGCAAACGAGGCATAGTTTGCGCACAAGCCGGACCAAATTGAGTTGCAGTTGGACCGGTCTCAACTCCCTTACTCAGAATATTTGGATCCAATACCGCAGGAGGCAACCCAGCCCAATATAACAAAAAGGCCCATTACAACAAGAAGAAGCCCAACAATATAAAAGGGGTGAAGGAAGAAGAATTAGCAAAGTAAGAAAAATTATTAAGCCTAAATGGCAGAATTAATGGTCCATAGGCCTATAAAGTAGTAAAAAAGGCCTCGAAGAAAGCAAATGGGCCCAGGGGAGCCCAAAGATGAAGTAGTAAGCCCATGGAAATCATAAGAAATAGAAAGCAAGCAAAGATGGGCCGGAGGAGCACAAAGAAAAGAATTAGTAAAGGGGGTTGGTGCAAAGGCCAATAAACCCCAAAAGTAAAGGGACGATGATTTAGCAAAACCCCATGGGAATGTAAGAATGGAATGGGCTAAGGATGCCCAAAGGAATGAAGCGGGCCGAGGATGCCTAGAGAAATAAAATGGGCCAAGGAAGCCTAAGATGATATGAGAACTAACCCAGTAGAAATACTGGGCAACGCGAACTAAGAAAAAAATACATGGCAGGTCAAAAGGAGGCCCAGCAAGCACAGTTGAGCGATACATGACAGAAACAATATAGTGGCATGGCAGAAGTATTAGTCGACCCATGAACCAAAAGTAAAAGGAGACAAGAGCTGAATTGAAGAAGAAATGGCCTATACCCAAGCAAGACCCAGCCTGAAGAAGAAACGAGATGCAAAGAATGAAGACCCAGACTCACCCACGCCACAAAAGGTTAAAAATGAGCAGCAAAAAGTGCAACAAGACCAAACAAACCTGCAGGCAATGGCAAATGCATGAACAATAAACAAGTCTTGAACTCACATGGGAGTGTAGCACGCACAAGGCTCAAGCGCCACCCACTTATACCCAACCAATATAGGTGCGATGGGCCATGGGTTAGAGGTAAGAAAGGGTATGGTCTGGCAGTGGGGAAAAGGGGGAAGTCTATATGGTGAAGGAATTAAAGAGTTTTCTGGGGAAAGTCTCTTACATCCGGAGGTTCATCCCAGGCTTAGCGTCAATCACTTTAGCCTTCACCAAATTACTCAAGAAGAGACAAAGTTTTGAGTGGGGAGAGGCATAACAGACAACCTTTCAAAGGCTGCAGCGGATTATAATGAACTTCCTTATGGTGCAAGCCTCAATTTGCAAAAGGCCACTATTGCTTTACCTAGCCTCCAACCCATATGCCATAGGTGCTTTGATCGCTCAAGAAGATAGAGGTGACATCAAGCAATCGGTCTATTACATAAGTCGCGCCCTAAAGGATGTGGAGACCCACTATCCCAGAGTCGAAAGAGCATGACTGGCAATAGTATACACATCACAAAGGTTACGCCATTACTTTCTAGCCTATGAGATATGTTTGATGACAAAGTCCCATGCAACCAAGGCTCTTCTTCAACAGCTAATCCTCTCTGGAAGGATTTCCCAGTGGTTGTTATAATTGTCACAATATGACTTGAAGGCGGGAACACCTATGGCAGTAAAAAGTCAGGATATAGCAAATTTGCTAGCATAATTCCGAGGAGAAAAGGAATTCTTGCTAGATGACGAAGTTCCAAGGGAAATGGCCATAGTAGAAGTAATCAAAGAGTAATGGGTAATGAAATTCGATGATTCTTCCACGGCCTACTTAGGGGGTGTAGGAATAGTCATCTATCATGAAGGAGAAGAGGTCATGGCACTCTCGTTCAAATTGGAGTTTTCTTGCTTAAACAATACTACAGAGTACGAAGCCTATCTCACTAGGTTGGCCACGGCCTTCGAAATGGGGATCAAGCATTTGAAGGTGATAGGTGACTCCAATTTGGTGGTTTGCCAGGCCAAAGGAAGCTTCTCTTTGAAGGAACAAAGCTTGGCTCCATACAGGACATTAGCTCAGAAAATGGAGGAAAGATTTTCAACATTTGAAATAGAGCATGCTTAGAGGAGTGAGAATCGGTATGCAGATAGCCTTTGAAGGAAGTAGCACCAGGGTTGAAGGGAATCTATTGTTAAAATATTGCAGGAAAGGTTCCAAGAAGAAAGGTGTAAGGAGGACTGGAGAATCCCTATAAAGGAATCCTTAATGAAAGAAGGAGATATGGCAAATTTGAAGACATTAAAGGATTATATCCTAATGAAAGGGAAATTATATCGCAGGATGCTAGGACGAGATGTGTGGGGCAAGAAGAGGGCCAAAGAAAATTGAAGGAAGTGCATGGCAGAACCTGCGGGTTCTACGATGGGATCAACCTTTACTACAGACTTCAGAGAATGGGGTTTTTATTGGCCAAGCATGGGTAAGGATGTAGACCTAGTCCAAACCCAATGCGAGGCCTACCATTTGGCTGCGGACAGGGAGGAGAGTTACGATGTTTTCAGCAGTGAAGATTGGAAAAGCCTGTTTGTGCAATACCTGAAAGAAGGTATCCTCCCATAGAAGCATAGTGAAAAATATAAACTTAAAAGGCTGGTAGTGCACTACTTTTTGAATGAGGGGATCATTTTTAAAAAAGAGTATGATGAAGACCCATTACGATGTTTGGGTCCTAAAGAAGCAAGGGAGATGATTAAGGAGGTACATGCGGGGGAATGCGGGGAGCATCAAAGGAAGAAAAGGCCATACCGATGTCTGCTACAGATGGGTTATTATTAGCCCACTATGAAGAAAGACATAGCAGAATTTGTGAAAAAATGCCACAGCTATCAAGTACAGGCCAACTTGATTCACACTCACCCGTAAAATTTGCACAGCATGGTCACCCCGTGGCCCTTCCACACCTGGGGGCTTGACTTAGTAGGACCAGTTAATCCACCCTTGTATGGGTACATATGAATCCTTGTGGCTACGGAGTACTTTACCAAATGGGCAGAAGGCATACCACTCCGTATGGCCACAGGAGGAGCCGTGGCAAATTTTATCAAGGAGAACATAATTATTAGGCTCGGAGTATCTCATAGGATCATTGGTGACAATGGCACACCATTCGTCAACAGCGAGATAAGAAAGATGCTGGAATTTTATCAAATTAAACACCACAGGTCATCGCCCTATTACCCCCAAGGGAATGGGCAGGCAAAAGCAACAAACAAGACTCTCATCAAGATCATTAGCAAGATGAATCAGGAATACACCGGGAGATGGGCAATGCATCTGCCAGACGCCCTTTGGGCCTATCGAAGCTCACCCAAGTCTACCACTGGATTTTCACATTTCCCCTTAGTCTACAGAACAGAGGCAATGAGCCCAACCAAAGTGATGACACCCTCCTTAAGGGTCATGCAGGCATGAAAGAAAGAGAAGGAGAAGGAAGTCTTCGCGGTAGAAAGATGCGTAGACTTGGAAGGATTAAATGAAAAAAGGGAGGAGGCCCAAGAGCGTAGCCGTAGATATAGACAAAAAATGACTAAAGCTTATGGCAGGATGACTAAGGAAAGGGTTATTGTAGAAGGATAGCGGATCATGTCAGGCGAGAGGTATGGTAGGACAATCTAAATTTTCACCAAAGTGGGAAGGACCCTTTGTAGTAAGGGAAGCACATGCAAGTAGGTATTATCGTTTGGCCCAAATGAATGGAAAAAACATATTGTATCATAATCATAGTAATAACCATGGCAGATGTAGTAGCAGATGTATTATAATAGATTACAAATCCAAAATGTATAAGTCCTATCAAACTTATCAAATAAGTGCTAGAGAAAATAAGGAAATGTACTGGGTAGGATGAAAGGGAGATTAACATTGCGGAAAGAAAATAAACAAGAAACTACACAATGCAATAAGTCTCATCAAAGGCCTGAAATAAGAGTTTGATCTCCAAAGCGACTAGGGCCAACAACACCAGAAAGGAGGTGCTCGCAACATGCCTCTAGGTCTGCCACCTCCTTCTTTAAAACGTCGAAGAGCATCTATGGCGTCCACAGCAGGCTGAACCTTCTTCATAAAGAAGGCTTGAGCAATCTCTCGCAAGTGATCCAGCAGGAACTCCACAGCAAAGCCAACCCTGATCAACTCCTGAACTACGGCCCTGCACTGTAGAATCCTCTCAGTAGACACGGTGTCGACGAAGTTATGCTCGATGTCATTCATCACGTTCCCCAATAGCTTGAGGAAGTGCTCCATCGTGGATCGGCCAAAAAGAAACCCCTGCATGAAGTCCCAACGGCTATTGTATACTGCCCCCAAAGAGAGATGCACTCCTCAAGGACCCAGAAGCCATGGAAGTCAACATAAGAGGACCCAGCACCCCAAAAATCCGTAGGATCAAGGTCGTTAGTCTCGGGCTGGTCAAACTGGATGAAGAAAGTAGCAGCCCACTCAATGATCAAGAACTATGGCAGAACTACTGCCAACCTTAAATCGAGAAGATGAAGGCACCTCAACAGGAGTTGGACCTGGGGAGAAACATGAAATATAGCATGAGGGATGGAAAAAATGAAGGAATAAATCCGTAATGAAGATTAAAGAAGATATGGGAGAAAGAAAGAGCACTAAGACCCGTGGGAGTGGGGGCTGCAGGTGTGCATAATGGGGGTTGTAGGCATCGCAATGTCTGCTGCAGTCTTAGGCCCCTCCGATATATCTGTGGCTAAAGGAATGAATGCACAGAACAATTAAAGAATGGCATCGAGAAGATACAAAAGAAAAAAAGAAAAAAAAAGGACAAGGGAAAAAAAGATCTAACAAGGGCAAGAGACACATACCCATGGCCTCAGTCTCGTGCTCACCACCATCGTTCTCATCAGAATTAGAAACCCTCTTCTTTCGTGACAGGCTTGTCCTTAAAATCCTCAAAAACCTCCTCGGATCCCTCATCAGAAGAGAAATCTGTATCGGGCCCACAGGTGGCAGAACTAGGAATAGATGAAAGAGTGACCGCTAGGGAAGAGTCGTCCTTTATGGCCTGAGAAAGGGCAACGAAGGGATTACTAGTAGAGATTACAGGAGGAGTGGCAGGAGAAGCACCCCTAATCTAAGATGCACCTGCAGGAGTGACTCCTTTCTGAGGAGTAGGAATCTTGGCAGGAATAGGAATGGACTCACTAACCTTCTCGGTCTGGGCACTCTCCTCAACAGGACTACGCCTAGGTGAAGGAATCGAAACCTCGGCAGGAGCTCCCTATGCAGCAGCAAAAGCAGAGACCATGGCATCAGCTACTATATCCTCTCCATCAAAGAAACCCTCCATGGGTGTGCCCATGGCAGTGAAAACCTCCTCACTCGTGGGGTGATAAACAGAAAGGGGCCTAAGGTCAACCTGAAAAAAAAAAAAAAAAAAAAAAAAAAAAAAAAAAAAAAAAAAAAAAACATGGTAACACATGGCAATGGGAATGCATGCAAAAGGGAGGGATATACCTCCAACTCGGGCTTGTCAAGCAAGATGGGGTGAATGGCAGAAGTATCCTCCTTATGCTTAGACTACCAAAAAGTTTTTTTTTTTTTTTAAAAAGAAAAAAGAAAAAAGAGAAGGGAGATAAATAAGTAAGCATGTGGAGTTGGCCGTAGGAAGGCCCCCATGAATAAGAAAAAAAAAATAAAGAAGTAAGGTTAAAGATAACATACTCTCCTCTTAGTAGTGGCAGACGGAGGTGGTGGAGATGTCTTCCTCTTGTTGCCTCGGGTCCTGCTAGAAGGAGGAGCATCCGTGGAAGGCTGTGGAGCAGTAGCCTTGGGCTTGCCTACAATATGGCGCTTGCTGGAACAGGTATGTTGAGGTTCAAAATTGGGCACAAACTAAGGCCTAAAGAAATAACACAGTGGGCTCATTTCACAAAATAAATAAATAAATAACAAAGAGCTAAGAGAAAAATAAGAAAAAAGGAAAAAAAAACTGGGCTCACACAACAAAGAAAGAAGAAAAGGGCAAAAGGCCCAGAGAATTGGGATCCAGAGACCCACGAAAGAACAAAAAAGGCCCAAACCAGGCAGAACCAACAAACCGAAGAAAACCCAGTAAGAAGGGGTGGGCCGGGATCCCAGAAGTCCCCAGAGTCCGAGGATTCCTGGACGCGCGAAGCAAGATTGAAGCGAAATCAAAGAGGGATAAAGGACAAAGAGCATGCGGATCTCATGCTCCAGACATGCAGTGGAGCCAGGAGGTACGAAGCAAAACGCATGAGCCGTAATTCTGACCATTTCGAGAAAGTGACAAGGAAGAGTACAACTGAAAAAAGCTGGAGTGCTGAGAAGAAAAAGCCAAATAGCTGAAGACCAGCCAACGGAGAAGTCTGGAAATAGAAAACTAGCTAAGAGACTTTCGCTTGGTCGCACCAAAAGCAAGAAACTATGAGAGAAAAAAGGAAACGACATAACCCTGAGCAACCTGGCACGGCACGAACTCTAAGGGGCAAAATGGAGAAATCACCGGTACCCCGGAGCCCGATATGTGCTATAAAAGGAGGACGGGGTCCATGCTAAAAGGGGCATTCGAGATTCAGATAGAAATTCATTTTGATTAGATCATTGAGGCATTCACAGCCATTTTCTGGAGTCTCACAGAACTATGAAAATAGCTCTGTAAAATTAAAAGAAAACAGAGGAACCGCTCCTGGTATCCTAGAGACAGCCACTATAGCACATGCTCGGATTCAACAAATTCAAACTTTGCAAGTCTTGAAAGCTTAAATAGCTATTAAAGTCTGTAATTTTTGAACTTAGTTGAACCTTGCATCACGTCTTAGTGAGCACTGTAATCATAACTAAAGAAAATTAATAAAATGCACCTCACTAATTCAAGGATCCCCAACCTTTTCTTACATTGTATTTCATTTTTTGTGCATTCCTTTGCTGTTGAAATGTCATTCAATACAGTTATTTCTGCTTGCTAGTTATTTGTATTGAAGGAAGTTTGTTTTGTGCACCACTCGGTTCTTAAACAGCCCTTTTAGCTGCGGTGAACCGAGCCCAGTCCACCAAGAATATTTATTTGGCCCAGGATCTTTGGGCCACTGTGCTAAGAAGAAAAAGGCACTCTCACAGGGTACAAGCAGAAGGGGTAGGAGAACCTCTAAGAACTATATTACCTATGGGAGGAAGACCGCCCTCATAGGGAACAATGTCAGAGCAAGTCTCAGAAGAGTCATCACCTCTCTTGGTAGTCTTGGGCTTGGCGGACCAAGACACCGAGCCTTTCTTCACAGGCACAAGAAGGTTCACCACCTTCACTTTCTTCTCCCAACCCGTGGGGTACTTAGCAACATACAAGTACCATCCCTTTTCCTTTGCTTGCCACTCAAATATAGCAAACCGACTACTTCCTAGCATACGCCACCACAGACTTGGTGGGAAGAAGTAACCAAGGGTTGACAGAAATAATAGCATGAAGACCATCGGGAGGAATGAGAGAAAACCCACGGCTGCCTAATAACTCCTACCCAAATGAAGTCATCACAGCTTGCCAATACCCATGCATCGCAGTGGTACAAAGACCCTCCCTCTGTGAACCTGGAATAGTGATTGCTGTGAAGCACTTGCTCCAAAACTCAAAAGCACTAGGCCGCAGGAATGGTCAGACAGAAGTAGCAGGCTCTAGAATGGCAGAGAAATCATCAGGTATGTCTTGATCCAACCTAAACTGCCTTCTCACTCTGTTGGCAGAATAGTGCACAAACCAGACCCCCTCATCAGCAAGGTAAGGTAGCCATCCAGCATTAGTGGCTGCCAAATATGTAATCCCCCTCTCATCAAAAGCAGTCAACGGGGGTGGTGGTCCCAGCAGTATCAGTAAAGGGACCAATGACCGAATCAGCACATGTGTAACCAGTGCCCAGATTCTTGTATGCTCTCCAACAAAAACCAATTCCTTTATCAAAGAACTCCACTGCAAGATGCCCAAACGGCTTCAACCTAACCCAGCGGTAAGCTAACGAAAAGTCAAATACAAAATGATCACAAAAATCAGTAATAACCTTTGGACATGAACGGTACTTCTCTTTGGCAAAACGAATGGACTTGCACTTAGCCAAGTGCCTAGCACAACATTCCCATAGCAGATGCTGCAAGATGGTACTATAGGTAGAAGTAGTAACTATACGGCAGGAACCCACCTGCTTCTCATCACTCTGCAAAATATCCAACTGTACACATAGATGACCTAGAAACATAGGGGCTAATGGCAATTCACCTTGGCAGAAATCTTTATGGCTAATCGAAAAAAAGAGGTTTCACAGCATAATGAGGGTAAGAACCAAAGATGTACTTACAGAGCCAGAACGCAACGAAGGCTGCACGACAGACTATGTCAAAAGCCTTGGAGAAAGCCCCAACCCAATGCGATAGCTTTCTACACACTGGCCTGCTGCAACTCCGACATGAAATCCGTAGCGGACAACTTTTTATCTACCCACTCCTTCCAACCCAAAGAGGTACCCAACCCAAATTCAAGAGAATGGAACGAGGAGTGAATTTTCTTGGCGTATGTCGAGATTGGGGATCGAGAAAGCCAAAGGGGCCCAAGACACCTCTGTGTCACGGCAGCAAATAGAGAGCCACACCCAACCCGATGGCAAAGGCAAGTAATCATCGGGTACCACCAGAAAATGAGTATGGGTGTTGTACCACGGATGGATGAGGGGAGCGCACTCACTATTTGGATTGCGACTCCCTTCTTCCTCCTCGGAGCATTCTGATTGGAGAGGGGAGCATCCTCACCTGCAGTTTTGGCAGCAGGATCATAGCGACAACTTCCTTCCCCTTACGGCGGGAAGAACCCTCGCCTTTCGCTGAAGTCATGATGGGATATTTGGTCGGGATAGATAGGTGAGAGTGTTTGGGGAAGAAGGCACGGTAAAGAAAAAAGGGAATGAAAAGACGTTATGTGCAAATGATGGAAAGGGAAAGAGTTTAAGTACTAATGACAATAAAGATGACGTGAAAGGATGCGATGGGTCAGCCGTCAAAAGAAAATTGTATTAATGAAGCAAAAGCTGTGTTTTGAATAACTGCTAAACTAGGAAATCTGAAAACACAACACTGTTCACGGCAAGCAAGAAAATAAGGCGAGGCCCACTGTTCGAAAAACCCGTGAAAAAAGAAAAAGAAAAAGAAGGAGAAGAAAAGGGCCCAATAACAAGAAGAAGCCCTTTGGTTTGTGAAATATATATATATATATATTTGCAATAGTTGATGCTTGTTGATGTCCACTTTGGCAAAAGGGCCCAATAACAAGAAGAAGCCCAACAATATAAAAGGGGTGAAGGAAGAAGAACTAGCAAAGTAAGAAAAACCATTAAGCCCAAATGGCAGAAATAATAGTTCACAGGCCTATAAAGTAGTAAAAAAGGCCCCAAAGAAAGCAAACGGACCTAGGGGAGCCTAGAGAAGGAAGTAGTAAGCCCATGAGAATCATAAGAAGTAGAAAGTAAGCAAAGATGGGTTGGAGGAGCCCAAAGAAATGAATTAGTAAAGGGGGTTGGTGCAAAGGCCAACAAACCCCAAAAGTAAAGGATATGGTAATTGGGTCGGGGAAGCCCGAAAGATTTAGCAAAAGCCCATGGGAATGTAAGAATGGAATGGGTCAAGGATGCCCAAAGGAATGAAGCAGACCGAGGATGCCCAGAGAAATAAAATGGGCCAAGGAAGCCCAAGATGACCTGAGAACTAACCCAGCAGAAATACTGGGCAACGCGAACTAAGTAAAGAAAATAAATACATGGCAGGCCCAAAGGAGACCCAACAAGCATAGTTAAGTGATACATGGCAGAAACAATACAATGGCGTGGCAGAAGTATTAGTCGACCCACAAACTAGAAGTAAAAGGAGACAGGGGCTGAATTGAAGAAGAAAGGGCCCATACTTAAGCAAGACCCAGCTTAGAGAAGAAATGAGATGCAAAGAATGAAGACCCAGACTCATCCATGCCACAAAGAGTTAAAAATAAGCAGTAGAACGCGCAGTGAGACTAGACAAACTCACAAGTAATGGCAAACAAATGAACATCAAACAAGCCATGGACTCACATAAGAGTGGAGCACGCATAAGGCTCAGGCACCACCCACTTGTACCATGCCAATACAGGTGCGATGGGCCATAGGTCAGAGGTAAGAGAGGGTATGGTTTGGCGGTGGGGAGAAAGGGGAAGTCTATTTTGGGATTCCCACTCAAGCTCTTTTGGGGAAAATGTCCTGCTAGGATGACATACCATCCAAAAGATGGAAAGATGAGCTGGAATCACTAGGTGCATGCCATAGGAGTTAGTAAGAGAGAATGCCCAACCCTTATCCAGATGGGAATGCCATGAAGAGCAAGAAAATAAAACAAAACTCCTTTTGTCTAGGAATGGAACGTGGTGCGGCTAGCACAGAGTAGTAGTGGTGGCTGAGCAACTAGCAGACTAGTGGGTGGCCCGGGAAGGACACCTACACTAGGCCAAAGTTAGTTGAGGGGTAAAATGGTAAACCTTATCATAGCAAATAGTATATAAAAAGGCCTTAGCTGTGCACAGTAAACAACAACGGAAAAACAATGAAGAACGAAAACATAGAAAGAAATAGAAAGTAAAGAGAAAAACAGAGAGGATAAGCAAAAATGAAAGAAAAACAAGAGAGGAAGTGAGGTGAGAAAACATAAGTGTGATAAGGCATGCACCAATAGGCTTCTCTCTTCTCTCCCTCTCAACAACCTACTCTCTAGCCAGTTAAGAGATTTGAGAATAAGCCACTTAGGTCTGTTCTTTCAAAGTGGGCAATTTCTATGGCAGGATTTCCCTGTGAGATTACCCACATTAGAAATTGGTTCCCTTCTTGGTCTTAAATCTGCTAAGGAGTCAAGTCCAGCAGACTAACCCCCTTTTCCCCTCTTATATCATGATCAATTAAGCATTAACATTATTCTTTTCTTCTTTGTTAACTTTTTTCTGCCATACTCACACCATCATGTTTTCCTATTGCGAAAATTGTTTTAATATTATCTTTGGATGGCAGCAAACGCTTTAGTTAGAATATCTTTCTTATTATCCTGTATATTATGTGTTTCCTGCTATAACATTTTTGTGACAGCATCCCCTGCTATGGGCATGTGACCAAGATCTCTGCAAAGGGTTTCTAGCTTGTGCATAAGCTGGCTTGAGGTGACTTTCAATTGAGCCAGTCCCAACTCTCCTACCCTAGAACTATTGGGCCACAGTATGGCAGGAAACAGTCCAGTCCAGAATACAAAAAGGCCCACCACAATGCTCTTAAGAAACAATATTATTTTGTGCGTTTGTGTTTGTGTTTGTGTTTTTTTTTTTTTTTTTTTTTGTCGTTGTTGGTAGATGATTGCATCTTAATGTATAAGAAATAATGGTTTTTGTGTATTTATCTTGGTTGATAGTTTGTTAATACAATATGCATACCTATTTGATTTTTTTTTTCTTATACTTCGGCCCCCTTTCTTGAAATCCTAGGTTCGCCCCTGGTCAGATGTAACTAAAAAACTACAACCATGATCCTTCGATGCTAAACCTTGTTGACATTCTCATTTATCTCATTGCCTAGCCTTTCGACCTTTTCGTGGGTTTTTTTTTTTTGGGGGGGGGGGGGGGTTTGTAATTGGAAGGACTGGAAATAATTTTTTTTTTTTTAATTAGGAATAGAAATTTTGGTTAGGACCATGTTGGTTTTATTTATTCTTCATAAATTCTTCAACTCTTGGTCATCTTTGATGGACTTTCTTAATGTATTGTAGAGTGGACAATCGGGATTCAAGGCATTTTAAGTTTCTTCGTGGTATGCTAAGCAAACTCCAAGATTGTGTACCACCCATTATCATTTATACACATCAATTTACCATGGCCAGCAATCATCAACATGCTGCAACAAAATACCTTGAAGCATATAAACGGTTGCCAGATAATCCCTTGATTAATCT
>CM032325.1:34741935-34904621 GCA_019022515.1 Quercus aquifolioides
GCTCCTTGTTGCTGATGTAATTATATCTTGCCCGCTATTGTTTGTAATTGATAATTCCTAGGCTTTAAAATACACCGTTGGTCCCTAAAGTTTAAAAATACTTTGGCTTTTTTAGGGACTAAAAATGATCACCTACTAAAATAACCTAAAATTTTGGGACCAACATAGTATTTTGGCCCAACTCCTATTAGGATAAAGTTCTGATTGTGTCTTTTTCATTTAATAGGCATGCATCCAAGTGTGCCCGAAGAACCCAACAAACTTTAATGTTGATAACGTCCGTGTTGCTAAGCTCTTGGGAGGAGGTCTACATAATTCTACAGTAGTTCGGGGCATGGTTTTGAAAAGTGATGCTGTGGGGAATTTAAAGCAAATCGAGAAGGCAAAGGTTAATACTGATATGCTCTCACACATGTTAAAAGTATAACTCTTATCAGGAATGGGTATTGAATGTCTTGGTGTGTGTATATATATGGTTTTGTTATTTGTATAGGCTAAAGCAAATTAGCGAACTATTCCAGTAAGTTGGCAGTACCATTTTTCAGTTCTTTACAAATGTTTATTTTTAAGATTGAGTTCTAGCTCATTTTCTTCTGATAGTATCAAAAAACATAGGTGCTACCTTTGCTGAGTCTATAGTATTGTTCTTTCGTTTGCAAGTATTGACAATTTTCACTGGCATTCATTAAATTTGGGAAGTCCTTTGATTAATGGTGTTGAAATTGTAGCTCATATTGAATGATTTTCCTTTAGGTTGCTGTGTTTGCTGGTGGTGTTGATTCTTCTGCAACTGAAACGAAAGGAACTGTCTTAATTCATTCTGCTGAGCAGGTACATCTTGACAAGGAACACCTCTTTTAGTTGCTGTTCTATCTGTCATCTTTCTATAATACACGATGCTATTGTTTAAAATTTTTTGAGTGGCCATTCTTTAGCACCCATTTATAAGCTCATGAAGCAGGTGAGTATATAAAACCTTTAAAATATTAGCTCACTTTTGCCCAATAAAGATTTTGTTTCAATAATCACCCTTGTGGTAAATGATTGGTAGAAAATCATACCAAGCATTTAACACTAGGGTTTAATCATAATTAGTAGTAAATGATTGGTATCTATCTAATTTCAATAATTTTCTTTTGGTTCACATTTTTGTAATTGTTTTCATTTATCTTTTTTGTCTTAGCAAGCATTGAATCTAATGTTGGTTGCCATACATCTAGCACACTGAAATTTGTGCACAATTATCTTCCTTTCTTTAATCTGTTGTTACATAACTTGACTGGCAACCTTTTTCTTTGTGTCTTGGCATCTTGTAGCTAGAAAACTATTCAAAAACTGAAGAAGCAAAGATTGAGGAGCTTATCAGATCAGTTGCAGATTCAGGTGCCAAAGTAATTGTCAGTGGAGCAGCTGTAGGAGAGATGGCATTACACTTCTGTGAGCGTTATAAGTATGTCAAGTCTTTATTTTCTCCTAATTTTCAGTTATTTGTTCTCTGTTGTTGTAAAGCAAGTATGCATGCACGTTAATATTTTCCAATTTTCAGACCTGATGAATATTGATAGTCTGCCCATTTATGTTAAGTTTTAATATTTTATTCTACAGATTTCTTAAGAGTTATAGTGTTTCTAATTTAATAGTTCTTGCATGCAGGCTCATGGTTCTGAAGATCTCTTCAAAATTTGAGTTGCGTCGATTTTGCCGAACAACTGGTGCTGTTGCAATGGTAGCTGTGCCTAGTACTTGATAATTTATTGGCACTTTTTCAAATTGGGCTCTAATGTTTTCTGTGTTCTTGCATCAGCTGAAGCTTAGCCAGCCTAACCCAGATGATTTGGGATATGTTGATTCTATTTCAGTTGAGGAAATTGGTGGTGTTAGGGTATGTTTAATGTGTTGCTTCAGTTTAGTGTTAGTTTCAGGAATTTTTTTTCTCTTGTTTTCTTGCCTCTGCTGTCTGCATGATTTTTTCAAATAAATATATTTAGGTCATTATTGTCAAGAATGAAGAAGGCGGGAACTCTGTTTCCACTGTGGTTTTACGAGGAAGTACTGATAGTATACTAGATGACCTTGAAAGAGCAGTTGATGATGGAGTCAACACCTACAAGGTAATTTATATAGAATACTCAAAATCTGTACTTTCTAATGGGCTGGTAATGATTTGCCTCTATGATTATGGTTATTGTAGTTCTTCTGAAACTTGAGTGTTAGGTGTTTGCGTCATTTTTCATATCGGTGCTTTCTTAATTCTTTTTTGTTAGGCTATGTGCCGGGACAGCCGTATCGTACCTGGAGCTGCCGCTACTGAGATTGAGTTAGCTAAAAGAGTGAAGGAATTCTCTTACAAAGAAACAGGGTAATTTACAAATGTCTCTTTACTCATTAGTTTCAAAATATTTAACTGCACTGACATGAACAATTTTGGGAAAAATGAGGAAAAAAGAACTAGTGAAAATGAAATTATGTACCATACAAATGCCCATGTCATTTGTGTCTTATATGAGTACCATGTATTGTGATGTCAGTGTGACTATTCTTTTATCAAATTTCTTTCTTCTATCATTTACTAGAATTGGATAAAGAGTTGGTTGAAATAAGGTAGTGTAATGCTCTGAATTCTCCCTCATGGCCTTACAAATTTTTCTACATTGAGATGGAACAAATGGCTTTTATGCGTGCTCTAGTGTCATTCCTCAAACAAAATTTACAATTGAAGCTTATTCTAACTAGAAGCAATTGACCTTTTGTTTTTGTATTTGTTTTTTCACTGATTCAGTCAGTGAGGCATGACTGGAAAAACTACTAAAGATTAGACCTTGTATTGAATCTGCAGATTGGATCAGTATGCAGTAGCAAAATTTGCTGAAAGTTTTGAGATGGTTCCTAAAATGCTGGCCGAGAATGCTGGGCTTAATGCAATGGAGATCATATCTTCTCTATATGCTGAACATGCATCTGGTAATAGCAAAGTGGGTATTGACTTGAAGGAAGGTGTTTGCAAGGATGTCTCAACCTTGTGTGTCTGGGACCTTTACATCACTAAGTAAGCTGGTTCTCATTGTCTTGTCACCAATCATGCTTTTGTCAAAAACTTGTGTTGGTTATTGTAGTTCTGACTTCTGATGCCTGATGGTGTGTTTGTGTGTGTGAGAGAGAGAGAGGAGAGTTTTCCTTGTCCTACCAGCATTATAACTTTCTCTTTCAATTTTTTTTAAACGAGTGCTAGCAGAATAACTCTTGAATTGACTTGTAAACTAAACAGCTGATAAAAACACAATAAAAAACTAACTTGGACATATAAATTTTCCAAGACACATAAGAAACTCATAGAAAGTTGTAGGCTTGGCTCAATCATCAAAATACCCTTAGTTTGTTGGAGTTACAAAAAATCACATATGTTCTAATTTAAAACTAAATGACCAAATTTAAAGCTGTTTTACTGTAGACTCCTAAGCAAGGCCAAATTGAAAACTGTTCTATTGTAGACTCCTAAGCACTTGACCTTCGGAACCATATAAGATTCTTCTGGCTTCTTCATGTCCTTTGCTCACGAAGTAGTCTCTTACTAATAAAATTTTTTTCTATCCAAAAAAAAAAAAATTGTAAGATTCTTCTCAACTTGGTGTTACATGTCATATTGTCATCCTCACGCAAGAAAAGCTTCTGTGGGTGCATTTCAGTAGTTTCTTTTTATAAAAATCCTACTCTTTTTATAAAAAAATTTTTAGTCAAGAATTTTGGAACTTCAGATTCTTGAGGCTGAGTTCTTCTGCATAATCAAAATTATAAGAAGATATGGAAATTGAACTTATAAGTGGAGAATGGACTTAGGCATGGTTGCTGTCATATTACAGCAACTAGTAAAGACTTTAATTTTCTAAGATAACCAAGTAGTCTTATAAAATTTCCCCTCCAAAATATGGAACCTTAAGAAATTGGTGTAGCATTGTTTTGCGATGATTTAAAGTTGGAATCATCGTGTTTCTTTTTTTTACAGGCATTCATTGTTTGCATTTACAAGCAAAATTGCTTCTTCTTTTTTTTCTTTTTATTTTTTTGGCTTTTGTACAGGTTCTTTGCTCTCAAATATGCTGCAGATGCTGCTTGCACTGTACTGCGGGTGGACCAGGTAATTAACTAGCTTATTATGCAAATCTTTTTTCTATTTATCAAGGAAATAAGTTTTTTGCTTGAACTGTCAAATATCACTTGGTTTGGATTTCTGTAACTGTAATAACTCTCCAAAGTTTATAAACTGTAATGCCTTTTTTATTTTCTCATATAGCTTAAATGCCTTTTTCATAATTTTATGCCAAAACAAAATAGAAATCTGGAATAGAAAATTTCATATGCTTGAAGAGATCTCTGACCACTCTTAATGTGCTTCTAGACTCACTCCATGAGCACCCCTAACCTCGGCATAACACCAGTGGCCCCATCTCTCAATATTTTGCTCCTGCAATCCTCTTCAAAAGATCCCTTTATATAGCATAATGCAAAACCCATTTTCCCAAGAAAGCTGGGTTTAAAGTACCAAGCTTCCTAATACCCAAACCTCAATATTGAATTTGGGAACAAACCACCAAGTGGTATTTCATGTTGTCCCCGTACACCACCCCACAGAAAAATACCTATGTAACCTCTTGAACTTATTAGCACGCATGGAATTTGGCATAAAATAACTGGGCTAATTAGAAGAGTGCACATATATGAAACTTCTAATTTGGAGAGTGCACTTTTTGCCGGCTTATATTGTTAATTACAATAGGTTTTAGATCACCTGATTAATTATAACACATATATGGAACTGAATCTCAGTTACTTTGGTAATTTTTCTTTTCACATGAGTTTTATTAATTATACCATCCCTTTTTATGTCACAGATTATAATGGCAAAACCAGCAGGTGGTCCAAAGAGAGATCAGCCTGCAGGGATGGATGAGGACTAGTTGAAATGGCAATTGATATTTTGGTCATGCTTTTAGTTCTCATAAGCAGGTTCTTGGACTTCATTAGGCATCTGTTGTTTTCTTTCAGATGCCAAAAACTTTGTTTGTAAGAAAATTTTGTTTAGGGTAGGAAAAGTGTCCTATTTTTTGCTTTGTATATTGTGCTATGGTTGGGAGTGATGGCAGTTTTACATAGAAAGTCCAAATCATTTTGTTGAGAACCTGAATCATGTTAATTCTAAAGGTTGTAAATGAATAAACATTCCATGACATGGTTTAAACTTGATGTTCTGGCAAAAGGAAAATATAAATGTCACAGGCAGAGAACTGGCAGGTCAAATTAGGAAAGATACCAACATGTAAAAATGAAGAATTGTAATATATAACAGGGTAAATGAGCATAAGGGACTGACTTCTATAATAGATTGGCACCCATGATTGTGAGACAAGCTTCAAGTTAGCATGGTTTCTCTTGTGGATAGAGACAGTGGGTTAACTCTTGATGTGGCTCATATGTATTTTTCTTTGTGCAGTATCCGACTGAGTAGATTTTGCTTAGGGTTTTTAATCTCCATAATGTCCATGGATTTAGTGCTTGTCGAGTGAACCATGCAAATTATTACATTCTGTTCTGTGATTGAAATACACGGACAGTGTCTTTGAAGTACCCCAATAATTATACATTTATACATGTCAAAAGTAGTACTTTTCGCAACCAATATTGTCCTCCTAGGTTTTTCTACATGTTAGCATTCATCGTGATCTATGGTGGTGTCATGACATGCCAACATTATATTCTAGTCCAAAAAACTTTACTGGAGCATTTTAACCAGCATAGAGCTAAAATATATATATATATATATATTTTTTTTTTTTTTGGTAGAAAATGTATAATTGCTAAATGTATAACCTTCGTCAAAAATTTTCATTTGATGTTGCACTTACGTCATACCACAACCCTGAAGTAAATGGTAATAGGCTAATAGCAGTTATTTGGCCAAAACTGACTTAACTCGATGGGTTGGGCTGGATCGAGTATCGGTTTTAGTGGATCCATGAGTTGGCTGCACACCTTTATTTGTATGCTTGGTTCACTAAAACTAAGTTTGAACATTCAATACTCCAAGACTTGGTTCATTTACATCTCTATTTATTACACTAAATGTATTGTTTTCAAATGAGTGAGAGGTACGATTTCCATTTTTCTTTTCTTTTATTTTCTTGTTGAAGATCCCATTGTATTTCAGATGCTTGTAACATTGGTCCTAATAAACCTTTCTTCAATTAGACGTTAGTGTAAAGGTACCATAGCGAGTATATGAAGTATGAAGACAAAAATAAACACCCCCATTATCTTACACTTCATTCTACATAGGGGTGGCAAAATCAACTTAAACCCATTTTCCCACACAAACCCACCCAATTATTAATTGGGTTATTACTACTGGCCCGTGCAAAATAATGATGCTTTTGAAAAAAGAAAATTCTTCATGTTTTATCACTTTTGGCACATTTTGGACTGAAGTTCAAACCCAAGTTCACTCTGCTCTTTTTCATGATGATTTTGAGTCAAAAAGTGAAAAACACTATTCACTTTTTCAGACCTAGTTCACTCTGCTCTTTCTCATGATGATTTTGAGTCAAAAAGTGAAAAACACTATTTACTTTTTACTGTGAATAAACAGATTACTATTCACAGATTACTGTTCACCGATTACTGTTCACTTTTTATTATTCATTGGTGTTGTTCACTACGCTTTTTGATGCCTATTTAAGGGGGGGTTGTCCCTTAAGTTTAACTCAGAACTTCTTTCTTTCAGAAACTTTCTTTAGAGCATTTCTTTGAGAGAGAGTTCCTTGTTTCCACCTTAGGATTTCCTATTACTTTCCTTACAAATCTTGTAACTAGAACTAGTTCCAAGCCTTGTAATTGTTGAACTGTTTCAATCCTGTAACTACTACTGTAAGTTCTGTTATCTATTTTCAATAATAACTACTTTCAGTATTTTGTTTCATATACTTGTTGCTACCGCCATCTTGGACGGTTTTATATTTTAAATTGCTTTGATATATATATTGCTTGGCTGATTCTACTGTCTTATTATTGTTTTAAATTGCATTGATTATATCTGCTATACCGCCTTCTTGGCTGGTTCTACTTTATTTACTTTATTTTCAACATATTTTCAACATATTATTATTGTGCTTCCGCCTTCAACGTAGTGTCTCTTTCCCCTTTGTGGTATCAGAGCCATTCTTTTCTGGCCGGTGATAGTGTTGTTGTGTTCTCTGTCTTTTTGTCTGTGTCTACCCGAAACTTTGATACTCCTTTGTTGTGTTCCCTTCTTACCGTCGTTGGCGCCACCCTAGACGTAAAATGAATTCCCAGAACCAAACTATAAGGCCCGTTTGAGCCAAGAGAGGGCGTGTAGGGCATGAGAGGTATAGGGTTGCTTAGGGTATGTGTTACAAAATGCAACGGTGTTAAGAAAAACATGATAATTGAGTGTTAAATCTAGGATAGTATGGATAGGTTGTGGAGATCCAACTCCTTTGTCAGCTCCAGGATTGGTTGTCCTCCAGATATTGTAAATGAAGAAGATCACAATGTTGAAGAACATGAGCAACCTGATTTCCAGAAATGGAATATTCCTAAAGTTGATACTAAAACTATTTATAAGACTAGTTGGGCTGAAACTACTTTTCATCACACTTAAAAAGTTAGGACTGTTGAACAAACATTTTCTATTTCAAAAACTCACGAAAAATGTTGTTTGTTTTCTAAAAGAAATATTAATGAGTTTATTGTTAAAAAATTCAGTTATTTGCATATATTGGTATGGTTCAAGTTGCTGTTAAACCATTTACTAGAAAAGGAATAAATGCTTCTGTTCTCATGTGTTTAAGAGATGCTAGATTAAAGAACTTTAAAGATAGCATTCTTGGAATGATTACTGCTTCTTTGTATGATGGTCCTGTATATTTCAACTGTTATCCTAATATTACTCTTGCTTTGGATGATCCTAATATTGTTAAAGCTCTAACCTTGAATATTGCTTCATCTAGTTATCACATTGAAGAAGGTAGTAAGCCTTTTGCTTTGATTTATCGCATTTATTATAGACTGTTAGGTACTCAATTGAATCCTGGTGCTAAGATCAATAGAGAACCTTCTGGTAAAACTATGTTAATTCAATGTTCAATCCCTGATGCTAAAGTTCAAGTTCCAAAAATGATTCAATGACAAGATGTTAAGCTTCCCATTGAATGGTTGTTGGAACAAGAATCTCCTCTTGCTAAACCTGTTTTTGATGAGCTAGATCTCACACCTATTCAACAATATTTTGATGGTACTATTAAAATAAGTTTTCAAAATAATCAACCCTTAAGGATCAACGAAGGAAGACATTCCTTTGCTGGATCTGAAAGTATTTCAAAAAGAGATCAAGATCTCAATGAATTTCTGCAAAAGCGTTTTCAAAAACCCACTGATTTAAAGCTAAAAGGTGTTTTAAGTGATAAATCTCAAGTTAGCATTGTTGGGCCCGTCCATTATCGGCCCACGGATGCGGAACCGTTAGGCCCATTTCATGGAGATCCGTCAACCTAGATTTTTTCCTCTTCAAATAGAAAAAAAAAAAAAAAAAAAAAATTGCATAATATGCTAGTTAATTACCTGGTCCACCCACAGAACCAGTGGCCTGTCTTCCCGTTGTTCTCCGGTCCTCGGTCTTTTTGGCCCTCTGTCCTGCCTTGTGTCTTCCTGTCTTTCCCTTTTTTTAGGCCTCTCTTCTCGGGCCAGCAATTCATCTTCTGCGTTCATGTATTTGGTTGCCATGTATAGCACATCTGACATAGTTTTGGGGTCGTTCTTGTATAGGGAAAATAGGAACTTACCCTTTCGCAGCCCGTTTGTGAAGGCTGCTACAAGTATCTTGTTGTCGACTTCATCGATCGAGAGCGCTTTCTTATTGAAGTGTGTTATGTAGGATCTCAGCGTCTCATCCTCTCGTTGCCTGATGCTCATCAAGCACGTCGTGAACTTCTTATACCTATGTCCCCTAATAAAGTGTGTAGTAAACTGAGCGCTTAGCTCCTTGAAAGTGCTGATGGAGTTCGGTGTCAGTCAACTGAACCATACCTTTGTAGGGCCTTTCAGCGTTGTAGGGAAGGCTTTACACATGATCTCGTCTGCTACTCCTTGAAGATGCATCAAGGTCTTGAAAGTCTCTAGGTGATCAAGAGGGTCCTTGGCTCCGTTGTAGCTCTCTATTTGCGGCATACGAAACTTCTGCGGTAGGGGGAAGGAGTTGACGGGCGGTGAACGACGAATCGGTTTGGTGGACCAAATCGTCGAGGTCGCTAGACACCTGCCCTTTGAGGGCGTTCATCATAAGGTCCATCATTTCCTTCATCAACTGCATTTCCGTGACCATGTAAGGGGGGGTGTATCAAAGTCGAAGGGACGGCTGGTTTCCTGTCGTTCTTGTCGGTTCGGGGCATTGCTGCCCTCAAGCCCCTCTTGGTTCCATCTTTCAGCAGTGAGGCGTTCCACGGTAGCGGCGAGAGTTTGAACTTGTTTCTCGAGGGCAATCATGGGTGGTTCCTCTTCTTGAATGTCGTTAGTGGTTGCCATCGAGCGAGTGAGTACCATGCAACTCTTTTGTCCGGGAAGCGTTAATATGGCTTACAAATCACAAAACAATTTTCCCACAGACGGCGCCAACTAATGATGCCGTAAAAATCACCAGTGAGCCACACGATCTTCTCACGCTCGTAACGATACCTGCGCAACCAAAGAAAGAAGACCTAACAGAGAGCACCGGTGTGGTACCGGCCGAATACCCTCCGAAGGTTAAGTTAGAACTATTCTCACAACTCTAGAGTGCTAGAGAAGGGGTAAATTATGCGTACCTTGATTTGTGAGGGTATTGGGGCTTTTATAGTAGTAGAGGGTTAACCTCTCTTCCTTAGTGTAGAAGTCTTTTCCTTATAGGAATCCTCTTGAGTAGTCCAAACGTGGTGAGCAAGACATTTCCTTATGGAGAAGATCTTCCTTAATGTGCGTATCTTCCGGAATCCTCCTTCTGTCGGAATTCCATTTATACTAGGATTCTATGATGGCCAAGCGTGGGCCGCAAGGGTTTTCCATCTAGGGTTTCTGGCTGCCATGTGGATGCTCGATCCGTCCTTGTTGCATCCGTTCATGCAGGATCCGTCCATAACAAACCTTGCACTCGTTGGGCCCGTCCTCTATCGGCCCACGGATGCGGAACCGTCAGGCCCATTTCATGGAGATCCGTCAACCTAGATTTTTTCCTCTTCAAATAGAAATTTTTTTTTTTGCATAATATGCTAGTTAATTACCTGGTCCACCCGCAGAACAGTGCAAGCAGCATCTGCACAGCATATTTGAGAGCAAAGAACCTGTACAAAAGCCAAAAAAAAAAATAATAAAAAAAAAAAAAAGAAAAAAAAAAGAAGCAATTGTGCTTAAATACAAACAATGAATGCCTGTAAAAAAAAGAAACACGATGATTCCAACTTTAAATCATCGCAAAACAATGCTACACCAATTTCTTAAGGTTCCATATTTTTGAGGGGAAATTTTATAAGACTACTTGGTTATCTTAGAAAATTAAAGTCTTTACTAGTTGCTGTAATATCAGCAACCATGCCTAAGTCCATTCTCCACTTATAAGTTCAATTTCCATATCTTCTTATAATTTTGATTATGTAGAAGTACTCAGCCGCAAGAATCTGAAGTTCCAAAACTCTTTACTAAAATTTTTTTTATAAAAAGAGTAGGATTTTTATAAAAGGAAACTACTGAAATGCACCCACAGAAGCTTTTCTTGCGTGAGGATGACAATATGACATGTAACACCAAGTTGAGAAGAATCTTACAATTTTTTTTTTTTTTTTGGATAGAAAAAATAATTTTATTAGTAAGAGACTACTTCGTGAGCAAAGGACATTAAGAAGCCAGAAGAATCTTATATGGTCCCGAGGTCAAGTGCTTAGGAGTCTACAATAGAACAGTTTTCAATTTGGCCTTGCTTAGGAGTCTACAGTAAAACAGCTTTAAATTTGGTCATTTATATCACACGTAGAGGTTAGTTTTAAATTAGAACATATGTGATTTTTTGTAACTCCAACAAACTTAGGGTATTTTGATGATTGAGCCAAGCCTACAACTTTCTATGAGTATCTTAAGTGTCTTGGAAAAAATTTATATGTCCAAGTTAGTTTTTTATTGTGTTTTTATCAGCTGTTTAGTTTACAAGTCAATTCAAGAGTTATACTGCTAGCACTCGTTTAAAAAAAATTGAAAGAGAAAGTTATAACGCTGGTAGGACAAGGAAAACTCTCCTCTCTCTCTCTCTCACACACAAACACACCAGCAGGCATCAGAAGTCAGAACTACAATAACCAACACAAGTTTTTGACAAAAGCATGATTGGTGACAAGACAATGAGAACCAGCTTACATAGTGATGTAAGGGTCCCAGACACACAAGATTAAGACATCCTTGCAAACACCTTCCTTCAAGTCAATACCCACTTTGCTATTACCAGATGCATGTTCAGCATATAGAGAAGATATGATGTCCATTGCATTAAGCCCAGCATTCTCAGCCAGCGTTTTAGGAACCATCTCAAAACTTTCAGCAAATTTTGCTACTGCATACTGATCCAATCTGCAGATTCAATACAAGGTCTAATCTTTAGTAGTTTTTCCAGTCATGCCTCACTGACTGAATCAGTGAAAAAACAAATACAAAAAAAAAAGGTCAATTGCTTCTAGTTAGAATAAGCTTCAATTGTAAATTTTGTTTGAGGAATGACACTAGAGCACTCATAAAAGCCATTTGTTCCTTCTCAGTGTAGAAAAATTTGTAAGGGCATGAGGGAGAATTCAGAGCATTACACTATCAGTACTTCCTCGTAAAACCACAGTGGAAACAGAGTTCCCACCTTCTTCATTCTCGACAATAATGACCTAAATATATTTATTTGAAAAAATCATGCAAACAGCAGAGGCAAGAAAACAAGAGAAAAAAAATTCCTGAAACTAACACTAAACTGAAGCAACATCTTAAACATACCCTAACACCACCAATTTCCTCAACTGAAATAGAATCAACATATCCCAAATCATCTGGGTTAGGCTGGCTAAGCTTCAGCTGATGCAAGAACACAGAAAACATTAGAGGCCAATTTGAAAAAATGCCAATAAATTATCAAGTACTAGGCACAGCTACCATTGCAACAGCACCAGTTGTTCGGCAAAATCGACGCAACTCAAATTTTGAAGAGATCTTCAGAACCATGAGCCTGCATGCAAGAACTATTAAATTAGAAACACTATAACTCTTAAGAAATCTGTAGAATAAAATATTAAAACTTAACATAAATGGGCAGACTATCAATATTCATCAGGTCTGAAAATTGGACAATATTAACGTGCCTGCATACTTGCTTTACAACAACAGAGAAAAAATAACTGAAAATTAGGAGAAAATAAAGACTTGACATACTTATAACGCTCACAGAAGTGTAATGCCATCTCTCCTACTGCTGCTCCACTGACAACTACTCTGGCGCCTGAATCTGCAACTGATTTGATAAGCGCCTCCCAAGCGTTCTTTGCAGGCTTGGCGTATGGTGATCGATAGCTTACCTGCCGATGATGTGAGTTTTTTTGTTGTTGTTTGTTTTTTGTGGTTTGTGTTTTTGTGTTGTGTTGTTTGGCTTATTTTCATTCTGGGTTCTTGTGATTTTCAGATGTCTTTAAATCCTTGGCTTGGATGTGAGGAGCATGTAGAGTGTGCATGGGCTCAAGAGTTGAATGGTCGTCAACCGTTGTTTGAGTGTGGCCATGGGAGATATTGGTATCTTGGTGACTGGGTACTGGCTCAGGTTCAACATTTGTACCCTCCTGAGACGATTCCTACCCCTCCTTGTCCTTCCATCCGGTTGGCAGACCTTTTAGCTAATGAAGAAATTGCTCATACTTGGGTCGGCCACATTGTTCCGAGGACACCAGGAGACTATCTTGAATTTATCCAGGCTCAATTGCAGGGTTGCTTAGCTGATATCTTTGGAACATTGGTAGCTTTTTTTTTTCACATCAACTTGCATCTTGGCTCACATCATCATCTTTTATTTTCTTTGTTTTGCCTTCTATGAAAATATCTGCATGTTGCATTTTTAGGCTTCATCCTCTGAAGAGGAGAGTCCTCCTCCTATCAATGTTGGTGGTTCTTTTGGTTCCTTCATAGAGACATATCCTCATTTCCTAGCATGGCAATATGAGGTAATGAACCCTGATGGATCTTTTAGCTCTATGAATCTAGACTAACCAGAGTATACCCCAAATGTCCCTTGGAATGACCCGGTATATTCCTAAATCCTTTAGTCCTCTGTCCTTATTTTTTGTTCATCGAGTTATTTCTGAAACCTACAAATTTGTGCTTCAGGTTGGTGTTGATCTTGTGGAAGGGAGCATGCAAATGATTGGAGGTTTGCAGCTGGTGGCACGCACTCAATCTTCTCAATATGTGCTTAAAGAAGTGAATTGGGTAAACGATGATGCTTCCTTAATGATTTTTGCTTGAAATCCGTGGTAATGAATTTAACACCTGTCTCTGGTGATTTTTTAGAACAACCGAATGGCAATTTCCGAGGCCAACACAAGATCTTTGGCGAAGAGAATCAAAAATCTTGAATTTCAAAACCGGCAACAAGAATCTCAGTTTTATGCAAGTCAAGAAGGAGACACTGAGGGTGCCTCCTCTAGGGGTGGGTCTAGGAGATCTTCCCGCAGGCGAACTTGAAGTTCGAATGATGCTTAACTTGTATCTTATTTTCCTGCAAAGACAAAGATATTTCTTAGTCAAACATTTGTACTAACTTCCGCTTTTAGCTCTTTGTCCTTAGATTGTTTTTAGCCTTGCTGAAACTTAGATGAGACAAGTTTAGAATTCACCTGATGAAGCTTTGTAGTACACAATTTGAATTTATCTGACCCCTTCTGATGGGATTTGTACTCGCCTGAATAAGGCATAGCTGAATGCCCCTAGTCTGAAAACTTATGCATGATGACCTTTTATTTTGAAAAAAGATTCTCTCCTCTCTTTTTTGAAAAAGGGATGATTGACTTGATTTGTTTCAGAAAAAGGGGATAAGGCATAGCCGAATGCCCCTAGTTTAGAAAATAAATGCATGATTTGAAAAATCCTAATTTGGTTAATTTTCTCCTCTTTTTTTGAAACAAATGATACAGATGATGACTTTGAAAGATGGACAAGGCATGGCCAAAATGCCCAATTTGATAATCCATGCAAATTTTTGAGAAACTTTATAACACAACCATTTTTTTTTTCTTTTTTTGGATTGAAAAATAGAGTCAAATCGAACCCAAGAAGTGCCCAAAAACACAAAACAAGTCAATTTGGTCATGGCTAGGCTGGGTGCCAATCGACACTCCTCGGCACTTGAGGAGTGTCCTCGACACTTGATGAAGCTTTGTAGTACACAATTTGAATTTATCTGACCCCTTCTGATGGGATTTGTACTCACCTGAATGAGGCACAGCCAAATGCCCCTAGTTTGAAAACTTATGCATGATGACCTTTTATTTTGAAAAAAGATTTCTCTCCTCTTTTTTTTGAAAAAGGGATGATTGACTTGATTTGTTTCAGAAAAAAGGGATAAGGCATAGCCGAATGCCCCTAGTTTAGAAAATAAATGCATGATTTTGAAAATTCTTGATTTGGTTAATTTTCTCTTCTCTTTTTTTTGAAACAAATGATACAGATGATGATTTTTGAAAGATGGACAAGGCATGGCCAAAATGCCCAGTTTGACAATCCATGCGAATTTTTGAGAAACTTTATAGCACAACCATTTTTTTTTTTTTTTTTTTGGGATTGAAAAATAGAGTCAAATCGGACCCACGAAGTGCCCAAAAACACAAAACAAGTCAATTTGGTCATGGCTAGGCTGGGTGCCAATCGGCACTCCTTGGCACTTGAGGAGTGTCCTCAGCACTTGAGGAGTCTCGATCGGCACTTTTAGAGTGCCGATTGGCACTTTAGGGTGCCGACAGGCATACCCAATTTTGCCCTGACTCCTCGCATTTTTCGGACGCATTTTCTATGTTTTTTTTAGTTTCTTTGAAAAATATTTTCTCTATTTGGAACTATGAAACACTTTCCTAGTCAACTTCAAACTCTTTAAACTTATTTAAACCTGGTTAGGCTTTGGGAGAGCTTATTTTAGTATTAAACCTGCAAACGAATCTCTGCATCAAAGCTATCAAGAAACAACAATCACATACAAGAATTATTCATGGCCGGCAATCAAAATTTTCCTCATTCAATCACACATGATATCAGTAGATGGGTTCATAGTTTTGATTTTGTCACCAAGACCAATTTCACTGTCTACAAGCTAGAGGGGATCAAGGCTCTGAGGAATGTCAAGATCAAATGGGATTTTCTCTGTGTCGCCATGAAGTTCTGGGATACTGAAGACCATGTATTCCAGTTTAAAACTGTTGAACTTTATCCCACAATCGAAGAACATTCCGCTATTCTGGGTTATGAGCTTGGCAAAAAATTTGTAGCAGTTTCTTGTGATCCCAAACATAGGGAGATCTTGTATGATGATCTAGGGCTTCCTACCTCAATTACTAGTAGCATGATTGAAGGCCACATGGTGAATTTTTATGCTCTAGGGCTTTGATCTATTCTGCTGTACCATGGCTCGTGATTCTGAGGTAAGAGAGTTGGGACTGGCCTAAGTGAAACGCACCTTATGCCAGTTTGCTCACAAGTTGGATCATCCCAGTATAGACACGCCTTGACAGGAGCCTTGAATTTTCGACGATTGTTACAGACGTTACAACAGGAAATACAATATGGCAGAATAACTATAATATTTGACAAATAATACTAACGCTTAAATAAAAGGACAAAGAAATCTAACAAGGTTATGGTAGAATAATACAACCGTAAATAACAATGTTACAGCAAGCAGTTCAGTAATAAGGTAACAAGTTAATCGTTCATCAATCACCAATCACAAGAGTGAAACTTGTCTGCCAAAGAAATAGGCTTAGCTTCTCAGCAAACACAAGTCCAAAAAGGGAGCCGATCTCCAATGTGAGTAACCTCAAAGAAGGCTTCTGCCATTAAGATTACGCACTTTGGAAAAAGGACCTATCTGGCTTAAACTTTAACTCTTAACTTCTGTCGGGGGCCGTTTTTGCGCGTAGCCACATGTCTTCTGCTGGAGGGGTGACTTTGCTAGACCCAGATTTGTTTTGAGGATTTCATATGGAACTCAACATTGGGCCGCATAGACCAATGGCTTCCGGTGCATTTTTAAGCCTACAAAATAGATAAAGCCCAAAGTCTAAGGATAGAGATAATGGTTGAAATAAATAAATAATATATTTAACATAAATAGATTTGATTAAATGATGAGTTGAGTATTTTTATTTTTTTTATATTTTTATACAAGATAGAAATTCTACTTTAGCCTAATCTAAGTGTATATGTGTGTAAAACTCTCTCTTGGAGACTGGAACCCTGACCCTTACCCCCCACATCCCACAAATACTTATACTTGTGGAGTGACCATCACACCAAGGGTATGCGGTGGTGAGTTGAATATTATTATTATGTGTTTTAAGTGATGAATATTATTATTATTATGTGTGTTAATTAATTGTCACATGTCCAATAATGGGATGAGTCTAATAATCCATATCTAGCTGCAGTATAGTTCATGTTCAATATAATAAGATATATTCAGCAATGGTCTATGTCCAAATAAGGTATGTCCAGAAATGGTCTATGCCCAAATAATGTATGTCCAGCAATGGTTTATGTCCAATAATACATATCCGGCAGTGGTTCATGTCCAAATAATATAAGTCCAGCGGTGGTTTATATTCGAATAATATATGTCTAGCAGTGGTTCATTTTCAAATGATATTTGTCCAGCAGTGGTTTATGTCCAAATAATATGTATTTGGTAGTGAGATGGATTCAATTTATTAATACATATGTTTATTATTGAAGCATTAGTGAATCCATGTTTATTAAATAGTGAGATAATATTAAAATAGTTGCATCCTGCGGTACAATAATGATGAGTTGACGTATACTTAATAATGTAATCTTGAAGATAGAGAAACATTGACTTATCTTGTATGTTTCTAACTCCTGCTGCTGCAACTTAACTTAAATAATGCTCCCAAGTCCAGGATTGTCGCAAAGTAATAACTCGGTAAATCCGAGATCGAATCCACAGGAAAAAGGGAATTGATTAGCAAATCACAAGAGAATAAAACTAAAATAATAAAATTTAATTGAGGAGATTTTTGATGGTTTAGTAAAGTTAATTTAAATTGAGAGAAAACAATAATTAAGGCGTTAAGGTTTAGGGATCCACACACAACACATCTATTGGTAGTCTTAACAATATTTATTTTATAACTCAACTAAAATTCATACGAAGGATGGTTTAGTCGAATGATTTAACAATAAAAACTCAAGAATTAATTGTCTAAGGTAGTTTCATGAAATTGATTGATTTTAGGCAAAACAAAACTAGTGAATTAGTTCGTAGGGAATACTAAGCATTTAATGTGCCTGGAGTCTACGATAAATCAAAGAATTATACAGAACTAAACACTTTTCTAGATGAGCAAATCAATCAAAAGCATAATAACATAAGTATTCAAACCAATAAATAATTGTTAAGAACATACCAATAAATGGTTGGGTTTCACCATTTGCCTTAGCAAGGCTTCTAGCAAGCCATAACACAAATAAAACTCTAAAAACTATATAACAAAAAAACTTTAAGAAAACCTAAATTATGTTCTACAGCAGCTCTCCCCTGAATTTTTCCCTAAAGAGCCTTTAAATAGGTTAAGGAATCCTACTACAAGTTAAATTCCCGTTTGGAGAAAATCTCAGGTTTTTAGGCTTCACTTAATTGACGTTTTTGGCCCACTTAACTTCATAATTCGGACTTTTAGTAAACTACAAAGTTGTAGCCCTTTAAGTTAAATTTCCAGCCCAACTTGAATCATATCGATTTGACATCTGAGCCGAAAGTTATGCTCCAAACACTAACTAATGCGCAGATTGGAATCCTAATCTGAATTGGACTTGGATGTGGTGCAAGTTTCCTTTGATTCCTTGCTCCAATTGGACTTGAATTTTATTGGGTTGACTTTCTTTGACTTCATCATGACTCTTGTAAAAGTAAAGTCCATTAGCTTTTTTCTTTTCACAAATCCACTTATTTAATTTCATTATCCTACAAAAGATAAATTCATGCATTAAAATTCAATTAAGCACAAAATTGATTATTTAGCATTATTCCAAAACCAACTATAAAATGCATGAATTAACTTAAAATAAGTATGATAATGCTTTCTAATAATGATATAAATATGCAAAATTAAGCTATTATCACACTCCCCAACCAACTCATTGCTAGTCCCTGGCAATTTAAGCGACTTGAGATAAAGACACAAAATAACAAAAAATTATTACTTTAGTAGAAATAGTTAATCAAAGGTCAAAACACTAACAACCACCAAAGATATTCCACATGCCATCAATACTCAGTGTGTGAATAGTTTAGCCAACACAAACACAACCTTGGTTTTAAGATAAAACATGGCTTGAATTTCTATCCAAAGTTATGCTTCAACTCAAATCTCATAGTTGCACTCAACAAATAAAATCACTCCGAAAAGGTTGTAACACTCTCCAACATATGTGAACAGAATAATGTAGAACAAAGACTAATATCTCACATATAAATAAGATGAAGAACGGTGAAGCAAAATAAAGGACATTTATAGTCTCATGAAAGGATGCCAAACACTAAGAATATTACACCACACACATTGATTAGTCACGTCAAGATACAAACCATACCTTCCTTAAGATCAAATAGGACTTTTATTGGGACGTAATGTAGGGTAAAGATGAAGAATTTAGAACAAAGAGTATAGGTAAAAATAAAAAGTATTCCCAAGAATATTTAGAGAGACACCTTCTTTTTGTACTCTGTTATGTAATGTATAATAAACCCAGTTTAAAACAATATTTATTATTTTCATGTGTGTTCTAATAAGTATTACTGTTTACTCAAAAAAAATAGAGATGTTTATCTCACATTAGTTGTGTGTGCCAAGTGTCCGCTATTTATAATCTCAGTCTACAACTACAAAGGTTAGGCCCTTTTGTATTTGTACTCTGGTTAGATGTTAGAACTTAGAAATATTGTGCAAGACCAAACCCAAATAAAAGTGGGCCCAATTCAACCAACTGCCAAAATGTTGTGCCCTTTGCCAAAAAAGTAAATGTCTTGGTTTTGTACCCTTTGGTTGTCTATATAAAGGAGCAAGGGCACATTTGTACAACTATTGAACAGATTACTAATGTGTGATGTTGTAGAGCAATACACCAAGTAACATTCTCTTCTATTTCATTAGAGCCTTTAGGCTATGGATACTATGTTGTTTTGTTCTTGTAACAAACACCATCATTTAAGTCTCAATTCCTGAGAGACATTGATTTCATTTTTCAACTACATCAGTTGCAGGTGGATGCTAAAAATGTTTGGGTCATATCCTCATAGTCATTATCATGATTATTATTATTACTAGCCTATGCCTTGCTCATAACATGTATTCATTTACCTTGTGATAAGAGTGATCTCTTTTGTATTTATTTATAACATTTTTTTGGATTTCTAATATTTTGGATAATGGAAAAATGCTATTTAATTATAGTGGATATGTATTATCCATTAATCATTAATGCAATGTAAGTGACTTGTTGTCTCTAAGAACCTAAATTCAAATCCTCTCTCCCAACTTATTATGGTGCAATAAAGACCATATAGATTCCATAAAAGAATTAGTGCACCATCTTGTTTTTTTTTTTTTTTTTAAACCTTAGAAATGAATGCATGCACCTCATTTAACATTTGACAATAGATTAATATTTTTCCATAAAAGAAAACACTATTATTTTTTGCCGAATAGAAAAAGAATACTAAATAATAATTAAAATTTTCGATGTAGTAGAAGGCTAAATGAAAAGTATTATATTTTCTTCTCTAGAAATAGGTAACATGGAAAAACCTTAGATTATTGCTGTTTGGAATAAAATGTGTGGAACTAATAATTTAGTTAAGAACTTGCAATCCTGATTCTCAAAAAAAAAAAAAAAAAAAAAAAAAAAAAAAGTTAAGAACTTGCAATAACATCGATCTATTAGAGACACCTTTTATTTTGAAGATTTATTATCCCATTCGTTAGTTTACATACTTTGCATTTACACAAATATAAGGCATTTATTGTGCACAATATCATTATTTATTTTGAAAATTTTCTACAATATATATCACTAGTATGTAGCCCCGTCCTACCGCACGGGAATTGATATATTATTAATCATGAGTTTATTCATGTTTAAAAGACTCAGTTAAGTCTAAATTCATATTATTAACCATAAAATTTCATTAACAAAACTTAGCAGTATATATATTTTACACAGAAAGATGAACATTGGTGACAATGTTTATCCAAAATATCCATTCACGCTTTTGAATCTTCATTCTCTACTGGTGATTGAAATTTTCGTAGCTTAAAAAAATTTTAATTAAAAAAAAAAAAACCCTCAGAGTTGTACTCATTTTGTAGTTTTACGATGGGTCATTTTGTAACATGATGGGCATTTGTGTGAAGAAAAAACATCTGAAGTTCCATGGCTGATAAAAGAAATTCTCTCCAATTTCTTTTTATAGAGAGATGGGTTTGTGCGTGTTTTTATACATCCTTCATAGTTGTATACTTGTATTATCACGAAGCAGGTCCAATGGATTTAGATTGGTACTACCGATTTCCAAAGCATGAGTGTTTAATGTGTTATTAATTTCATCTCATTAGCTTCTGCACATGACAGCAAAATTAAAAATAATTAGATTGTACACGTGTATAGTAAAATTGGACTCCAATTTCATATTCTAATTGAACAATTGGAATGATAATATATGATAGTAACAACAATAGGAAAATTCAAATAAAATTTCGGATTAAATTGTAACAATTTGAATAAAAAATTCCAGTAGAAAGACAGGGTGGAGTGACCCACTCCAAGAAGGTGACCAAACTTGCGTAAATATAAAATAATAAATCTCTCTCCGGAAAATTTACATTGTTCATAACCTTTACCTTCACTGAAAATTTTAAAAACATAGTGACTCACATCTGCCATCTAGACATCTACAGCCGGGTCCTCTCCAATTCGCGTGAGATTCCATTGATCACTAAGTTCCTTTGCAGCCTGCAAAAAGTATCATCCATCGGTCCACAGCAGTGCTTTCTTCATTGTTATAGGTGCCAAACCTGAACAAAAAGTCAAATATAAGGATAGTGAATTTTAGGCATAATGTGCATCTAATCACATATTAGCAATTTATAACAAATGTAAAGATGCAAATTTTGTAAGTGAATAGTAAACAAAACTCAGTGTTAGAACAAAGAAGAAAGTACTTTAATCTGAAACTCAGTGCAAATGTAAAGATGCAAACTTTGTAAGCAATTTATAACAAAGATGCAAACTCTGGCTTTGCTATTTTTTTGGAAATTATGCAATGTACCCAAACCAAGTTCTTATCACCGATATTAATCTCTTTGGTTTTCACGTTTGACTGCAAAATCAAGAAAAAACTTAATTAGCACAGTAACTCACTTGACCCGATACATAGAAGTGGTTTTAATGAGAATGAGCCCACATACATTTAGCCACATGATGCAAAATTCAACTTCAATTTACCCAAACCAAGTTCTTATCACCGATATTAATCTTTTTGGTTTTCACGTTTGACTGCAAAATCAAGAAAAAACTTAATTAGCACAGTAACTCACTTGACCCGATACATAGAAGTGGTTTTAATGAGAATGAGTCCACATACATTTAGCCACATGATACAAAATTCAACTTCAATTTCAGATTCTAGACACATGGCACAAAATTAGAATTCTAATTTGGTGTGTACACGTGGCACACAATTAGAGTTCTAATTTGGAATTCAATTTCACACACTCTCTGCTTCACCTATTATTATATATATAGATTTGAAAAATAAATGTAGTCTTCGGTGTTGATCACTTACAAGATCAATTCGGAGTGGCTTTGATTCATTTAGAAAATATGATTAAGGGAACTATAGGTAGAGCAATTAGGCATAAATTGATATCAACTCCTCAAAATTTGGTAACTTCAAATTCATTAACGACTAGCTATGAATAGTTTTTTGGATTATACACCCACCATCTCAAGTTTTAAATCAAAGTAATCAATTAACACAAATAGTACATGGTAGAAAATTGAGTAATTTGGGCCCTAGAGGATTGACAAGGGGAACTACAAGTTTTCTAATATATATATATCCTCCCAAGTGGTTGCCAAATATGTTTATTAAATGTTAGATACTATGGAGATTAAAAAATATATATATTGAACGCAAATAAATAATAAAAATTAAATAATTCATTAAAGAGTTTGTTTGAGTGGAAGGTTAATTTCTTAAATAATTAGCTGGAAGGTTATATGAATCAACTATTTCATTAAAACCTTTACTTAAGTGGAAGGTTAAATGAATCAATACATTAAAACCTTTCAAAAAGAGTGGCATATGGTTCCAATTAAAAGATGAGGTGGAAGATAAAATGAAGGAATTTTCAAAGAATATATCACATGATAGAATCTCATGTTCTCATACAAAATAAAAATTAATTAATGTTAAGGAAATAAAATTATTATTATTATTATTATTTTTAGAGTTTCAACCTATAGTGTCTGATTCTGATAATTGTGCTCTATATCATCAGACAAAGATATCAATCAGAACTTTACTAATTAAGCTAATTGGAACCCACTATTTATTGTTGAATATAAATAATAATAAGAACTAAATAATTAACTTACTAAAATCTTTGTATAGGTGGCAGGTTAAAATAAATGAATTGATCCAATAAAATCTTTTCTTAAATGGAAGGTAATTGTGCTCTATATCATCAGACAAAGATACCAATCAGGACTTTACTAATTAAGCTAATTAGAACCCACTATTATTGTTGAATATAAATAATAATAAGAACTAAATAATTAACTTACTAAAATCTTTGTATAGGTGGCAGGTTAAAATAAATGAATTGATCCAATAAAATCTTTTCTTAAATGGAAGGTAATTACTTAGGTTGAAGGTTAAATGAATCAATTAATTACAAAAATTCCTTAAAACGAAGGAGGCAAAAATATCCATTAATTGCCCCACTTCCCTATTAAACCTCTTCTCCACTTATCCTATTCTGTATAAACACTCATATCTCTCTCTCTCTTTGTATGGCCACGAGTAAACGTGTGTGCATGCCTGTGCGTTCATCTATAAGCCATGGACAGCATCACAATTAACAAGAAGTTATTAGTGTCACTATTATTCTTCGTTCAGTTCATCATCGTCTTTACTCCAGGTAAGTTTAATTTAGTTGTGATATCTTTGCTAGCAAGGCTCCAATTCAATATCTCTCTCTTGCATGTTAATTAGTTGTGTGATATGATCGAGCGAGTCTCCAATTCAATCTCTCTTGAGTTGAGTACCTTGTCATTGTAAATTATAAAATAAAATTAACCACACACAGAGTAAATTAATTAATGTGAATTATTATTAAATATTTACGTGGCTGCTGCTGCAGGATCCTATTCCAAGCTGATGCCAGTTGATACATCAACCGAAATACTGTGGCCCATAGGTCCAATTAAGTACCTAACGACGTTCGAGGTTGTTGCAGACTCTCAATCTCATGAAGATGCTCTACGTCGGAGGCTAGCACCAGCACCCTTTCAGACGTGTGACCAATGCACCTGCTGCAGTGGTCCTAAAAACCAGACCTGCACCACCAAGCCTTGCTGCTATGGCATCAAATGCAACCTTCCCGGCAAGCCTTTCGGAACTTGTGCTTTTGTACCAAAGAAATGTGACTGTAACCCTTGTAATTAAACCTTTCCGTACGTCTTCAGTCGATCCAAATTAAAAATAAATTCTCCCTCTCTCTTGCATTTACATCTTCTATATATGTAAGTGCCGGCACAGACAAACCATTTTAAAGAGTACTCACTGTACAACTACAATATATTAAGGTGCTATTGCTAAATATCATCGCCCCAGCTGGTATACTTGTACTGTGTTAATTGCTAGCTATAATAAATAAGAACGAAGATGAATACTAGTCTGCTGTCTGCCTGTCGTGCGCACGATCATCTATTACATTGTCATCTTTCCTTTCTATGTATGTGTTTAAACTGTTTACTAAAATCACTATTAGACCTTTGGAGTTTGAATAAGTTGTTCCCATTACTTTATAGATCAATTGACATAGAGCTTTATGCTCTATAGCAATTCCCATGGTATTGTATTTTTTGTTATACTATGTAACTATAGTTCACATGCAAGATATACATGTTTGCATCTCGTGCAATATTATGCGGCAAACTCTTGTTTTCTATTTAAATGTATTTTTAAAGTAGAAGCCAGTCACAAATAAATCATGCTATATATATTTGTATTCTTTTTTCTTTTCTTTTTTTATGTTATGTTTACTAATTATGGTTCAGCATTTGGGCTATTTTGATTCAATTCGATCTAATTTGGTTCAAATCAGTCATTTTGGTCCATTGTGATCCATTGTGATCGGGGAAATTACAGCTTGTGGTTTGTGTAGCCTGACCTATGAAAGAAGCACCCTTAGCCCTCTCGACCAAGGCTTGACACTTGCAGCTTCCTTTATTAATGGGACCCAAATTAACCACAACGGTTGACTTCTTTAGTGATGACATAACTATAAACCTATAAATATCTATCTCAAAGTCGGTCGATATTAACCCTCTTTTAAGGAGAGTGCATGTCAATCGTAAGTGCATTTATCTCATATCAATTGTATTAAAAGTGATTAAACATGTTCCAATATCTGCCTGCAATTTCAGGATTGCAGCCTTGGCATGTCCCCTCGGTTGATTTGAAGGGAGGATCTATAAACATGCCTATCACTTGGTTGTAGGGGAAACTCTTGCCAAAATTCACCAATTCTCTATCATATAAATACCCTATTAATTATCACCCTCACAATGAAGGTATGTACCCTGAGAGCAATATTGTCTCATCCTCTCAAATAAGCAGTGGATTTCATCATGAATTTAATTGATGAAATCTATTATTAGTAGTTCCATCATAAAAATTACTATTACTGGAATCAAAAAATTACTTTCATGTAATTGGGACGAGTAAATTGCTTTATAGTTTATAAGTAACATCCTTTATTTACCAAAGAAAATTGTTTGTCTACCAAGAAGGTACATAAGCTTTGAAGCAGATTTTTCTGTCACGCTACATCTGGCGTGTCTAATAGAAAATTCAAGAACTGAGTGGAAAGTAACCAAGTCTCGTAAGCTACTCACAATCACAAGATAGTGCGTACAAATTAAACAGTGTTCTTTTTCAGCCACACGGTCTAGGCATGTTTTTTTGCCTTTCGGTTTTTCATGACATTAGATTGTTCGCAGGCGTTGTCCAGTACGTAATAGATTATTATTATAGGATATATAGTGCTTTTTAGTCAAAGAACAACTTAGCTTAATTTGTAGTAAATTAGTTATAAACGTGTTCTACTCCTCATCTTTGGAAATATTAAAAAGAAAAAAGTTTGGATGTGAAACTATCTAAATTCTGCTTATCCAAAGTGTGCATTATAAAGAATTAATACCAAAAAAAAAAAAAAAAAAGAGGAGAAGATAAGAAAGCCACTATTAGTGAAGACTATTATCATGTTAGAACACAAATAGAAAGAAGTTTATCACCTATAGTAGTTTTCTTTAAGATTTTATTTATTTTTAAACCTGGCTGCAGTGACTGGAAAAATACCTTAGTTTATCCCATAGGAATATAGGATGATGACCTGGGAGGGCGGTATTCTTTTCTTGAAGAAAATAAATCCCGCATTTAAATTTTAAACAAGTGATTCGTAAGTGCTTTCATGACTCAAATCTAGGGGCACTAAACCAAGTTGCTTAATTAACTAATTGTTACACCAATATTGTATTGGCACTAAATTAGTGTTCAGATTTTTAATATAAGCATAAACCATCCTCCAGTTGACTAAATCTATCTGTCATTCCAATCTTTATCACCCCATATTGTACGGCATTTCTTATTGTTTTTGTGTTAAGGAGTATTAATTGGATTTCAGAATCATGACAGGCAGCAAGAAAACAAGAAATCACCTTGGCTCCAACCAAAACCCCACATATAGATCTGCCCCGCTTTGAATACTACGTACTACACGTCGAGAGCAATTGGAATTAAGTTAATATAGAATATCTCCACTAGAAATATAGAAACAAGTAAAGAGAGAACCAAATTTTCAGTATGGCGACAAATATGTGTCACATGGAGTTTGAAACTTTGAATTAGATAGAGCGACTTTACTAGCTAGTCTAGCCTGCTGATTGCTTGAAATCACTAATCAAACAATGCGTCTACCTGAAATCTATTTCAGATACTTCCTAATATCCTAGCTAATTATAAAGATGTTATGGCCGGGTAATCATCATTTGTAAAAAGCAGCACACGCGACAGTTCGGCACACACCGTAAAAACATGCAAGACATTATTAATGATCGATGTTCACTAATGTACTCACAATGATGAAAAACTAAAATGATGATTCTGCTTAATTCTTCAACCGTGCACTTTTATGTGTGCCCCCAAGATAGAAAATTATAATCATACGAGATAAAGGGATGCAGCAACTTTGCGCTTCCTTCATGATTTAACAAATTAATTAAATACAAATTTAATAAGCTATACTGCTACTGTAATATACTTGTTAGCAAATAGCCAAATACTACTACATCGAGCGCTAACCGTGTTAATTTAATAAATAAATTGATGATGTTGAGAAACAATAACAATATATTAAGGGTCCGTTTAGTAATGCTGTTCTAGCAGTGTTATTTAAATGTTGTAAAAATACATGTTGGTGAAAATGTATTGTGGAAATACATGTAGGTAAAAATACGTGTTATGTTGTTTAAACAACGAAAACCGTTGTTTAAACAATACAACCAAACACCCTTAATTACCTTAGTTGTTTTGAAAATGTTGTATCTAATATAATATATATATATATAAAATAAAAACGAGCTTGATAAAATAAAGAAGAGAGAAAACAAGCAGCCGACGTACGTCATGGGTGGTGGCATAAAGCTAGAGGGAAGGGACCTACGTAATTAGTATTAGTGTTAGCCACTAAGCAAGACAAACGTCCGAGACTAAGGTGAAAAGCTCTCTTTCCACGTACTTCAGACCAACCAAATTTCCACTAATAAGGACAATTAATGTCCAAAATTCACCTTCCTAGCAACGAGAGTGAGCGTGGTTTTGGAATTAAGTTTTAAGAATCAAATGCATTGTCGCTCTCATTCTCCACATTAACCCATCTTCGATAATCATATTCTCTCTCTCTCTCTCTCTCTTCTAGTAGCTATAGAAAGAAAGAACCATGTCAAGAATTCATCCTGCTTATCAGAAGAGAAGCCATGATGATACGTTAACTTTGGAGGAAAGGAGCGAAGAAGATACTGATCAGCTTCAGCTACAACTAGTACGTCCTTCTGTGCTCACCGTGTGGAAGCGATCTAGCATGACTTTCCAAGGGACTGACGGATTCACCGTTTTTGACCACCATGGAAGACTGGCTTTTCGAGTTGACAACTATTCCAGGAAAAGCTCTTGCAATATTATTAAAGGAGGAGGACTCGTCCTCATGGACGGAGCTGGGAATGCTTTGCTAACTCTCAAACCCCAGGTATATTATACATCGATCAATGGATCTCTCGTGTGTTGTATTTGTATATACCCTGCCCAACTACTCCTATACTTGACTGTTACTGTTATAGATATTATATCATGATGCTAGAGCATATATAATCACCACTACTATATGTGTGTAAGCTCTGCTATCTATATAAAATCATATCATATAAAACATAAAGGTATTGCGTCGTACATGAACAGGTATTAAGCATGCAATACCAGTGGAATGCATATAGAGGAGAAGATAAAATGGGAAAAAGGGTGACTAGTACCACTTCAAAGGTATTCTCGATGAGAAGTGGATCAACGCTTTTCCACAGTAGCAAAGACGAGGCAATAGTGATGATGATGGGATCATCATCAGGACCTAGTACTAATGATAGTAATACTGATCATCATCATCAGACACCAGATTTCAGGATCGAGGGATGTTTTAGGAGGCGAAATTGCAAAATAATAAAGAGTAGCAGTGGAGAAATGGTGGCAAGGATTGCTAGGAAGAAAGTGAACAACAGGAGGATATTGCTTGGAGATGACGTTTTCAGCCTAGCAGTACAACCTGGCTTCGACCCTCAGCTTATTATGGCCTTTGTAATTATCTTAGACCGCATTTGCAGTAAGCCATTTGCCCCGGTCTTGTGTTCCTAATTAAAAAATAAAATTTTAGAACTGTATATGTATATTCGTTTCTACACACCAAATACTATCCGACAAAACACGATACACCATACAAAAAATCTCATGTGTTCTGTGTTCACTGTTCAGTCCTCCTCCTTCAGGAAAAAAGCCATCACGCGGGGATTTCTTTTTTTTTTTTTTTTTTTTAATCCAACTTAATTCCAAGCGTACATGTATTTTGAATAACATTAAAATGAATTGAATTGATGCTTTTTACATCTATATACTTGCACTTTAGAATCTCTTTGATATGTCATGTTTATTGGTTGAGACTAGAGATGAGTCAGGATGATGATCCAACTCCTCTTCTTCAGGGGCTAGCTAGGAACTAAGTACGAACTCACACCTGCATGCCGGACAATTATGGTTATGGACTTGCATTTTAATCTAGATGTTATGTTAGTATCTTGACCTTAATTTGCTTGAATTTTCAAATCAATTCTTAAAGTTATTAATTTTTATGAATTAATCTAATCCATTTAATTTGGTAGTCCACCATACAGTCCTTCCATGCGTGATTTTGGTAGGCCTTGGCCTCTGTATTAAATTCGTTCTTGGCAATCCTAGCTAATTCACTACTCACACTAATATTAATATAAATCCATATAGTAAGCCAGACATCCCACTTGCAGCTTCTTGCCTAATTAAGGGATACCTCTCTCCCAATCAAAACTAATCTTTTAGTTGTAAATATAAGGCGAAACTACATTATTAGTCCCTTATGTTTACCCTGTAAGCATAATTAGTCAAGTTTCTAGTGAGCGCTATTAGTTCCTTAAGTTTTAAAAGTGTGCAGTATTAGTCCTTCTGTTAACTGTCATTAGTAATGTTGCTTATGTGGCTAACAAGATAGTGATCGAGTAATTTTTTTAATGATGTGGCATTTTTAATTAAAAAATTCAAAAAATATTTTACACATCATAAAACCATTAATACCGTTTCTAGAATGGAAGTTGAGTTCTCTGCAGTAGCCCAGCGTACTAGCAAAGAAGAAAATGAGCTGCATCGTAGCATAAAAAAATTCAAGGAAAGCAGTGGTGCAAGAAGCTTCTCGTAGCCTAGGAAATTGGTGAGTTACAAGGACAGTCTTGTGGGAGATATCCCTAGAGCATATGAGTAGGCTTTTAAGTTTAGCAAAGATTGGGAGGATGGGTATGATTCGGAATTTGAAATGGAGCCTTTAACTAAAGGTATGGTTGAGGTGAAACTTTCCAAAGAGACTAAAGCCCGTATAAAAGCTCCTTGGTCGAAAGCTTTGATAATAAAAGTGTATGGTAGGTCTATTGGATTTCACTACCTCACTTTTAAGATCAATGCTTTATGGAAACCAACAGCAAAAATGGACTGCGTGACCTTGGGCAGAGGTTTCTTCCTGATTCGTTTCAGTTGCAGTGATGATTTTGACAAGGTTCTTCGGGGAGGTCCTTGGTTTATAGGGGAGCATTTTCTTACAATCAAGCCTTAGGAACCTTATTTTAAAGCTTCTGAGGCAAAGCTTACATCAGTGGCAGTTTGGGTTAGATTTTTTGAATTGCCAATTGAGTTCTACAATGCTTCTGTGCTGAAGGAAATTGGGAGTGTCATTGGTCCTGTATTACGCATTGACTCTTATACGGCCTCAGAGACTAGAGGAGGTTAAGCAAGGTTGTGCGTTCAGATTGACTTAGACAAACTTCTTATTAGCTCTATTCGGGTGGGAAGGTTAGTTCAAAAAGTTTTATATGAGGGCATTTCTTCTCTCTGTTTTTGCTGTGGTAAGCTTGGACATAAATAGGAAAGTTGTGGACTGAAAGTAAGGAAACCAAGTGGTGAAGATGCAGCTCAAGTCTCGTTGAAAACCAATGAGATTAGTGAGGAAGCTCAACCCGAGCCCAACTATGGGCCCTGGATGGTAGTCACGAGGAAGAGAGGGCCGGTTAGGATGGGAAGAGCTAGTGGGCCAATTAAGTTTGATAACCCATCCCACGTAAGAGCTAGGGGCAATTCGGACCTTTCTCAAGTCTCAGCGCATGTGGAAGCAGGTAAGGATTTTGACAAGTCAAATCCAAGTGATTTAAATGCAAGTGATCTAGCTGCTTCTAGAGAAGTGACCACACGTGTTGTGGTAGCCCAAAACCTGCAAAGTGATTCAGCAGCCTCCAAAGAAGAGACTACACGTGTAGTGGTAGCCCAAAACCCGAAGATTAACCTTGAGATGAGGAAAGATTGCGTGATGGAGGAGCGCATTGAGAATCCATATGCTGAGTGTCAGCAGGATATGAAGCAAACTTCAGGAAACAAAAGGAAAGCTCTAGTAAAAAATAAGAGCAAAGGGAGTGAAGCTTTGGGGATTAGGAGTTCAAAGAGTCAAAAAAATTCTAAAAGTCATAAATAGCTATCTCATAGCACCGAGGGTAAGAGTGAGTTGATTTTATCAACGAGAGGCCTGGGAAGTGGTAATCTAGTTAAGTATGGAGAGGATTATGATAGGGCTAACCCCTCTGCCATAGTCCGGATGGGCCATTTGGTACAAGAACCGAGTGGTGGCTATTCCGGACGAGATAATTTCTCAAATAAGAGCGGCGCCGACGGAGACTCCGGGATGGTTCGAGACAGAGTTGGGGCAGGCTTGGAAGCATCTTTTTCCCATAACACCGGAAAGCATCAGATTAGGGAATCTTCCATTGGAGCACAACGCGTGGTATCTCATGCCCAATCTGTGGTGGAAGTTCCTTACGGATGTTCCGGAGGTTTTAGTGGAAATGTTGGAAGAGTTGAGCAGGCAAAGGAGGCCATCAGTTGTTCCTCATTGGGACGAATCCGGGTGGATCATTCAAGAGAGGAAGCTGGTGGATTTCAGAGGGATGGCCACGGCACATATGGGAAATCATCCAACACTGAAATTGATCCAAATTATGGCTCCGGTGAAGAAATGCGATGTACTTCTGAGTTGCAGAGAGGATATCCTAGGCATTCTGAAGCACATGATAATTTGGAAGCCGGAATGGGGAGCATCCAAGGATCTTCTGAGGAGGATGGGGTGGAGTATGGTGGAAGCAGCTGCAATGAATACTAATCCACCAGAGATTGAGGTACCGTTAGGTCAATTTGTCAAAATGAATGTGTTACTCTGGAACTGCAGAGGAGCTTTGAATCCGGATTTTAAGCGGAGGATTTTTGAAATGGCAATTAATCATCGAGCAACTATCTTTGTGGTGACAGAAACGAGAGTGGGAGGTGACAGGGCAGCAAAGATTATTGAAGGGCTGCCTTTTGATGGGTATATTACAACAGATACAATTGGCTATGCTGGGGGGTTGTGGATTCTTTAGAAATCAGAGGAGGTGGAAATTCTTCCTTTATCATCCACTAAGTAGGAAATACACACTACTGTTAAGGTGCATTCATCCAACCTTACCTGGCTTTTATCTGCTATTTATGCTAATCCTAGGTTGGCTGAAATAAGAATTTTATGGGAAAAATTGAAAACTGTTGCTCATCTCCATAATTTACCTTGGCTGATGCTGGGAGACTTTAATGAAGTTCTTTGTGATGATGATAAGTTTGGTGGCAACCATGTAAATTTGAATAGAGCCTTAGAATTTAAGGATTGTCTAGATGAATGTAATATGTTGGATTTGGGTTTTGCGGGTCCGAAGTTCACGTGGAAAAATCGAAGACCCATTTCAAATTTGATATTAGAAAGGATAGACAGGTGTTTTGCTAATCATGTGTGGCGTATTCTTTATCTGGAAGCTTTAGTGACTCATCTTCCTAGGACTTTCTCGGATTACTGTCCTATCTTGATTGAGTTATGTAGAGTTAATGTGAATCAACAGAATAAACCCTTTCGCTTCCAAACCATGTGGTTATCCCATCAAGATTTTCAAGGGTTGTCCAGCAAGCTTGGGCTAAGGATAGAGTTTTACAGGATGCAATTTTGGACTTTGTTGACAGAGCTAAACAGTGGAATTTTGAAGTGTTTGGGAATTTGTTCGCTAAAAAGAGGAGGTTATTAGCTATACTTCATGGTGCCCAAAAGGCTTTAGCTAATAACCCTAATGACTTCCTTTTGGATCTGGAGCAACAGTTGATTTCAGAATTTTCCCTAATCCTTATGCAGGAAGAAGAATACTGGGCTCTTAAATCTAGATTAAATACTGCCACTTTTGGAGATCGAAACATGTCCTTCTTTCATATATCTACGATTTTTAGGAGGCAGAGAAATAAGATTAGGTGCCTTAAGGATGTAGAGGGCAATTGGCTAACTGGTGAGGTTGAAATTAAGGATTATATTAGAAATGGCTTTAAGAGATTGTATATGACTGAGCTGAATGTGTCCACCATGATTTCAGATGTCTCTAATTTCCCTTGTTGTTTTCTGGAAGAGAAGGATAGAGATAGAATTGATGGTGGTGTAACTGAAGAGGAGGTCCGAGCTGGTTTATGGGCTTTTAAGGCTCCAGGGCCAAACGGATTGCATGCGGGTTTCTATCAACGCTTCTGGATGGTGGTAAAAAATTTTGTGTACAATGAGGTAAAAGGAATTTTTGAAAAAGGTTGTGTGCCAAGTTATCTCAATGAGACCTTGATTTCTTTGATTCCCAAATGTCAAAATCCAGAAACCCTGAACAACTATAGGCCCATTAGCTTATGTAATTCGGTGTACAAGATTGTGTCAAAGATTTTGGTGGCTCAGATTAGGCCGTTGCTTAGTAGTTTGATATCGCATGTGCAAGCTGCCTTTGTTCCCGACAGAAGAGGTACGAATAATGTTCTGATTGCTCAAGAATTGTTTCATGCTTTGGATAAAAAGAAAGGGAAAATGGGCTTCATGGCTATGAAGTTAGATTTGAAAAAGGCTTATGATAGATTAGAGTAGGGCTTTATCCATAGAGTGCTCCAAGCCTTTCATTTTCCCCTTAAAATCTCCAAGATAATCATGAGCTGTGTTACGTCCTCAAGTACCTCTATTTTGATTAATGGTGGTGCCTTAGAGCGTTTTGAGCCATCCAGGGGCATAAGGCAAGGGGATCCTTTATCCCCATACCTTTTTATACTTTGTATGGAGTATTTGGGGCATCTCATTGAGCAGAAATGTGTGAAGGGAGATTGGACACCTCTAAAGGCTTCGAAGGACAATGTGGGTTTTTCTCATCTCCTTTTTGCGGATGACATAATCCTATTTAGCAAAGCTGATACGCGTGGATGCGAAGCAATTTCAGATGTGCTTGGAAAATTTTGTAGAGAATTTGGCCAAAAGATTAGCCCCGATAAATCTAGAATTTATTTTTCTCCAAATGTGAGTGATGAGTTGAAGGAGGAAATAAGTGAAAGGTTAGGCATTAGGGAGACCAATAATATAGGGAAATATCTCGGGTTTCCTCTTAAACATCGAGGGGTCCCCAGAAATCCCTATAATTTCATTGTGGAGAGGGTTATGAATAAGCTTGCGGGATGGAAGGCAAAATAGCTTTCCTTTGCAGGGCGGGCTGTGCTTATTAAGTCAGTTATGTCTGCCATTCCAAATCATGTGATGCAAGGGGCTGTGTTACCTGTGCATGTTTGTGATAAGTTGGATAAAATTAACCGAGACTTTTTGTGGGGGTCCACGAATGAGAGAAGGAAGATGCACATGGTGGGTTGGAATAAAATAGTGAAGTCCAAAGATGAAGGGGGATTGGGAATACAAGAGGCAAGAGCTAAAAATATAGCTTTGTTATCTAAGCTGAATTGGAGGATGTATCATGAACAGGATGCTTTGTGGGCAAAGGTTATACTGAAAAAATACTGTGCTAACTCGAGAGTAAGGTCGAGAGATCCTGAAAAACTTCCCTCTTCCCCTAATTAGAAAGCCATCAATTTGGGTTTCCCTATCTTCAGAAAAGGGATTGCTTGGGGGATTGGTAATGGATACGGGGTGAGTGTATGGATGGATAATTGGATTAATGGTGATTCATTATAAGGTATGATTGAAGGTCCTCTTAGGCAGGAGGAGCTAAATTTGAGGGTCTCGGACCTGTGCTGTTGTCATGAATGGAAGTGGGATCTTATTTCTTTCGACTTACCACAGGCCATCAAAGAAAAAATTAAGGCAATTCCAATCCAAATGTATGGGAGTGGGAGAGACACGGTGATGTGGAAATTCTCCAAGAATGGAGAATTCACTACAAATTCAGCTTACAAACTTGCAAATCAAGGTGAAGAAAATGTCACACAGTTCAGTGGGCAGTGGATTTGGAAATTGGACATTCTACCAAAAATTATAAATTTTCTTTGGCTGTGTTTACATGGTAGCATCCCAGTTAAGGAAGTGTTAGCGGGTAGGGATATCAATTGTGATAAGTTGTGCCAAATATGTAGAGAACAGAATGAGTCCATTATTCATAAACTTTGTGATTGTGTTTATGCTCGTGATTTGTGGCGAAAATTGGAGGTTCCTCCAATGCACGTTGCTTCCTTTGCTGATGGTCTTGAGGCTTGGTTAAAGACCAACTGTTTGAGTGTAGTGTTGCATAAAGGATTCATTCCTGGGTGCACGTTATTCCTTTATACTGTTTGGTCCTTGTGGAAAAATAGAAACTTTGTTGTGTTTGAAAATTCTATTCCAAATCCAACACTTGATAAGGTGTGCTTAAGTCAAGATAAGGAATTTCATTTTTGAGTCAGCAAGGTTAAGCAAGTAACTCCCAAGATTGCTATTCCTATTAAATGGCCCAAGCCTCTTCCGGGTTGGCTCAAGCTCAACACTGATGGAGCTTCATTGGGGAACCCAGGTAAGGCATGCGGTGGAGGGTTGATCCGAGACAGTGAAGGGAGATGGATTAGGGGGTATTCAAGGTCTATTGGGCACACGACAAGTGCGATGGCTGAATTATGGGCATTGAGAGATGGTTTAAACCTTGCTATTCAGTTGGGTATTGGATGTTTGGAAGTGGAGCAAGATTCACACAAGTTCGGGTAGCTCATGTGTATAAGAGAAGTGAACAGGTGTGCTGATCTTTTGGCCAAGAAAGGTTGCTGTATGAGGGAGGATTTTGTTATTTTTGAAGTTTCCCCCTCTGTTGAATTAGATAAACTTCTTATATCTAATGTGAATGGGTTGTACTATTATAGGCAGGTTGCCACTACTTTGGCCTCTGTGGCCAATTTGTAAGTTCTTTTGTTGTTAATATATCTAGCATTCTAACCAAAAAAAAAAAACCATTAATACCAAAATACTTGACCCGGCAAGTAGCGGGTAATACCAAATTCAAGAACTGAAGTGGGAGCAATGGTGGTCAACGACAAGATTTTTCTATTTTTAATCAAATTCTAGGTAGATAGGGTTTGAGCAATGGGTCAAATTCAATGCTCGTTATCTTCAAAGTTCACTTTGTATTCATTCAATATTAATTTCTCTCTCTGATCGAGCACCGCTATGGTTTTCTATTTAATCAAATTCTAATTCACATAGTTCCGTTAAACAAAGAAAATAATTGTTTGATATTCTTTTTAAAAAAATTTCCTTCATAATTTGAATTGTTACCTTGTCAGTGAAATTGAAGTTTAAAAGTTTCACAGGTTGTACAGAATTACCACTTGAAGATTCAGTATAGCTTAGGTGGAAGGGACATTAGCTCCAGCGAGGCGTTGACGGTGACGTCGGTAACAATCAGCCCTGTCCTCCAATTCACAAGTAATCAAACCTCCACCATCAGCCACCATCAACAAAACCCAAACCCAAACACTACTAGACTCAACCCAAAACTCCACACCAACTACATTTCGTTGGAAGCATCTTGCCGTTGACCGACGATTGCTACCACTACAGTTCTTGAATTTAATATTACCGGGTCAAGTATTTTAGCATTAATGGGTCTGAGATTCTGATGTGTAAAATAATTTTTGTAATTTTTTTATTGAAAAATGCCACATCATTTAAAAAAATATTAGATCACTATTCCATTTGCCACGTAAGTCATAACACTAACGGCAATTAACAGAAGGATTAATACTGCTCTTTATTAAAACTTGAGAGACCAATAACACTCATTTAAAACTTGAGGAACTAATTTTACTCAGAAGGTAAACTTCAGGGACCAATAGTGTCCTTTCATCTAAATATAATTTGAGAAGAGAATTAGAACCTCCACTTATTCATTCCACTAGAGATTTATGGCATACACAGATAGCACAGGCTATCCCCAACTTTCCCCGACAGTCGAAAGGGATTCAGAAATCAAAATCACAAGGCCCTCCTTCAGTTCAGGTTGAGAGGTGGCATGAATCATGCAATGCATTGCTATACAGTATACACTACTAAAAGAAATAAAGCACAAGTAGCAATCTGTGGTTATTAACAATTTCTTTTCTTTTTCTTTTTGATAGGTATGATTGCATCTTTTACAACTAACGCCAAAAAAGTGCTGTAGCACCAGCAGCACCTCTTTCCACAATTTTATACTACCATCTTGTACCCAAACTGAGAGTTTAAGCGGTCAAAACAATAAAGAAAGTCAGATACAAATAAATCCATGCCAAGACTAACTTGGCAATTACATGAGATCTTTATAATAATGGATCAAGGACAACATGCTATCACCAACCCTAGTGGCTCATCTGTGATGTTAGTACTACGAAAAATCCATTAACCTTGTTAACAATAATCAAAGAAAATATGGGCCAAACGCCTGGCCATATATGTGCCCCAGATGATCCAACATCACTCAGTCACCAGACACATAAGTCTTGTCCTCATAATACCTTTTCTCACTTGCTGCCTTCTTCTCATTACGCTTCTGCAGTGGAGTAAAAAAAAATTAATCTTATATTTCTACCAGAAAGGCATCAAAAGCAGGCAAAACAATGAAAAGTTGAATAACATTCCAAAATCTCTTTTGACTCTAGGACATACTGTTATTTCTTTAAGTAGACATCCTAAATGCAATGCTTCTCATCCCTATAAAATTTTGTTTTGTCTTTTTCATAGAAGTTTTAAAACCTTTTCAATCTCTACATTATTTGATGAAAATAGTAGGATCGAATTTCTGATCAAAAGTACCAAAAAGTGTGTAGTTGAGGATAGGAGAACCTGGTATGCTTCATGGTTTGATACGATCCTCCTAATTATCGTGGTAGTTGTGACATCCAGGGGACTTTCCAAAATTTTAAAGATACCCATACTGATCGGAATATCATAAGGGTTGGATGTTTCCTGTAAGTAAAAATAATGTCAGTCAACAGCTAAAATATAAAATTTTAGAAATTCGGAAGAATTACATACAGGATAAATCAGACATTATGAAAACTGCTACTTCGATCAATGGTATCACCACTAGAAACATATTTTAAAATTTACCTTCTGAAAATCATTATTCTCTGCTACTGTTCCATGGACAACTAACGAGATGTTGAAGGTAGTGATCTGCACCAAAAAATTCCACTAAGTTCCACCTTTGAAAATAACATAAAGTATGCCCTGACCACATCTTGGAAAATCCACAAACCCAATGAACAATTAACAAAACCACAATCAGACCAGAAAGAAAAACAGAATATTAAGAAAAAATTTTCTTTTTTGATAATTTGATAGTTGGAAGAGGGGGGATTTGAACTTTTGAACCCTAGACGCCATCAAAAACAAACACTAGGAGGTGTTAGTTGAGCTACAAGGCTATCGGCAACAGATTATTAAGACAATTACAAAATGAATTTAGATCTCAAGTACCTAATGACTTAAACCAAAGGGAAAACTCAATCCACTTGAATCATCCAAAAATCAGAATAATCTGAGCATTTGAAAGACTCATTTTGCAACTTTATCATACCGATTTGAGCTTATCTTCCTAGGACATTTTAAAGACATTAACACCTGGCACTCTAATACCAGCACAGCAATTTTCTCAGAACAGTATGACCATGCAATGTTGCGAGAACTCCATAGCCAATTCAACTGATGGGATGGAGGGGGAAAAGGGCAGTTTATAGCCATCATGGTCCACAACAGCCATAGAAATTAGAAAAAAGCCTTTATCTTCATTAAAAAAAAATGCATTTGGAAATCTGTGAGCTGAATGAGTAGCAATTAACTTAAAACTAAGGTCTGCTTAGCATCTGTGATAATGACCACAAGAAGTAATGAATAATGCATAGCAGGATGTCAGTATTGCTTGCAATAGCAGATAGGAGTGTTATTGCTTTATAGGGTTGTTCTAAGAGAGAAAATATAACATGTACTAGTATGGTAATATGGGAGCAAGAGTGTTTTTGGGAGCAATAGGTTGGTGCATATTGGTGGTTAGTAAATTTGTGCAGGGTGGCTTCAAATGAAGTGGACGGTGGGCTTGAAATATTCGAGGATAGCTACAAATGTTGATGCTTGCTTGTACTTATTGCATGTAACTGTAAGTGTTCACGGACTTTTCTTCTTTTCTCTTTTTTTTTTTTTTTGGTAAATTACCTTTTAAACCTTAAGAGTTTTAGGTATGCTTGAATGCTTCCTTTGAAACTTACACTTTCAAAATGTTTCATAAAAATGTTTTATTTAAACCTTCTATCACATTTTTTCTGTTAATCCCATTAGACATCACATGGCTAACTGGTTTGTATGAATTTTATTTCAAAATTTGAGGTTTAAATGAAACTCACCCAAGACTCAAGTAAGGTTTAAATAAAATTATTTGAAACTACAAGGTTTAAATGAAACTTCTTTAAAAAAAATTGAGGTTTAAATGTAACTTTTTGAAAGTTTAAGTTTAAATGAAATGTACTTTATTTCTATCCGCATGTGTGAGGCTATCCAAGGTCCACCATCCAACTTTTTCCCTGGAAGAGTGTTTGGTGTACTAAGGCCCCGAAGGGTCTTTTGATTGGAATGATGGAAAAGTGAGATGATAGAAAATGGGGAGGGGATAGAAAAGTAGGGAGATAGAAGATTTTTTAGTTTTCTCTCTGTGTGTTTGGTTTGGGGATGAAAAAGTGGAGAGATAGAAAACCCTTTTGTTTGGCTGAAGAGAAAAGTGAGAGAATGGAAAAGGTAGTTTGTATAAATTTACTCTTATACCCTTATAACATAATATATAAGAAATAATTTTTTTTATACTCATTAAATAATAAAAATATTACTTATTATCAATTAAAATTAATAAAATAACACTTAATAAAAATTTATACATCATACATATTATATTACTTTTACTTGTTATTATAATATATTATATATTTTTTGTATATAAAAAAACAAAAACAAAAATGGACACATTACAAAAAACAAAATAAGGAAGATTTGGTTGGGTAGAGACTCTAGAGAGAGAGCTGTGGAATGTAGTGGAAAGAGAAAAAATATAAGAAAGAAGATGTGTGGTTAGCTGGGCATAGTTACTATTTTAACGAGGGGTAAAAACACAAAAGCACTGGCTGAAGCAACATTCCACAAAATCAACCTAGTTTTCTCCCCTCCCCAATTTGGGGAGAAAACGCCCAGGCCCCACTAGTTTTCCCTCCTAAAATCCCTCCAACCAAAAACACAAAAAAAAATTCATTCTCACTTTTCTCTCCCCCTTTTCCATCCCTCCTAAAATCACCCCAACCAAATGGGGCTTAAAAGGATCTCCTTTGTCTGGACAGCAGCCTAGGCGAAGATCCCTACTTGTTATTCTTATAATCTTATCAAGTGAGGATTTTCCTTGGGTGGTGTTGTATGTGCAAGTTTAAGGGAGAGACAGTAGATCACTTGTTGATCCATTGTGATATTGCTTATGACTAATGAAGTTTGGTTTTCAAAACATTTGGGATTCATTGGGTGTTACCAAGGAGGGTGGTGGATCTTCTGGCTAGGTTGAAGAATTGGTTTGGGGAAGCACTCTTTAGATATTTTTTGTACTGTTATGTTCATCATCGTGAGCTTGATGTAACCCTTTTTTTTTTTTTCCGATTATTCGAGAGTTGGGGCAGGGGGATTTGAACCCTAGATATCTCCATTGGAAACACTAAGGGGTGCCAACCAGTTGAGTTACAAGGCTATTGCAACGTAACCCATTTTTTTTTCAATAAGTTTTATTACATAAAAAATTATAATTAAAAAAAATGCTCTAAGGTTTTTTTTTTTTTTTTTTGGGGGTGGGGGGGGGGGGGGGAAGGAGGGATTTATAAATAATTTATTCTGGTAATCACAGTTTTCATAAATTTATCATTAACTATAAGAAAGTAAAGAGATAAATAAGGTGTTCTAGTGCATGCCCTACAGTTTTCAGATCAGTTTTCCAACCATACAGCAGAAAATAAATCATTTTCACTGAAAATACTTTTCAAGAAAGGGGCTCTAATCAGAATAAGAAATCAACTAAAACCATGATAAAGAAATTTATAAAAGCAAAAGAATGAAAGACATAAACTGCACAAAATTAAGTTATAGAGAAAAACTAACCATGTCTTTTGACACCTCCCATGGAGCACCAATTATCACCTCATCCACATAGCGGCAGGCAAGAACACTTAAACTTCTTTCATGAAGATTCATTATAGGGCGATGTGCTCCCCTAGTAGCACTGCAGAGCCATTGTACAACAAATGCAGATATTTAAGATTTATAGATATTTAGACTTTTTTTGTGTACATGTGTGTGTGAACACGTATAGAACATCTCAAATTTTCTTTACATGTAGAAGATGTTGAATTAAACCTAAAACCTAAAATAAAAATTGTTCAAGCTCTACAGAAAACAAATTCACAATCAAAAGGCTACACCAAAAAGTAATCATGCATTTGAAGGAAGATTCTATGAGCTATTGAACTGTTACAGCCAAACTGCAATTCTATAAAATAATACGAACAGATGTAATTGTAAGAAAGAATATAAGTTAGAGACAGATTATGCAGTTTTCGAACAACAATCATTGAAGAATAAGGCAATTGTGATCTGTTAATTAGAATTTTACAAAACTCACAAGGATGCCTGACACCAAAAGAGACACAAATAGTCACCTACCTCCACAAAAATACTCTACCATTATGGCTCATATCTCCAAACACTTAGGTTTAGAAAATATAATCCACATCCCATAAATCAAAAGGCTTGACTTGACACGGGAATAAAACTGTAGTATAATTGTAAAATTTCAGTCTGAAGCATACTTTCAACTTACAGTCTTAAGCGTGGAGATATATATATATATATATTTTGGATAATTGGTGTGGATATATGAAATAGCTTATAAATGCATATACTATAATCCAAACTAGTACAGAAATTGACTGAGGCAGACATGCTCTACATAGGCTTAGATACCCAACAAAAACACACATGCAAGAGGAACTCTAAAAAATGGCCAAAAAGTCAACTATGTGGATTTGAAAGACTGAAGCACCAAAATTCTGAATTTTGGTATACAAAAATACCTGCAAGCTGGGAAAGTTATTATTTTTATAAAAACAACAGCCAATTGCAGTTCACTATCTTCCCAAAAAATTAATTCCTCATGTATTTTCAATCCATAATTCTTTTCCCACAGCAATTTAATTGAGTGGACTAGTGTTATGAGTTTTTATGCTATGTTTGTTCAACAGATTCTAGAAAATGTTTTCTGCACTTTCCGGTGTTCAACGTGGTGAAAGATATTGGTCCACGGAAAATAACCCAAAGGAGGCAAAAAAATGTTTTCCACTTTCATTCCTTTGTGGGCCACCAAAAAAAAAATATTCCCAGGATTATTTTCTGGCTAAACAACAACAGCAACAATAGGAGCCTTAGTCCCATAACTTTTGGGGTTGACTATGGATCCTTAACAAAGTAATTGGAATTGACCACACATATTCTTCTCCGTTATTTTTTTTTTTTATTTTTATAAGTAAGAATAATATATATATGAAAGGCTACTCTATGCATGAAGAACATAGAGCAAACCTAAAAAATACAAGAATAGGAAAACAGAGAAAAACATAAAAGAAAACCAAACAACATAAAAATTACAAAAGACAAAGGGAGCAAAGAAAAGAAGGGAGGGAATCACTAGATGTAAGTCCCCACGCCCGAGACCAATCAAAAAGAGTTCCACTAAAAGAAGCAAGCATCTGGTCACTGAAACTATGCAAATCCTCATAAGTCCTCCAATTTTGTTCCTTCCAAATACACCATAGGATGCACAATGGAACTAAGTTCCAAATCTGAAACGAATGCTTCCCTAGCCAATTCAACCAGCTAAAAAGCTAGTCTGGAATCGATCTAGGTACAACCTAAGACAAGCCAAAAGTTATAAAGACAAAGCTCCATAACCGATAAGTCATCTCACAATAAAGAAGTAAGTGGTCAACCGTCTCTCCACAATGACGACACATAATGCACCAATCCACAAAAACCAATCTCCTTAATCTCAAGTTATCTTCCGTTAGGATCTTATTCCAAGCTACACACCAAACAAAAAAAGAAACTCGCCTAGGGGCCTTTACTCTCCAAATAGCTTTCCAAGGAAAGACATTTAAGCGAGAATCCCTTAATTTGTTATAAAACGACCGAATGTCAAAAACCCCATTAGGCTTCAATTTCCATCTCATCCGGTCTCCAACATCCATAGGAGGAGTGTTGGCTCCCAATATACGAAGAAAATGCAGCCTTTCATCCATCTCCCAATCATTATAATCTCTAGCAAACGAACATCCTAAATTCTTCTCTCCTCCGCCCCCCACCTTAGCAAAGAAGCTTCAACAGAAACCTCCTTATCAATGGCAATACCATATAGCCTTGGAAGAGCCAATTGAAAGGGTTGATCTCCATACCAGCCATCTTGCCAAAACCTCACTCTATTCCCCAACCCAACAACAAACTGACAATTTTTGCTGAAATCCTCCCATCCCATGCAAATATCTCTCCACAAATTCTATTGTATCCAAAATCAAATTCTTTGTTACCTCTATATTAACCAGCTCTGGTGGGTGGGATCAATTGTCTGTAGGTTTTACTAGCTAGAGGCAAGAGTTAAAAGGATTCTTCTTAAGAAAAGTTCCCTACATTATCCACAAAAAAAAAAAAAAAAAAAAAATCCACAAATGTTATTTTAGGTCTTCCTCTAACTTTTTTCGTCCGAATCAAATCACTCTTTCCGCAGAAAAAAAACATAGCGTTAACGAAAGAATGTCATAAATTACAATTCCTCATGTTCACTTGAATCTTTTTTTTTGGGGGGGGGGGGGGAGGGAGAGCTCCTTAGCTAGATAATTTTATACAAATTTCAATTTCTTTTTTCAATTCATTCCCTTAAGTTGTCCCAAATTTTTGTATTAAAATTCCATATTTAAAGATATTAATGATTTATCCAGGTTGACTTAATATTCTCTTCTGCGATATCCCTTAAAACGTACAAGTAAAGTTCCACCCAAATCAGGGTTTTGAGTACAGGAATATTAGAAAGAGGGAAATAAAATGATAAAGAACAAATAAAAAGTCACGCATAACCACAATGTTGACTTATGGACAAAGGGGGGAGTAAGAAAGGAAGGTTGCAACCTGACTGTCTGATCATTGTGTATCCCGACAAGTAGAAAATCTCCAAGCTCCCTAGCAACCCTCAAGATCTATACAAAACAAATGGTCAACAACAAAATGTATAAAATCTCTCTTATTGACCTGCAGAAATTGGTTGTCATTATCTAAATTAAGACAGAACGTTTTTGAAAGTTGGAAGAAAAAAAAGCTTCCAAAGTAAAGCATCTACAAATGTAAACTTGTTTAGATTTTTTTTTTTTTTTTTTAATAGACAATAACATGTGAAAGAAACAATGAAGAGAAAGCAAGAAGGGCAAATCCATCTGCAGGAGTTAATGGTAGTAAGGCTGATAAAATAAAAAGGAGTTAATGATAGTCATAAAAATAATTGTAATGAACTACCACAGAAAATAAAGAGAAGGACACTCCACAAGAAGTATCAACAAGGAAAGCAAACAATGATACTGCAAGTGACAGAGATTCCTCTCAAAACTGCAGCTTTGAAATCAGTTGTGATTAGGGACAATGAGCTTTATTCCTTTTACTTCCTTTTTTTTTTCTTTCTCTTTTTGTGAGGGGATTGAATTATGATGAAATGGTCAGAAGAATGGAGACATAACTCAAAGTAAAAATTCCCAGAGGATGGTTGTTGGATACTAAACCTGTAGCTGTATCGACTTTATTTCAAATTAGAATCTGGTGGTGTCTGGAGAATAAGATGTGCAGATTGAAGACACTATATTGTGTTACAAGAAAATTCATTGATATAATGTTACTGATATATTAGTTGGGTCTTATGTAATTATAGCAGGTTGTTGTATCAGATAAAGTAAGCTGTGTTGTCCTGTGACTTCCAATGGAGTTTAAAGACTGAAAATCACAAGTGAGAAAATCCATCCATCCCTCTAGACCATAAACTTCGTCACTCATACGATCAATGCATTCATCCATCTAGCCATGACTTTGTTAACTTATTCATGTGAGAGAAGAAGAAGAAGAAGAAGAAGAAGTCCAAATAGCACCTCAACATGTCCAGCATGAAAAAGATCAAATGCACCATCTATATAAATTATGCGAGCATCCTGTCTTGGCCCCTGAAACAACAGGCATGAAAAGTTAATAAATATTTAACAAGGTAGACTTCACAGACAATACTTAGAAGAAAATGCATTTTCAAAGAAATCAAAGAGGGTGAGAACTCTAGGAAAAGCAAGAAGGAAAAGATAATAAGGTTCCTTATCACAATCGGTGGGGAAAAAAAATGAAACAATAAGAAGTGGGGAGGGCCATTGATCTGTACAGCATAATCATCCAACTGCAAATTTATAGCATATTTCCCTCGTTAGCTAACAAGAGAATGTAGCCAAAAGCAGAAGTTACCCTAAAAAAATAAACAAGTTTTCTAATACTATGAGTAGAGGATGATCTCACTAGGCATCTATTCAATTTCAGTTGAACTCATCAAGGCCTAATCCAACTTTCTAGAGTCACAGTTTCTGTTAAGATGATGAAGACAATATATCTAAATCCCTAGGTTGAGAGAAGGAAGACAAGATATTTGGTAATGCTCCTATATTACTTTCAGGGATTCAGCTCTCAAGTACTTTCTCCCATTTACAAATGCCAAGGATGCATGCAAATTAAAACTTAAACGGCTATGAGAACAATAGTGCCACATCATCTGATCCACATGCCTCAACTAAGCAGGAGCCATAGGCCTTGTTTGGGAGGAGGGAATGGAAAGGAATGAAAAGAATCATTTTAAAATATTCTTCCATTCCCTTGTTTGGGAGTTTTAATGGAGGGAATGGAAAGTTCATTCCCTTGTTTGGGAGTTTAAGTGAGAGGGAATAGAATAGGTAGGAGGGAACACTCAATCCTCCTTATTCCCTTAAAACCTCAAATTTGCATTCTCCCCGAAATTAAGAGGAATGGGAGGGAATGAAATTAGATTTAATGATTTTTTTACTAAAACTCCCTAAATACCCCTATATATTCAACTCTTTATTTTAAAATAGGGGTCTAATAGTAATACTGTCATAAAATGATTCCATTCCATTTCCTCCATGTTGCTCCCAAACAAGATTACTTATATTCCATTCATTTTCATTCCTTTATTTTAAAACATCCAATCAAGATTACTTAATTCCATTCCATTCCATTCTTTTCCATTCATTTCCCTTACTTAAATACATTCCATTCCATTTCATTTCTTTCCATTCCCCTATGATCATTTTATATCATTTCATTCCATTCCCTTATGAACTTCCAAACGAAGCCTTAATCTTTATCTCATACTAAGCAGGAGCCATAAGGTTGGCTGAAAGGCATAACCTCATGCTGTAAGCCAGACACACATTATTTTAACAACCTTTTCACATCCTATTTATTATAAACATTCAAGAAATATTTTAATTGAACTTGAAATCCACCATCAAAGCTAAAACAGATGACAGTCTCTACCCAATTAGAGAACCTTTAGCCACTGTGATTTCAATGAATTCAATTACTATAAAGATCATACCCAATGCACAAGGCTCCCAATTCTGCAAAGTATGGGAGAGATGGTTTATAGGCAACCTTACCCCCAATTACTGTCTTGATATGAATTTACCAGCGAAAACTTCAATTATTTTTTTGTGTGGATAAGTGACATGAATATTTAATTAAAATAAAAGGTGAAATCTAAGTGTGTAGATAGTATCTTTCCTTAACAAATGTAGAATAAAATCAACCAAGAAAAAAGAGAGGAAGAAGAGATACTACCAAACAAATTAGACCACTCATACAAAGTTCATAGAAATAAGAATTTCAGCTAACAACTAGACAGCTCAACATCATTAAAGGTGCAGTTATTTCTCTCTTCCCAAACCATTCAGGCAAATAGGGTTGCTTTCCAAATCAAACTGCTTCTACGTCATCTAAACAGTTGTTGCCAACTGAAATATGCATCGATCACCCTCAGAGGCCTCACCCATTTCACACCAAACATCAAAAAAGGAAAGGACCAAAGTTCATTAGCAACTATACCATGAAAAAGCAAGTGATCAATACTGTCGCCAATCCATTTACACAAACAATACAATGCCAATCCACCAAGATTATGTTTTATTTAATAAACTTAATTCCCAAGGCCGCTGATCATAACAACAGGGGGAAGGGGGGGGGGGGGGGTGAACCTTTTGATGAACTTTACTACTTCAATACTTATCTAAGAAAAATGTGTAACATTAAAGTCTCTTAAGGCCTAATAAAAGGACAAATATCAAATTTGACCACCACAGTTTATCTTCCAATTAGTCTATTAGCCCCTTTATTTTTTGGCATACTAGAATAAAGCTTATCAAAAGGATCCACAAACTCAAGTTCTAAATCATGGAATACCAAACAAGAATAAGCATATGTGTCTTTGTTGTCAGCAAACATAAATTATTAACTATTTAAGGATAATGTCTGCACTATACATCATGCCAAAATTGCACCAATCCACCATCGCCTACCACAAACCTCAAGTAACCTGAACACCTCTCCCACCTAGTCCTAATACTTCTTCAAAGATTATACCCATTAAGCCTCCTAACCACTTCTAAGGTCTACGGTCTACCCACCCCACATTTCACTAAATCTCCACAACCATTGTCCAACAGTGCTGGTTAAATGTAGTTGGTTTTCTCGTGCCCAGGCCCTATGACAAAATGGGAAACAAATTAAATTCCAATAAACCAAATGAAATTTATATTCTTGACCTATCTGGCCCCCACAAGAAGTCTTTTTTAATGACTTAAGTATATATATTAAAAGTAGCACAAAAAATAGGCGCAACATATATACATACAAGAGAAACGCTTAAAAAAGAAACTCTAGTTTCTATAATTTAAAAGATCTATAAACTCCAACAAGTTTGAGAAAGAGGAAACAATTTGTGGCAGCCATCCATTCCTAAAGAGAAAGTAAAAACAGAAACATCAATTCCATTACCAAATCCTTGCAACCTTCAAAACTCTGAGCATTTCTCTTGTTCCAAATGCACCACATTATGCATAAGGGAAAAGTATTCCAAAAGCATTACAATATCTTCTTTAGAGATCGTCTCAGTTTTAGGCATGTTTTGTACAAGTTAAGATTCAATCAGGTCCATTTTCATTACAGTTTTTGTTTCTTTGAATTCTAAACTTGATTTGAGCCCAAAACCAAAACCATTAGATCCTAAGCCTGTCAACCAGTAAGAAGTTTATCCATAACCGAGTACTTGGACCCCATGGGCAGCTTGAGTTAATAATAACATCAAAGTGCTGCCAATGAGCTCTAACTCAAATGATACCTCCTTCCCTTGTAAGAGCAATATGGAGGGTGAGTTCAAGACCAACCATATGAGAGTTTAACTTAACAATAAAAAATAATAATTACATCAATGTGGTGCTTAAAGTTTTCATTAGTGAGAAGCTGATTACTTTCATGGGTAGCACCCAACTTTAACAGCCAAACCGGGCTCTCAAGAATCAGAGAAGAATCTATCACAATTTAGAAAATGGCTTAACAAGAGTAGATTCTTCATGTTCAAAACCCCAATCCTCCAGAGAAGCAAGCACCAAGACGCAAACTTAATTTGTTGAAAGTAAACAAGCTGAAATCATGTAAGTGAATAGGTCTGAAGGTAGTAAACCCATATGCCCATCGTAAAGACCAAATATTCACCACACACACACACACACAGAACATACCTTCCCATTTGAAAATTGAACAATTCTGCGAGATGTTGGCAGAAAATGAGACACACGAGTTCCACTTCCAGATCCACCATCTTCGAATTTCTGGCTGTGACCATGGCTGAACTGTCTTTGCAAGGAAGAATGATTGTTACTGTCACTAATGGGTCTCTCTCGTACACAGAGAAGCATCCGACCTGTAAACAAAGTTATCAGATAACAAATTTTAGAGGTAATAAATCCAACAGTATCAAGCATAGGGCAAAGCAACCAGTCATTTGAAACAAAAATTCAAAACACATATTTTATGCGGAGATTGGATGAGACATCTATATCAAGAAATGCTCTTTTAGTGAGCATGAATCAATAAAAGAAGAAGTTTTTTTTTTCTTTTTTTTTTGGTTTAACAACAGAGCAGATAAAAATCGCAAAGCGTTTAGATATAAAAAGTAAAACAACAAAAGGAAACTTCTAACCAGAAAATAAAATAGTAATAGGCAAGAGACCAAAAGATTAAATAAAGAATGTACAGCACACTAACACTCGCTGATCACCACATTGCTGCTACCACCACTTCTAACCAAAGAGACTGCCTAGCATGGTTAGCTCTAAAGGGCCTAAGACTCAAAGGTCCATGGGGGCTGATGCCAAGTAAGTAGCATTTTTTGGTTTGGGAGTACAGACCAATTGTAGTTAATTAGGCCATTTGTATCTGTTTTATTAAATCTCTAATTTGATATTCAGTACTAGTAGTGATACAAATCCTGCCCTGTTAAGAGAAAGAATGGGGAATATAATCCAACTAACTAACCAACAATGTCGGTGCTGGAGACTCCTTCAGTGCGCTTAATTTGCTTGTAGCGACCAGCCTTCTTGGCAAGAGCATAGGCATCAGTACCATCAGGAAGGACACAAGGGTCGTCTCCATGAATGATAAAATCAATGTTGTACTCGTCAAACAGCTTCTTCATGAAATCTTCAGTGATGGCATAAGGGGCATCAGGGATAACCTCGTCAACCCACTTCACACCGTTAACCATAATCATCCTAAAATATATTAAAAAAAACAAAGAAATTAAAGATAAAGATAAAGAGAGAGAGAGAAATGGATTAGTGTAATAGTAAGTAATATATATTTAAATTAATTAAAAAAAAAAAGGACCTTTCTTTGAGAGGGGTAACAGGAGGGCCTTTGTTGGCAATGATTTCGGGGTCACTGACAACACCGACGACCAATTGATCGCCGAGGGCACGAGCCTGACGGAGGGCATTGCAGTGGCCATAGTGCATCATGTCGAAACAACCATCCATGTACACCCTAACGCACCCTTTCTTCTTCTTTTTCTTATCATTAGAGCTACTCAGACTTGAAGGAAAAGGAAAATGAAGCTTCGATGATAGACCCAATAGCGACACGCCTACAACCACACCTCCGATTAAGATCGCAGCCAGAAACCTCGCCGTACTCCGTGTCTTTTCCTCATCCGAAACCCCCATATCACTACTACTTTCTTTGCACGCCAACACAACACCAAATGAATCACTTCTTCTTCACTCTCTACTACTCCTATTATCTTTATATCACCTTTGCATCTCCTTTTTGTAGCCTGTATATATTCTATTCCAAGATTGGGTTCTATATATTCTACCGCATTTGTTTTTGTTTGCCTCGCTCGCTCGCTCGCTCTTTTACTTTACTGCTACTACCTCTGCCTCTGCCTTGCCGGTCCCTCCAGTGCTTAGGTTAAAGAATTTTGCAATTACGATTTTGGTCACTCCATCCTGCCGTGCCTCTCACTCGCGCCCTCTTTCATTTCATTTTTATTTTTGTATGTGGATATGATTCGCCACGTTACTTTCAAGTTTCAACCGCTTCTACCTGCACCGCACCAAATTTCACTCTACTCATACCATTTTTTTTTTTTTTAAGAGAATTTTGATTTGTGGGTCAGCTTCATATAATAGTTATTTATTATCAAACTAAGACACCAATTGATTTTTGGTGTAAACAGAAATTAAATCTCAAATCTTCCATTCAACCATAAAAAACTTTACCAGTTAAGTTAATTAGAATCCACATTTATAAAAGATGCATTTAATTAGATATATAAGGGTTGTTTGGTCGAGAGTATTTAAATATAGTTTTTTATTTTACAATCCATAAAATGGTGGGTCTCATACTTAAATTTATTATTTGTCTAATATTTTCTATAGTTTTACACTTGAATTTATTGTTTGTCTAATATTTTCTATAGTTTTCAAAAAACTGTATCCTATTTTCCTAGTTTAGAACAGGATTTTAAAAATCCATGCGGGTGGGAGGCGTCTCTCCCACCCCACTTGTGAGCTCATGCTTATAAGCTGCGGATGGGAGGCGTCTCTCCCCGATGTGGGATTGAGCAAATTCGTGCGGGTGGCATCAGTCTCCACAGCCCATTTCCAAAGCGAACAATATCTTCTAAGGGAGAGATTCGTTCCTCCACAATAAACTACAATAATTGTCATACAAAATCTATTAAAATTTAAACAACTATAAAATAAATAAACAATTGTAAAAAAACCAATTCATAGTTACAAATGATTAAAGTAAGAGATTAATCCATATACACAAAGTTTAAACATCTAATTTGATTCCTTAAAATAAATTGAGAAAATAAATTTTCAACTTTTTTTTAACAATTCTTCTAATTATTTAAAATTAGATTTATGGTAAAAACTCAAATTTAGAAACTACGAAAAAATAAGGGATGGAGGTGAAAAACAATAGTGTTGAGAAAATATTATAAAATTTTGTTATCTCTAGACTTTCTTAAGTAGGAGATGTGTTTTTTTATTTCATTTTTTTCATGCTAGGGATATAGTTTGTTTATAGTAAGAATGAGAAAATATTTCTTTATTTTTCTATTATAGCATTAGGAGAGACAAAGAACTATAAATGGTTTTTCAAGAGGAGTTAGGGGGTAGGTTCCCCCCCCCCCCCCCCCCCCCCCCCCTATGGCTCCACCCTTACTTGTGGTAGCTAATTAAGAAGGTACGCGCATTGCAATCAGCAATAAGAGAAATATGAGTATTATTTAGACAATTTAATCCACCAACCCAATCAACAACTTTGGCAATCTACCATAAGAGAAGCTTTTTTTTTTTTAAGTATATAAAAATAGATGTAATATGGTTACAATCAACTAAAATAAATTTGTTGATGTAAGGTTGAATATATTCAACTATGTGTTAGTTTTATTCCATGCTAAATTTGTGTTCGGGAGCCTTTTTCGGTTACCCAGCCACGTGTGATTCATGGGAGGGATGACCTTACTAGGCCCGGGTTCTTTTTAAGGAGTTGCTTCCGAAAATCAACATTGGGCCACGTGGTCCAACGGCTACCGGCGTACTTTTAAGCCTACAATGCCATTAAAGCCAAAATCTAAGAATCACGATAATGGTCAAATAAAGATAATAGTTGAATAAATATGTAATATGCGTTTGATACGATAGTTTTGATTAGTAGTTGTAATAACAGTTGAAATAAAGTAATATTTATTTAGGGATAAAGTAATAATGTACTTAATGATGTAGATTTAAAGATATGGAAGCAAAGTCACTTATCTTTGTTAAGTTTATAACTCCAGCTGTGTAGCATCAATGAGCTGATAGGATTCCAGCAGAATGCCAGCGGTAGAGACTAGTTAAGCTTGCCAACATTTAAATGAGTTTAAGCTTTGGTTAATAGTTGCAATAGTAGTTGGAATAAAGTAATGTGTATTTAAATGTGAAGTAATCATATACTCAATGATATAAATTTAAAGATAAGGAAGCAAAGTCACTTATCTTTGTATGGTTCGTAGCCCAGCTGTACAGCTTCTGTGAGTTAATAATATCCCAGTAGAGTGACCCCAGCGGTAGAGAAACAATTTGCCATGATAACTTCAAGATTGAGGAGGAAAAATGGGTGCAACTGGAGGGAGAGAGAGTATGTCCAGCTGTGTGTAGGGGCTGGTTAAGCTTGCCCCTCTTACCATGCACTTAAATGAGTTTTCCCCTTGACAATGCTCTTTTAATTTATGTGAAGTTATGAATAGTGTTGCCTTCCATAAGAAGGGCTTTTGTATGAAGTATATGTGCCTTCTAAGAAAAATGCTTTATGTAAGAAGTAGTTGTGCCTTCTAAGAGAAGGGCTTTGATATGAAATCTTGGTGCCTTCTAGGAGAAGGGTTTTAGTAATAGAAGTTCATGTCTTCTATGAGAAGAGCTTTTAGTATGAGTGTTTGATATCTCTTGAGAAGTATGGAGATGGTAAAAAATATAGATGTTTTGTGGGATGTAGTATATGATATATGGAAGTATGAGAGATATAGAGGTTAAAGATAGTAAAAATGTAAGATTATAACCACTAGAAAAGTTGTAGAGATTGCTTTTCAAGAGGAAAGATTTTGTAAGAGAAGAGCATGGAGATGTGTTTAGGTATTTGGAGATAGGAGCAGTGAGATAGGTGTATTTTCTGAATATGGAGAGCGAGCGAATGAGTATAAGAGGGGTAATAGTGTTGTAGTGTGTTTAACAATGTTGCTGGGATTTACTGCTGAGATTGTATGAAGGCTTATAAATGACATTTTTGAGTTAAGGGCTGAAGAGTTTAGTTCTTAATTTAGAAACTAAAAATTTAGAAGTTCAGCACTTCATTAAGAGCTTCAGAAGATGATTAGAGGGAGAGAGAAGTTTATGAGAGAGTTCTCCTCTATTGGTGTCCCCCTTGAGGTGTTGATGAAAGGTCCCCTTTAGAGCTGAGTTTAAGGGGGTATTTTAGCAAATAATCTTAGCCAAAATTTGTCCAAAATAACAATGAATCTTCAGAGAATCCATCTTAAGATTTGGCCAAAAATTGTACGTTTAGCTTTAGGTATTCTTGCTATTTCGGGTAAAAGCTACTAGGGAAAAAATAGCAGAAAATGAAAGTATTTTAACAAGAGAAAGGTAGTTTCTTTAGTTGGTTTTGATTTTAGCCAAAAGTGGAAAAATCAATAATGCTCAAGCTGCTGGGTCAACTGTCACAGCTGTTCTAAAAAGGCTGTCTCAGCTGTCAGAAAAAGTTGTGACAGCTATCATGAGATAGTTGTTTGCTTTAGGCAAAAACCAATGAGGTCAGATTGGTCATTTCAGACTGCTGGAGAAGTTATTTAAAGGATTTGGCTGAAAAATAGTAAGATCTCTTTCAATGGTATCTTGCTATTTTGGGTATAGCAGCTGGCTGCTAGGATTTCAGCATTAAATGGCTGATGATATCACTCTCAGCTAGGTGTCAAGTGCTGAATACATTACTAGGGTTCAGCTGGAAATGTTTCCCTTTTCGGGTGTTTGTGTTTTTGGTGCAAGGTTCCATTACAACACATTTCTAGCAAGTAATAGAAGGATTGGTTGAAAGTCAATGAAGCTTTAGAGATTTGGTCAATGCCTCATTGTGTTGTGACATAAGCTTGGTGAGCAAGAAGAGTATTTAATGCACTGCTCTGGCAGCTGGCAGAAAAATATATGGTCTGATTGTGGCAGACAACAGTTGGATATTAGAGATATCATTAATATTTTGTATAGAGAGAGATAAAAGATAGCCAATCAAATTAGGCCACGTGTTTGAGTTGGATTTTAGCTGAAAGTAGTAATGAGATTTATGTAGAATAATATAATGAAGTTTCTAAATTTGTATAGCAACAGCTGGGGATTGAATGAACAGTTATCTTCCCAGCAGTTAGATGGCTGGAGATATTGAGTATTTGTCACATGATGAATATCAAGTTTTAAGAAAAGAGTAATGGGGAATTTTATCATCTAAAGTGTTATGTGATAAGAGATACTTACCATATGTTACCTGCTACACACGGACTCGTCAGAGTTTAGGGAGTTGGAGAAGACACGCCAAGCAACATGTCTCTTTTATCAACTTTAAACCGCTGGAGCTTTACTGAACATATCTCTTGGCCCTCCAAACCACGACTCCCAAAGTTTCCCCAAAGTGACTTATGAGCTTGGATCATAAGCCGAAGGTGAGATAACGTACCTCGGATTTTGTTGTCATTTTGTGTAAATATGAGCTCTTGTTGAAGAAGCTGCTTGCCATGAGTGTAAAAGAGGTAATATGGGTCATGAGCTTTGATTCATTGCTTAAATCCGATCCATATGTTGATGTTGATGATGTCATAGGGCTATGATCCCAATTGATGAAGAGAAAATGTCGACCATGAATCCGCCTCTTGAAGTAAGGATTTCACGGGCTATGTGAGTCCAATCCATGTAGTTGAATGAGATATGAGCTTATTTTTGGTTTTAAATAGATTTACCCAAAAAATCAATAATATGTTGATGTGGCATGGGTTGCTAATGAAGTAATGCCACGTGGGCCGAAAAAACGGTTCTTAACAATTTGCTTGTAATTTAGCATTTAGAAACCCTATATTTATATGGGAATAATGTAAGGGTTGTGTGTGAGAAAGTGTGAAGAATTGATCAAGTGTGTGCAATCAAAAGGCAACTCGCGACTGAATCTCGCGGCTGACTTGCGAGTGATGATTCACTAGAATGTGCCACACGTGTGGAGCATACAGGAAGTTGAAGGGTCAAGACAGCTAGATCACTACAGGACAAAAATTACAGACTAGCCAAACTGTTATCTGGTAACTGGAACTCGCGACTCATCCCAATCGCAAGTGACTCGCTAGTGCACCTTATTTTGCTGAAAAATGACTTTTCACATATACCTTACTATAAATACCCTTATTCCCACAAAATGTAGAGAGCTTCCAGAGAGAATTTTACCACTTGGAGGGCGACGAAGATGTTTTTCATCAAGTTCTTCGGTTTCCTCTTCGATAAAATGTGCCGATATTATCTTACGTTTGCTTCTCTCCATCCCTTACTATTTGCTTTTAATTACTGCTGTGTTGTGATTAATATATGGCTTAGAGTAGTTTGCATATTTGGGTATAGCTTATATTTATCATTCCACACATACATTGTTTGAATATAACTTGTTTTGGAATATTTGAATTTGGGAGTCTAAACATTCACAAGTGTTTTATACACTAAGTGAGCTTTCAGTTGTCTAAGGATTTTTTTTTTTTTTTTTTATTGAAGAATAATAAGAAATTTAAACATAGGAGATAAAAACTAGCTATGTGAATAATATACGGAAAGTCATTGGATGAGAGAGAGAGAGAGAGAAAGCAATCATTATTTAGCTAAAAGAGATAAACATTGATAATAAAGAAAGTATGAGATAAAGATTAACACTAAGTACAATTTTTTGCACACAACAATTAAGGTAATATGCTGTAATTTCTTTGTAATAAAAATTGTGACAATATAAACTCATGTGAAAGTGATTTGTGCCAATCATGCTCATAACTTGCTATAAAAAGTTGTTTCCCTTCTTAAAAATTAAATGACAAAATGGATGTGGTAAGTACATATATTGATTTTTCTAAAATTTAAAAAAAAAAAAAAAAAACATATATTGAGTGTTAAGTGATGGTAGTCTATTAAAATTTCAACATTATTAAGGTTATTTTTCTTTTAAGATTCTTTGATTTTTTTTAAGACTTTGTTGTACAATTATGATCTTAAGCTCTAACGTTGAATCACCAACAATTTTCCATGTCTTCTCATTCACCAAAATAACAACAAAGCCAAGAGTTTTATAGCTTAATTAGCACTTTTTCATGCACAGAGTGTTTGTAGTATAAGGGAAAATGGTTCAAACTACGAAGTTAGAAGCATATTATAACTATCTATAAATAAACAACAAAAATGAATGCCCTTATTTCTAGTTATACAGCGTACTCCTTCCATTTCTCACATCATAATAACCTATAGCCCAGGCTGCAACAATTCCATTGAAATAAACCAAGCAACAGATAAAAATATTTTGAGAATAAAAGCTATGTATTTTCATTCAAGCATAATAATAATGTTATACCATCTCTTATGATACATCATAATCTCTATACCATAAGATTTCCAAATTTCAAAAACAATTATACAAAGGGTGATTATTTGATAATATTCTGCGATTGCTTCCTTAAAGATCTACAATAGTAATGGTGGCTAACAAGGACAAATTTTGGTAACATTTGAGTAATTTATTTAAGGATATTGTGATTGCTTCCTTAGAATACCCCAGTAGTAATGCTAACATATGATATGAGTACTCATGACCAACCTAGATTCCTCAATTTTAGCCAATACACCTCCCCCATAAGCTATTGGACCAACTGATCACAAACCATGAGTGTGTCTTAAAGTAGTTGGAATCGAGTATATTTAAGTCCATTCAAAAACATATTAACAATTTCATCAAAGAGTGTGAATATAACATACATGAAGCTCCTTATGCAATACATTTTCACAGAATAGTGATAATCAACTACGAGATTCTTCATATAAGCATGAAAAAATGGATTGGAGCAAAATAAAGCTAATACTATCACACCAAATTAATTGAGGTTCTGGGAGAAAAATACAGAGATTCTTGGAAAAGTTGAAAGAGTAAAGAGAATTTAGTCACAATGGGGGTAAGTTGGCAATATTCAACTTCAATTCTAGAACTAGATGTCTAGGCATGCTTTGTAGCACTCTATACAACAAAAAATAACCTAAAATAGATGCAATAGTTGCATGTGGAAAATCAATCAATCGGACACATGACATAATTAACATCGAAATATATGCCTTAAGGCAAAGAGGACTCAATTTAAAAAGAATACCACATAATATTAAAATTTCATCAAAACTAAGTCTTAAAAGTACCAAAATAAATCAAACAACACCTTTAAATCTAAAACTAGCCTTTGAGCACACGCTCACGCGCATGCTCAGAAACTTTTCTATTTTTTTGGGAAAATGTTAATAATTTCCATCTATTATAATTCGGAATTACTACATTTTTCAATCACAAAAATACCTAGGGGTGTGATGAGTGTTATGCATTTGTAGGTGAAATAAGTTTTTCGTATAATAATTCTTCATACCCCTAAGTATTTTTGTGATAAAAAAATGTAGTAATCCTAAATTATAATAAATGAAAACTATTAACATTTTTAAAAAAAAAAAAAATAGAAGAGCTTCTGAGCACACACATGCTTAAAGGCTAGTTTTTTTTTTTGGATTGATTCAGAGGCTATTATTTTGTAATTATCACTTGTATTTGGCAATTCTATTAATATTATAATCAATTTTCATTCATCATCATTCGAAATTACTAAATTTTCCGAAAGCAAATCTTTCTTTATATAACTAACAACTACTTTTCATAAATTGTAAGAGAAATATGGAGATTATGGGACCCTTTGTCTACAATCTATATGTATGTTTGCAAGCTGTTGCAAATTAGATTATTCAAGTAGGGTGTAGTGTGGTGTCTCCAAGAGAAAATGACATTTTATCAATTATGAATCTTATGATATCGCTCTACAATCAGTACTCACTCTCTTTATTAGCATTTTATCATTTATGATACCATTATTATGAAATCAGTACTTACCCTCTTGCCATTTTCTTCTCCTTTTCCTTAGCAAATCACAAATACTGAATTTCTTACATTATCAACCCCCTAAATGAACAAATAAAATGAAGACCTACTCAATTTCTTGCCTCAACACTATATAATAAAAATTAAACACCCAAAAGAAGAAACAAACACAAAAAAGAAGATAAAGAAGAAACTGAAAATCCAATAATAACCAAATATAAACACATATTCAACAAAAAAAAAAAAAAAACTATGATTAAAAAGAAACATATAGAAAAAAAATTACCATGAAGTACTATGTATGGAGTGTGAAAGTGGGAAGTCATGAAGACCAAGATGGCGATGAAGGCAATCATTGGTAAAGGAAAGGCCATGAAATTAATGGGTTTTTCTTTAAGAGAAGAGAAAAATGAGATCCAAGGGAATGAATTATAATGACTCTAGGAACCCGTAGGTATTTTTGTGATTGGAAAATGTAGTAATCTCAAATTACAATGAATGAAAATTATTAACCTTTAAAAAAAATAGAAGAACTTCTAAGCACGCGCATACTCAAATGCTAGTATTTCTTTCTTGGATTGATTCAGGGGCTATTATGCCGTAATTATCACTTGTATTTGGCAATTATGTTAATATTATAATTAATTTTCATTCATCATCATTCAAAATTACAAAATTTTCCGAAAGCAAATCTTACTTTATATAACTAACAACTACTTTTCATAAATTGTAAGAGAAATATGGAGATTATGGGACTTTTGTCCACAATCTATATGTATGTTTGCAAGTTGTTGCAAATCAAATTATTCAAGTAGGGTGTAGTGTGGTGTGTCCAAGAGAAAAGTGACATTTTATCAATTATGAATCTTATGATACCACTCTACAATCAGTATTCACTCTCTTTATTAGCATTTTATCATTTATGATACCATTATTATGAAATCAATACTTACCCTCTTGCTATTTTCTTCTCCTTTTCCTCAGCAAATCACAAATACTGAATTTCTTACATTATCAACCCCTAAATGATCAAATAAAATGAAGACCTACTCAATTTCTTGCCTCAACACTATATAATATAAATTAAACACCCAAAAGAAGAAACAAACACAAAAGAGAAGATAAAGAAGAAACTGAAAATCCAATAATACCCAAATACAAACACATATTCAACAAAAAAAACTATAATTAAAAAGAAACATATAGAAAAAAAAAATTACCATGAAGTATTATGTATGGAGTGTGAAAGTGGAAAAGTCATGAAGACCAAGATGGCGATGGAGGCAATCATTGGTAAAGGAAAAGCCATGAAATTAATGGTTTTTTCTTAAAGAGGAGAAAAATAAGATCCAATGGAATAAATTATAATAACTCTAGGAACCTCTAGGTATTTTTGTGATTAGAAAATGTAGTAATACCGAATTACAATGAATATAAATTATTAACCTTTTCAAATAAATAAATAAATAAAAGAGCTTTTGAGCACGCGTGTGCTCAAAGGCTAGTATTTCTTTTTTGGATTGATTCAGAGGCTATTATTTCGTAATTATCACTTGTATTTGGCAATTCTATTAATATTATAATCAATTTTCATTCATCATCATTCGAAATTACTAAATTTTCCGAAAGCAAATCTTACTTTATATAACTAACAACTACTCTTCATAAATTGTAAGAGAAATATGGAGATTATGGGATCCTTTGTCCACAATCTATATGTATGTCTGCAAGCTATTGCAAATTAGATTATTCAAGTAGGGTGTAGTGTGGTGTGTGAGTGTCCAAGAGAAAAATGACATTTTATCAGTTATGAATCTTATGATACCACTCTACAATCAGTACCCACTCTCTTTATTAGCATTTTATCATTTATGATACCACCATTATGAAATCAGTACTTACCCTCTTGCAATTTTCTTCTCCTTTTCCTTAGCAAATCACAAATACTGAATTTCTTACATTATCAACCCCCTAAATGATCAAATAAAATGAAGACCTACTCAATTTCTTGCCTCAACACTATATAATATAAATTAAACACCTAAAAGAAGAAACAAACACAAAAAAGAAGATAAAGAAGAAATTGAAAATCCAATAATACCCAAATACAAACACATATTCAAAAAAAAAAAAATGATTGAAAAGAAGGCGAAATTACACAGTTAGTCCCTGAAGTTTATCTTGTGAGCACAATTGGGTCCCTTAAGTTTCAAGTGTGTGCTATTAGAGCATCTCCAAGAGCATAGCTATCCGGGTATATCAGCCAAATTTTGGAGAACTTGTGCATTGTGTATGCTCCAGCAGATTCGGTAAACTTGGTTTTTTTTTTGGCTCATGAACAGTAGCCCATCAAGTCTGATGGGCTACTGTAGATTAGCAACTGATTTTTTTTCATTAAAAAATTCCAGCACTTAATATTTTATCACTTCTTTTTCTTTCTTCTTTGATTTGTTTCTTCTCACAGAACAATTCTTGCTCTCACAAAACAATTCTTGCTCTCATAAAAACTGATTTAATTTAAACAACAAATTTAAAATCAAAACAACAACAACAAATCAAGAACAGAAAAAAAAAATTAGAACAACAATAAAAGATCAAGAAAAAAAGATAGAGACGTATGTGTGTGGTGGAGCAGCAGCGGTGAGAAGGAGGAGGAGCAGCGGTGGCGGTGTGGTGGAGTAAGGGCGATTTCTCCTTTCTCTCCATGCGTGTCTGTGTGTGTTTGAAAATAATGGTAGAAAAAGAAAAGAAAAAGAGTACAAAAGGAGGGAGCTAGAGGAAGAAATAGAGAGGGAGGTTCTGGAACTGGAAGTGGAAAGTAGAGAAAAAAAAAAAAAAAGGAGAGGATGAGTATATGGGTATATGTGTGTGGTGGAAAGTAGAGGAAAAAAAAAAGAAAAAAAAAAAGAGGATGAGATATTTGGGTATACATGTGTGGTGCATAAAAAACAAGAAAAAAAAAAGGAAACATAGGGATGAAAGAATGGAAATACTATCGTAATATTTTTACAATATTTTCACAATAAATCTTAAGTAACAAATTGTTATTAGTTAATATTGGCGAGTAAAAAAATAATTTCAGTGGTGGGTTCAAATTAGAACTAGTAACAACTTTCCACATAAATTTTGTTGTGAAAGTATTGCGTAAAATGTTGTGAACATAATACTTTTCATTGAAAAATATAGTTGTTAAAAAAAGAATAAATGATGATTAAAAAAAGAATAAATAATGAATGAAGAAATAATATTTAAATGAGATAGAGAATCTGTTGGAAGTGTATTTGAAAAAGTGGGTAGGTAAAAGCTAAATGTCACTGTTCATTCTCCAAACAGTACAAAAATTTGCTGAAGCTGCTGGGGATGCTCTTAGTCCCTTAAGTTTTATAAATGAATAGTATTAGTCCTTCCGTTAAATGCCGTTAGTAATATTGCTTAGATGGCTAACGGAAAAATGATTAGTCATATTTTTAATGACGCGACATTTTCTTAATGAAAAGATTAACAAAAATGATCTTACACATAAGAAACAAACTGACCCTGATTAGAAAATTAATATAGGTTCCAAATCAAAACCCCATTCAGCCATTTCCCCATCTGATTCTGAGATGCACGAGAGAGAGAGAGAAGGTGGCCTAGCCCTAGCCGCTGTGATGTTGCCTCGCTTCGCTGAAAATGGTGACCTCTTGCTTCACGCTTAGGTATTATGCTTTTTCCTCTTTGCAACCCAGTTAAGCACAATATTTATGGTGGTCACCATTTTCAGCGGAGGGAGGTGGCATCACTGCGACATCTAAGAAAAGTCCACCTTCTCTCTCTCATGCATCTCAGAATCAGATGGGGGAATGGCTGAATGGGGTTTTGATTTGGAACCTATATTAATTTTGTAATCAGGGTCAGTTTGTTTCTTACGTGTAAGATCATTTTTGTTAATCTTTTCATCAAGAAAATGCCACATCATTAAAAACATGACTAATCACTTTTCTGTTAGCCACCTAGGCAATATTACTAACGGCATCTAATAGAAGGACTAATACTATTCATTTTTAAAACTTAAGGGACCAATAGTGCACACTTGAAACTTGAGGGAGCAATTGTGCTCACAATGTAAACTTCAAGGACCAACAGTGTAGTTTCTCTTAAAAAGAAATATATAGAAAAAAAAATTACCAAGAAGTACTATGTATGGAGTGTGAAAGTGGGAAAGTCATGAAGACCATGATGGCGATGGAGGCCATCATTGGTAAAGGAAAAGCCATGAAATTAATGGGTTTTTCTTAAAGAGAAGAAAAAAAAAAAAAGATCCAAGGGAATAAATTATAATGACTCTAGGAACTTTTGGACGAATTTTTTAATTGGTAATTTGGTATTTGGCTTTACTGTTGCTATTGCTGTAGTATTTGAGTGTCAAGCTTTTTTTTTTTAATCAACAAAACAATTTGTGTTTCTATAGTGTAGAACAGCAAATACACTAATTTTAATATAGAACAGTGTTTCAAAGTTTGAACATCTAAAGAGAATTAGAGAAAAATCTTTTCAGAATTATAAATTTGTATAAAATAAAGACACACATACAAACATGCGAGTAAGAAAACATTTATAAAAAGAAAAGAATGAGTACTAAGAAAATTATGTACCTCTGCTTATGTCTCAATGAAAAAGAGAGGCAACTGGCTTACTATTGAGAGAAAAATAAGAATATACGTTAGTGCATAAATTTAAGGATATGGAAGGAGAAGTTATAGCAATGGTTTTATAGTAGGAGTCTTTTTTTTTCCAAATAAAGATGAGATTTGAAAAAAAAAAAAAGTGAGAAAATTATTATTATTGATATATTTTACTAGGATGTCCTTTAATTTTGTCTCTGTTTAAATCCAAAGGTTTAGGGGTATTTTTGAACTATGGAAATGAGGATCCTAAACAGGAGAAACCCCTTGTTGAGGTACAAATTTTCAAGCCCTAAATTCATGAGCTCACTCACTAAAATACTCATACAAGCCCATAAACTATTTTGGGCCCCCACAAATATTTCCAACATATTACCCAAATATTTCTCACATTTTACCCATCTTGGGCTCTCACAAATATTTCCCATACAAGCCCCATAAATTATTTTGGGCCCTTACAAATATTTTCCATGTTACCCAACTTGGGTCTACACAAATACCTATTATACTATTACAAAAAATGGGCCACAAAATTATGCCATCTCTTTAAAAGCCCAAACTCATTTACCTTGTGGGCAAAACCCAAAAATCCCAACAAAACTTTCTTACAAAGTCCATTACTACATGGCACCTTTACAAAGTTCGTTGCTACACAACACTCTTATAAAGCCCGTTGATACACGGTAATATGTTTTACAAAATCTCAAAATATTATTAAAAAGTCCAAATACTATTTTTGCAACTATTTACAAAAAGCACAAATACTATTCTAGCAACTATTTACAAAAGCCCAATATTATTTTGACAATTATTTACAAAAAGCTCAAATACTATTTTGGCACATTCTATAAAAAAAAACCCAAAACTATTGGGCAAACAATTATTCTACCAAAGCCCAAATAATATTTGGCAAAAGAATTATATTATGCTCAAAGACCAAAACTATTCATTGGCAAAAACATCTTTTGATATACTAAATTCCTTAACTCATGGGAAACATAAATTGCTTATGACATATAACCCATATTTCAAAATTATTTATTCTATAAAATTTATGGGAATTATACTTATTTCTTCCATAAGAAACTATAACTACAAAAGCCAATGTATATTACCCAAGACAAAACTATTCGTTTTGTAGAGATGAACAAGCACAAAGAAGCCAAACAACAAGGCCTAGCCAAGATAGCCCAGCCCATGTGCTAATCTCAACAACCAAATCTCACTTGAGTAACTAAAGTGGTTAGACTAGCCACTAGTCAAGTTTCAGCACAATTAAGCTTATAGCTGGGGCCCACTACCATCATTTTCAGCCTGTCAAATCATATCAGAAAGGGACACATGTCCAGCTGAGCTTACACCCTTCCTTGGCAAGTTGGTTTTCATGATTACTGATGTGACATAAAGCTGTGCTGACAAGACATAAAGCTGTGAAACTGAAGCCCGCAATGCTCTCTCTCTTCTCCAACACAATCGGTCAAGGAATAAGGGGCAGCCATGAACAAACTATGGAAGCTTCTGGAATTACTTATAAACAGCTCATTAGAGCATTCTCATCAGCTCTTCTATAAAAAATGTCATTTTAACACACCAAAAACCTACTTTACTATTTTAACACATCATTTTACAACATCTCATTTATCAGATGTTCTATTTTTCACTTCTATACATTAAAATAATATTTACAACATATTAAAATAATATATTAAACTCCTCTTCAGTTCGCACCATCATCAACAGCAACAACAGTACAACCACCACCGCGGCAACAACGGCCACCAACAACCACTGCCACAACAACACCGACAGCCACCACTGGCACAAATCCACATCCACCAACACCACCTTATTAAAAAAAAAAAAAAAATCCACAACAACCCAAAAAATAACCACTACAATCAACCCACAACCACTATAATTAATCACTCAATATCAGATCAGCCCAAATTGCAGCAAAAAAAAAAAAAAAAAACCCACAACTAGAGAGATCCGCACGGCAAAACCCACATCCCAAATCAAACAAACCCACATCCCAAATCAAACAAAACCAAAAGCAAAACCCACCACTGCAAACCGATTGAGAGAAATCCGATGGTGGGAGGTTCCGATGACGTGGTGGATGGCACGACAAGCTCGACGGCGTGGCGTGGCGTGGTGATCAGGCCATGGGTTGTTGTGGATGTGGTGGGTCGGGTTCGTGTGGATGTGTTGGTGGACGGCGATCTGAGAGTGCAGGTCGGCGTGTGGCTGTGTTGGTGGATGGCGATCTGAGAGTGGTGGGTCGGGTTCGTGTGGCGTGGCGTGGCTTGATGCTCCTGGGTTTCGTCGTAGAGGGAGGCAGTGGCTTGATGCTCCAGGGTTTCGTCGGAGAGAGAGCAAAGAAATGAAGTGAGAGAGCAAAGAAAGAAATGAGAGAGAGAGCATATCCAATTCGGTGAAGGAATGAGGAGACAGAGGGAAGAAGAGGCGATGAGGAGACATTTGAAGTGGGCCCAACGAGAATAAAAAATTAATATAAATTATAGTAAAGGTGTACAGTACGCTCTCAAATTTGAGAGCGTACTGTAGCATGTTGCAAAAAAATGGCACATATAAGACACCTGATGAAACTCATATTTGGAGATTTCATGTGCCAAATGCCAAATATTATAGCATTTAACACATATAACAAACCTGATGGGAATGCTCTTACCATGCCAAAACTATACATTTTCTGGTTCATGAACCCTAATGGGGAAACTTAGGGAACTGTGGTTTGGAGGGTACCAAGGAGATCTTCAGTAGAGTTTCCAGCAGAGGGCTCCAAGATTGATACCTAGCTTGGAGTGACACAATCTGCCCTAGGAAGCTCTGATACTAGCAGCAAATAACCAAGATCATTAACCTAATACATGCTATAATCTCATTCGCTAAGGATAATCAGCATTTAATGCTAAATCAGAACCTCCAGCTGCTATTACCCAAAACAGCAAGAATACCTTAAACCAGAACTTATCATTCTTAGCCAAATTCTAGGAACGATTTTCTAAGGATTTTTTGAAGATTGAGACTGATTTTGGCAGAGATTATTTGTTGAAAACCCCCTTAAACTCAACTATAAATGGAGCTCTCCACCAACACCTCAAGACACACCAATAGAGAAGAACTCTCTTATAAACTTCCATATTTTCCTCTCTCTCTCTCTAATTTTCTTTAAGCTCTTAGTGAGGTTCTGAGGTTCTGAGCTCTTAGTTTCAAAATCAGAAACTAAGTTATTCACCCCCCAGCTCACAAATACCCGTCACACCTCTATGCATAAGCTCTCGTCCATCCCCAGCAAAAAGTCCAAGCAACTATACTAAATACCCTTTCTCTCACTACTTATACTACTAAAATGAGCCTTACTACTCACTACATATACCATATCCATGAGCATACTCTAGCATAACAATGATCTTGCTGCGCTAGCTGGAATCTCTCTCTCTCCCTTTATCTCACACTAAGCTCTCTCCATTACTTGTTATAATGGAACCCATAGTGTTTGTTTATTCATTTACTATTGAAGGTTATAATGTAATTGTTACTATAGTGTTTTTCCTTCATGTTCTTGTATTGGAGGACTTATTCTCACTAGAACCTATGGATGATGATTTTGGAGATGAAGACACTCTCCTTAATTTATGAAATAATTAACGGTTGGAGGTTTATTCTATTCTGCCTCATTTTATTGCTGGAATATTTTACTGCTGGAACCTTTTACCGCTGGGCTATTTCTTTATTGTAGTAGGCTTTGAACGGTTTTTAGACCCCTTAAAACAATCAGATTAACCTAGTTAATTAGCCAAGTGATTAACTTAGTCAAATTATGCAAATCTAGGTTATCACAATCAAACAATCATATCAAGTATATAGTAGCGGAAATATAAATAACACAAAGATATGATGACCTAGGAAACCACATCAGTAAAAACCTGGGAGGATTTAACCTAGCTATCCTCAAGGTAAACTTGAATTCACTATCTTGAAAGAATGGAAGTTCATACAATAAGACTTACAAGCCCCCACACTCGACTTCTTATTGCTACCCACCAGTAGAACTTACTGACACGATCACGTGCAAGCTCCGAGACCACGAACTACTTCTTTCTTGGATTCTCCAGCAAGTACAAGCACACCCGCTTGTGTATCTTTAAGCTCTTATGGCAGCAACTGAATGATCATCAAGATGTTGAAGAAATCTCATCTTGATAATCCTAAGCTTGTGTGAAGGAAAGCTCCTCACAGATCTCACAAGAGATTCACACAAACAGCAATATGAGCAACCTCTAAAACGTGGCTAGGGTTTGCCTTATATACCTAAGGCAAAAACATAAAACCCTAAACGTTTTAGGAGTTAGGACTGAGTTGGAAAAACTACAGAAAAAAACGCATCTGTGCGAAATTCGATTGATCGAGGCTAAGCTTCGATCAATCGAGCCAGGCCGAGATGCATACAGAATTCTGCATCAGCCCGATTCCAACTTTACATAAATAGCACAACTTTGAGCACATCTAAATAAGACTAAATAACTTCTTTTTATCATGGTTTGCCAACAATACAAATTAGAGTTCTAAATACATGAAATCCTAAGTCTTTAGAACCTAACAGGCTTTTCTGTTGTGCTGATGTGTCTACTGTAGGAAACGTTTTTGGGCCATCCCATAATTTTTGCCAGTCCTAACCTAGGCCCAAGGCATAATATAAGGCAAATTTCTCAAAAGCTTCACCGATAGCCTTTGGGCCGTGCTTCAAGCCCATTGTCGAGTTTCGGCTTAGACCCCTAACCCAACACAAATCTCATTTGTCAGAAGGAAAACTTTTCCACCCCCAACACCCCTTAAGGGTGAGTTTGGTTCAGCTTTTTAAAGCTGAGCTTTTTGAAAAAGTGGGGTTTTCAAAAAGTGCGGTATAAAAAAGTACTTTTTGAAAAAGCTGAGTGTTTGGCTAGCACTTATAAAAGTGACAGTTTGAGGGATAAATTACCAAAAAGGACAATGTATATATAAGGGAGTTTATTTCATACTTAAATAAACTACTTCATCTACTTACTAAAAAAAACTAATTAATAATAATAATAAAAAATATATTGTTGGTATTATTTTAATAATGTTTGGGCAATTTTTCTTTTTAGTGTCATAATTATTTGTTATTACCATTAATGACTTCTTATCAATATTAATTAAATCTAAATAATTTTCATTATCATGAAGCACAAAATGAAAATGTAAAAAGATGATAAAATACACACCAATAATCCAAGTTTAAATTGTACTACATAAAAATGTAAAAAGATGATAAAATACATACAAATAATCCAAGTTTAAATTGTACTACATAAAAATGTAAAAAGATGATAAAATACATACCAATAACCCAAGTTTAAATTGTACTACGTGATATTATTAAAAAGAAAAAGAAAAAAAGACAACTACTAATTATTATCCCCCCAAATGGAATTAGTAATGGAATCACGAAGAACCACCATCTCAAGGTTTGTTAAAGATCTTGAGCTCTGCTCATAACTCCTACGTGCTTCACTATTATGTTCTCTTCTAGAAATTGAATCTTGATTGGCGTGTATGAAGCCCCCATCATTCCTATCATTTAGTCTAACAAAATCATGAAGAGCCATAGTAGCAGATATAATAAGTATTTGGATATAGAATGGAAAAGATGGCATGTTTCTGATAATTCTCCATTTATTCTTCCACACACCAAAAGTGCGCTCAATCACTCATCGAAGAGATGAGTGAGCATGATTAAATTTTTCATGTCTAGTTCTAGGGCTTCCACCTCTCCTTCGAAATTTCTAAAGATGGTAAGATATCCCCTTGTATGGTGCCAAATAGCCTTTCATCATTGAGTATCCAGAATCAACTACATAATATTTCCCTAGAAAAAAAAATTCAATTATATTAACACACACACAATATGTCATTATAATGAACAATTAATTAACCAATTACAAACCTGGTGGTAGGTTTGGAAAGTTGTTACTTTGTTTACGAATAGTATCCAGAAAAATGGAGGTGTCATGTGTTGAACCTTCTCATCTAGGCATAAAAAATGTGAATAACATATCAAAGTCACATGTAGCCATCACATTTTGGGTTGGATATCACTTTCTTCCAAAGTATGGAATGGACTTATCAGTAGGTACAACCGCTATCACATGTGTGCCATCAATCACACCGATGCAATCCTAATAAAAACATTAATAGTTTTCAGTTCCACATGCATTGTATTATCTAATAGACAATAGCACTTATTCAAATATACAATAGTACACATACTTGGAAATGTGGCCAATAAATTGGATGGTCTTTTAATTGGGTTGGAACTTCACTAAAAGTTGGATCCGAAGGCTTTACATATGCAGCTGCAAAGTGAGAACCCAACAGAGTGATCATCTTCTCAAAATGTCTACTTATGGTTTCACCCGAATGCTGAAATATTTCTTGAACCATTCGGTTACATGTTCCATGACCAATTATCAGTAAAAAGATTGCCACTGACTCCTCTAACTTTATATTCCTTGAATGTTGAAGTCCATAGTCATGTTGTAAAACTTGACACAAATTATGAAACACCTCCTTTTTCATTATAAACATGTTGTAACACAATTTCTCATTACCTTCCATACAACGTCTCATCCAAGCCCACCCTATTTATTCAGAATCATAATAAGGAGTCTTATTAATGTACTTATTGAAATATACCACAACTGCTTCACATGTAACTACCACAAGTTGGTAAATCTCCTCATCAGAATCATCGTTACTATCATCATCATCAGAATCACTATCACTGTCATTACTCTCATCATCATCATTGTTATCACCATCATTATTATTGTCAGCATTGTTATAATTGTCATCATTCAAGTCACCACCATCATGATCATCACAGTAATTTCTGTAATTCCCATCCATTAACAGTTCCATATAGCCACTCTTATGAGTACCATTATAATCATCCATACAACAAAGTAACAAATAATCAACCATTGCTAATACTACTTTAATATAAATCAACATAATAATCAACAAAGTAACAAAAGGCAACGATAACACTTTAATGAAAATTTCTAATGTGTTTACATTACACATATATTAGTCCAAAGCTAATACTAAATATCACATAACTTAGTTTAAAGTTAATACAACATAGCTAATACAACATAAAGCTAATATTAGTCCTAAGCTAATACAACATAAAGTTAATATTAGTCCTAAGCTAATACAGAGTACCACATAAGGTTGGTCACTTCTTTTGGTTCCAAATCATTCCTTGTAGTCATTGCAAATGTGACTCTGGTTCCTTGAAATTTAGAAACATCTCCCTACGTGACCTTTTCATTAAGACATAGGAAACCTAAACCACAAACGTACTGTTCACTCCAAGAAGTGCTCTCACAATCTCCATGACATTATCAATTGAACTTGGTGACTCTCGAGAAGTACTTATAGACCTATTCTGACATACATTTATTAGTTGACTAATACGATCGTCCAACATTGCAGCTCCTCCTATCTTCTTCTTTTTCTTCTGTGAGGGTATTGATTCACTAGTTCGCTTTTGTCCTGAACTACATGATTGACTAGTATGTCCTTGCTGCAAACTATCAATGTCTAAACTCATGTCACATTGATTATCCTTAAATCTGGAGCTACCAGATGAATCACCAGCACCCTCCTGTGGCATTGTTGGAGGGAGTGTATTTGAAGAAGGGGTCCATGCAGCTACTCCAGTTGCTGCAACATCCCTAAACATTCTATCAAGTTATTCTAGATTCTGTGGACCTTTATGTCGAAATTTTGTAGGTTTGGGTACTTCCTACAAAATGTAATTGTCATTTCACTCATATTACAATAATATAAAAAACTATCTCCAACTAACTACATATTAATATAATAATCAACTCACCTTCAACTTCAAGTCCCACCAATCATCACTAGCATCAATTGTTCCCTTCACTGCATCCCAACCTAAACCTGTGTCAAGACTCTTCAATTTTTCCCACACTTTCCAATCTGTTTTTAGTACATCCCACCTACTTTTTGATTGGTCCTTATCATAGTTTAGACCAGTCTCATCACAAAATTTGGTCACCAAATTGCTCCAACCTTTGGGACTAAAAGCAGCACCTTTTGTTCTATTCCCAGCTTCAATCTGTTCCACACAAATGTTACAAAAAGTAGTTGTCCAACTTGGATCTCCCCATAATGCTCTAGCATTTTTTGCCTCGGAGTTGGAAGTGGTGTTTTTACCCATCTATAAAGTTATGCAACCATAAGAAATGCAAAAAATAGAATTCATAATATTCCAATCTAGTGAACTAGTTACAAACATGATCTAATAAATCCACAAAAAAAAAAAAAAAAAATTGATGATTTGGTGTGAAACAATTGGTTTAAGTCTGAGTATTAAAATAGAAAGGGCTAGAAAGGAATCTCATCATGTCACAACTCACAAGAGCACCGTTTGTACACTTACTAGTTAATAATAAACACAGCCAGAAAATTCTCTTGTTAGTGTTATACGAACTATTTTCACCAAATTCTTTTGTTAGTGTTATATGAGTGAAATCCTCAACCATTGCTCAAACTATGGGCTAGCACTATTAAGTGCCTTATTCAAAGATTACTAGGCATCCAATTATTATAGGCATCCAAGTCATGTATAACTGTACAGACCTACTTATATTATAGATAAGGTCATGGTTCAAATAAGCTAGAAGCCACATCTGCATTAATTTCACCTTAACTAATACCACCTCTCCCTAGTCTAACATCCCTCAGTAACTAACTCAAAGCCAGCTGTGTAACCACCTTGCCAGCCCATTCCCTCCAACTAACTAACTATATCACCTAACTCTAATGCCACACAAGACTGATGTAAACATATCACCAATACAAGTAATACAAGTATATCTATACTAAAATACAAGTATACAATGCCAGCTAATCAAATACAACATTATCTAAAGCACAGACACGTTATACACTCAGGCTGCACTGGCACATGCACACCTCATCAACTGCACACGCATGCCCCATTAGCAGCAGACACACCCCACATCAGCAGCCTACGCACATCCTGCAGCCCTTTACCATGTAGCAACACACGCGTCATTAGCACCATACGCACTCCCCGTCAGCACCCCACACACATATACACCTACACACTCCTAACATTAAGCCCCACGATTCAATGTTAAAGAATAAAGACCTTAATTTTAAGGCATTAATCCAAAAGACAAAAACCCAGTTAGAGTCATTGAGTCCACATTCCACAATGAGCCATACCCTTACCCATACACACATTTATGCAAGTCAAAATCAACATCACCACCACTCAGCTTTAATAGCTCTCTATAAAAGCAAACACAACCCCATATCCACAAAAGAAAAAGAAAAAAAAAAAACAAAGCATTGCTTATTTTCCCCCAATTCCAAAGAAGACCTAAATCATGCTAAACTTAAAAAATCAGATCTCAATCCAAAGTGACTTGAACGAAGAAATGGGGGGTTGGACGATTTTTTGTCATAAATTAAAAAGTGACTTGAACATGGAAATATACAGAGCATATAAAGACAGAGCATATATCCACAAAAGAAAAAATATTCAAAGCATGTACTCACAATTTTTTTCAGTACCCAAAAGAGAACAAATAGATCATTAGCAAAAACAAATAAAGCATGCACAGATCTGAAAATTTTTCAACAAATATTTCAAAATCTCTAGTGGTTCCTGGTGGTTTTTGGTAGCATATCAATGTTGCTTGGTGTTTTGTTGATCAAAAACTCTACCTTCAAAATGTTTTTCTCAGATTAGATATAGACATAAATAATTTTTTTTTAAAAATATACAGAGGAGAAGAAGAAGAAGAAGAAGAAAGAAGAAGAAGAGGAAGAAGATTCAACGGATGACAAAGGCAAGAGAGACTTTTACCACGGAGAGGCTTGTAGCAGCATGGAAGGGCAGAGCAAAGAGAAGAGATGATGGCGTGAGGGAGCTTCAGAGAGGGCAAAGGGTAGAGCAGAGAGATGAGAGAAATGAGGAATCTGGCGTGATTGTTAACTTTTGATTTATCAAAGGGTAAAATTAGATTTTCAATAAAATGTGAAAGACAATTTGGTAATTGAACACAAAGTCTAACGGTAGGATTTATGAACGCGCACGAGCTTTTGGAAAATGCTCTAAACAACTGCTTTTGCGCACGGGCATTCCCTTTCACATTTTCAAAACGCAACTTTTTCTAAAAAGCTGCTTTTTAGACTTCACCAAATGCATGTTTTCTTTTTATGGTTTCAAAAAGTGCTTTTTGGGTTAGGAAAGTGCAAACAAACGGGCACTAAATAGTAGTATAGATAATAGTACTTTCTCCAAAAAAGAAATCTAAAATAATAGTAAGGGTTATGACAGGGTTGAATGGCATTTCCTTAAGGTTATAATGACCAAGACGGGTTTCCCAGCAGTGTGGATTGATTGGGTCATGAGTTGTGTCACCACATCTTCTTTTTATGTTCGTATCAATGGTAAAGCTTATGATAATACCCTCCCATCTAGGGGGCTTTGTCAAGGGGACCCCCTATCACCTTATTTATTTCTTTTATGTGTAGAAAGTTTCACACCTTTATTAGCAAAGGCAGAGGAGGATGGGTGGCTCCATGGTGTTTTGATATGTAGAAGAGCTCCTAGTATATCCCATCTATTATTTACTGATGACTCTTTGTTGTTTTGCCAAGCAAATCAACAAGAAGTCCAAGTCATTAATGATACTTTGTAGCTATATGCAGCGGCTTCAAGTCAATGTATCAATTTTGAGAAGTCTTCAGTTTTCTTTAGTAGCAATACAACAATTGAATAGAAAAATTGGATAAAGAGTACCTTGGGAGTTAAAGAGGTGTACCGGTTTGATACCTACTTGGGGCTTCCGACATTGGTTGGAAGGTCAAAATACCAAATCTTCTCTTTTATTAAGGAAAGGGTTTGGAAAAAAATCCAAGGATGGAAATGAAAATTACTATCTAGAGTTGGAAAAGAAGTGTTAATAAAAGCGGTGGCACATTCCATTCCTACATATACAATGGGTGTCTTTCAACTATCGGTTAAGCTTTGTGATGAACTTAACTCTATGTGTGCAAGATTTTGGTGGGGGTAAATTGGTGAAGAGAGGAAGATTTACTGGAAAAGTTGGGATATGTTGACCAAATCTAAGAAGGAGGGTGGAATGAGATTTCGAGATTTGAGGAGTTTCATTCTTGCTATGTTGGCAAAACAAGGTTGGAAACTTTTACAAGAGGACGGGTCCCTTATTTATAGGTGTTTTAAATCAAAATATTTCCCAAGGTGTAATTTTTTTGGAAGCCTCAAACATCCCAAATAGCTTTTTTGTGTGGAAAAACTTAATGGCAGCACAACCAATTCTAAGGAAAGGGTGCTGCTGGAGGGTGGGAAATGGCTCAACAATTTGAGTTATGCAGGACAAGTGGATCCTGAATCATCCAACAAATATGGTAATTCATCCACCAGCATAAGAGGAATGGGAGTGGAGAGTGTCGGATCTGATTGATTGGAGAATTCATTGGTGGGATTGTGATTTGATTGAATCTAATTTTCACTAGATTGATGCAGAAGCAATTCTTCGAATTTCTCTAAGCAAAAGACATGTTTATGATTCGGTCTTGTGGTTACACAATAAAAATGGGGTTTACTCGGTTTACATAACACCATTAAGGCATGAGAGAATGCATATGTGGTTGAATCTGAACCTTACCCTTGGAACGATGGTGAGCAAAGAAGAGGAAGCGTTGGCTAAAGGATCTTGTTCTTGGCTTGTGCTAAAGGCGTGATTGTCTTGGGAAGGAAGTAAGATATGCACCTGACATGGTACTCAAGCACTCACAAAAAGGGAGATAGTGACTTTCTAAGGTGAGAAGCTATAATGACACCCCTTATTGGTTGAATGCATGTTGGATCACCTCAAAGACACGTGTATCACTCACAGTACTCCTGATGTCCCTCTCAATGTCTAGGACTTGTTTCCCAAGCAGTGGCAAAGTTACCTACCCACGGGTCCCAGTACCACGTTGGCGCAATTCCTATCCTCTAGTCAACAGATAACATCACAACTGTGAAAATGTCCAAAATAAAGAAATGATGACTTGACACCTGTTTTCGTACACAGCCATATTCCTCAGATTATAAGAGGGACATGCAGCTGTAGTTTTAGGCAAGAACCTAAATATGTATTTTAGAGAAGAGAGTAGAAAGTTGAGATGGTAGGAAATAAGAACACCTTTATTGTATAAGAGTGACCTCTTTTCATACATAATACAATTTGAGTAGAGCAAGAACATTCCATTCTTGCTCAAACTGTGGTTTTTTTATTCCTTCTCTAGGGTTTTCCACGTACATTTCGTGTCCTTTCATGTTCTTACTATCACTTTTTTCTTCTTTTTCAAGTGTCATGTCAAAACTAACATCTTTTCAAGCTTTTTCATGTAAATGTACTGTTAGATAACTTATTTTATTTCCCTACATAAGCTCAATTCTAACTTGCACGTACGCTCAGTGAAGTCAGGTTATCACATAACGAGATTGATCTCAAGGGAAGAAAATGGGATGGGAGAGAGCTTGGAACCAATGGCAGGAGGTCAGGTTTGGAGAAAATTGGGGAAGTTTCATGTGCCAAATAAGATAAAGGTCTTTGGTTGGAGAGCTTGCCAAGATATCTTGCCAATATGAGAGAACTTGGTCAAAAGAAGGGTCATAAAAGATGGAAATTGTAGTATATGTCAACAAGTTCATGAATCAGTTGTTCACAGGCTATGGGAATGTGGTGCGGCATATGATGTCTAGGCTGGATGTCCGACTCAAATACAGAAGTGTGCAAGTGGTCAGGATGATATATTGCAACTGTTTATAACTATGTTGAACAAGCTGCCCACTGAGGAGTTTGAACTTTTCTAGTCCAAAGTTGGCTAATTTGGAACCGAAGAAATACGGTTGTTCATGGAGGTAAGTTATAGGACCTGAATTAGCTAAATATAAGAGCAAGGGACTACTTAGAGGAGTATAAGGAGGCTCAAAACCATCTTGCTATTCTGGCACATGTAGAGCCTAGGCAGTCATGGAGGCCACCCTCAGGGTCTGTTTACAAATTAAATTTTGATGCCGCTATATTTACACAGATGGGTGCATCAGGTTGTGGTCCAGTGGTTCAAAATGAGATGGGTTTAGTGATGGTTGCTCTATTGGCTAAAGGATCTCCAGTAATGGATAACGAGGAGGCAGAGGCAATGGCATGTCGAAAAGCAATGGAGTTTGTGGAATTTCATCCCCATCTGTCAATCTATCTTAGTTGGGTTTGATATATGAAGATATTCGATATTCTTCTCTGTTAGTTGTGTTCATCGCAGTGCAAACTTTATAGCCCATTCTTTGGCTCGTTATGCTTGCCAAATAGATGATGATGTAGTATGGTTAGAATAATCACTGCTATATGCCTTAGAGGCATTGTATTTGGATCCTAGTTTTTTAAATATTGAATGAATGTGGTTTGTTTTCGGCTTAAAAAAAAAAAATAGTAAGGGTAAAGTAGGATTACTTGGGTTGAAAGCCTTTACCAACCTTTACCAACCCAAACATGAATAAATAAATAAATAAAAGGAACCGAAGTTACTAAAAAGCAATGAATACGTGCGAAAAGAACCCATCGATGTCGGTTAAACGTGGGGCCTGGGGAGGGTGGCTAAAGGCACATTGCACAGTGAGTGTAAGGGGGAAAGGGGGGTATATCTGTAAATTGAACGCTTGACTTATGCTTTCAGATATTCCTTCCTTCGATTCGATACCCGGGCGTATGTCATGTAATGGGTGCTCTAGACTTTACTCTTCTTGTTAATGGAAAAGGAATTGAAGTGGACACGTCTCATCAATTGAACTCTACAAACGCTGACGCAACGCAAGCAGTGCCGTCTCGACTCACTTTCCTCTTCCATTTCAAAAACAAAAGCAGTTGTCCCCGTTCCAGTTCCCATTGGTTAATGGGAACATTGACTGATCGATCGAGTCTATTTTAGGATTTATCTAGAGTTCAAATTCTCCAGATAGAAAAAGAAAAAGAAAAAAAAAACAATGGCTTCTACAGATGGTCTGGTCCCAATAACCAGGGCTTATCTCGCTTCTTATTACGACAAATACCCATTTTCACCTCTCTCTGACGACGTCTCTCGCATTTCCTCTCAGATTCGTTCTTCCGCTAACGATTTGCTCAACGACCTTCCTCCCACTCAAGGTTTCATCCTCTATCTCTCTCTCTCTCCTTTTTATTTATTTATTAATAATACTATAGATCGAACATTTTATGTGACAGAATTTTGATTTCCTAACATTTTTTTTGTGTGATTCAGAATTTCAGATCTACCCCGTCGATTACTTACTAGTGTTATGATGATGCCAATTGTGTTATTATTTTACGTCTCTCTCTTGGCTCCTAGTTGCTTAAAAAACTTGCAACATTGTTTTATGCCTATCTGACATGAATTTCAAAGCCAAAAAAGAGTAACAAAAGTATGCTTATAGTTGCTGCTTTTCTTTTTTACAGTAACTATAACATGTCTTTTTAGTTCACTGCATTGCCATCTTTAAGAGAACTATTAAATAACTAATACCACATCTAATAAAACCATTTCTTATTTGTAATTTTTTTTTTTTTTTTGGTTTGTTGAATTATGATCCTCAGCCACTTCACATGGTTTGTCATTGTAATTTTAGATGAAAGCTTGTTGGTACAAGAAGCAGACCGTGAGCCTCCCCATAAAATCGATGAGAACATGTGGAAGAATCGAGAACATATGGAAGAAACGCTTTTTTTACTTGAAACTTCTAATTGGCCAGCAGTGGTAAGATACATATCGTTGTTATGGCAGTATTTCATTCTTCATCCAATGTGCTTGTTCTATTGGCTTGAGCACATTCTTATCTTGCGTTTCTGATCTGATTTCAGCTTCAGCAGCAGTCCACACCGGATGATGTTGAGTTTGCGGCTGTTTTCAGTCAGCTCAAAGATAAAATTCAAAACACTTTGAAGATTTTGGAGTTTTTCCAACATAAGAATTCTGATCGTGTGTTCGATACTGGTTACATTCTCTCTCTCTCTCTCTCCATTTATCTAGCACTCTTTTGTTTGTTGGCTATGTCAGTTACTTTTACTCATTAATTCTTTGGGGATCTTTTTGGTATTATCTCACGCATTTGAGTGCTTTTCAAGCTCCACCAGACACTACTTCTAACAAGTTACTTAGAGACATATATGATCCATAGTATTTTTGATAAGTAATGATATTTCATTAAAAAAGGGCATGTGCGAAGATCATAATGAATTTTAAAGAACCACAAAGAATAAGTTTTCATGTACAAAAGTATAGAAAATATTCAAAATCAACTATAGATTTACTATTGGTAAAACACCACACACAGGAACTATCGAACAAAGCATCAATATTTGCAATCGAGTCACCGAACTTTCAACATATTCAACACTATGGCGATTTTGTTCCCTTCACAAAGTCCACATCATTCATAAAGGAACTAGATTCCGAATATCTAGAAGAATATTTCCCAAATCAATTCCTCCAACCAAACAAATATATTTATGATCTTATTCAGTAGCACCAATTGAATCCTGAAAGATCTAAAAACATAATTTTTTTACAATTCATGAGCTACAAAGCAATGTACGAATAGGTGATCCATTGTCTCCCTGCTGCACCGACACATACAACACCATCCCACTAAAGTAAAACATCACTTCATGAAATTGTCACAACACCATCCCCCAAGTTGCTGTCCATTCAAAAAATGATCCCTCTTTTGAGCCTTAACACACCAAATACTCTTCCTTGGGAAAGAAACTGCACTGATACCACGTAAGACAACCTGGAATGAATATTTTGGTTAATTTGTTTGCATTAAGTCTTAGGTTTACTTATCAAAAAAAGAATGACCAAACATCAAACTTACTATACCCATTCAATCTCGAACTCAATCTATAACAACTTTCTCCCCTAGGTATATTTGAGTAAAGAAGACTTAGAAAGGAAGTTACAGACTCTAATTCTCAATCATTAAAGTCTCTGTGAAGTCTAACATCCTAGCTCCACACGGTCATCATCAAAAGGATGTTATTTGGAAGGTGTGCTGCATTGCCTGATGTGGTGTATTTGGAGAGAGCGGAATGCCCAAATCTTTAAGAATTCCAAAGATCTTTGCCTGATCTTAAATTATTTTTCTTGGATTGAATGTCAGTGTGGGTTGTCATTCTTTGTGTTCGATTTGCGGTTTGATAGATCATTGTAATTTGAGTGATTGACTGTGTTGTCCCCATTTGTATACATCCTTTATACTTGGGTGACTCTTTTGGTAATCAATATAATTATTACTTATCAAAAAAAAATCCTAGCTCCACACCTCCCCATTTATCTGACCAATTAATGTTAAGTGAATTGCTGTTAGAATTTCTTATTGATTTGTTTGTAATTTTTTGAAGTACAGTGTGTTCGTCATCATGAACACGGTGTACTTATTCAGTAAAACTTCTATTACCTAAAAAAAAAAAAAAATTAATGTTAAGTGAATTGATGCTTTGCTATCTAATGGGCTTACAAACAACTCTAGGAACAACTCCTTTAGAGGATGAGTCTCACACCATTTTTTGTGCCAAACCCATACACGATACCATCACCAACATCAAAGGACACATAACTTAGAAGTCAGTCCATCTTGTTCTAACACTTTTCCCATAGGCTACAACAATGGGTTGCTTTAACAGGTTTCAAAATACATCCACCCCACCCTTACACAATTCCTTAACCATACTTTATAACTATTATCTGCCTCCATAAATTTGCATTTTTTTTCCTAAAGTGCGATTACCATTTTCCCATTAAGGCATATTTTTTAATAATTAAATTGTTATTGCAAGTAGGGGAGGGGGATTCGAACCCTAGTTCTCCTCATAAAGGAAAATAGTTGATCCCATTGAGCAACAAGGCTCTTGGATCCCTAATAAGGCCTTAGACCTTTTTTTTGGTACTAGATGAAAAGGATAACACAAGAGTTTAGTCATGGACATTGTTAATACAAGACTGAAAACAATTTATACCTGTCCAGGTGCAGCCTAGTGGTTGGAGGCTTGGGATGAGCTGTAGAGTTATACATCCTGGGTTCGATCCCCACTAGGAGTTCCTGTGGATTACCTGATACACAGTTCTAGTAGGTGGGGTCGTGTATATGTGGTTTATTCTCCATGAAGGTGGATCCAAAGGGCCCTGCCATGGTAAGGTTCCACATCATCCCAAAAAAAGAAGAAGGCCAAAAGCAATTCATATAGCACTTAGTAGCTAATGTGGCTATAGTCTTGGTTTCAGTGAGAATCACTCCAGGTACAACTTAGATGTTGATTTGGATTCCTCAATGCTGGAGGTTCTTTAAGTCTTCAAACAGTATTGATATTTGCCAAGGGATTTTGTTATGACGCTTCCAAAAGTTTTCTATTTCCTTGCTTCCTACCAGTAGGATGATTCTATGAAATCCTTGCTCTATTGCCTTAACAAATGCTTCCCTAGCAGCTATGACTCTTGTTACTTTGCTGTTCTTATAGTTAGTGCTGTGTCAACCTACAATTTTTTCCACCTTTGGATATTCCAACAGAAGCTATTCCACTCCACCTCTCTTCCTTTCTCCACGCTATATCTGGTATGAGTAAAATTTGCAATTTTCTTAGCCATGTCCGAGAGAGAGAGAGAGAGAGGGGGGGGGGGGAGTGTTGTATTCCTCTTTGGACTTTGTTCCATTTGAGCATCAGCATAGGCCTTGTTGTACCTGTCAATCAAAGTTGTAGATGTAAGTAGAGTTTCATGTGCATTTAGAGTTTTCCCTTCATAGATCACTTGATTTCTGTGAAACCAGATGCTCCAAATGATTGTAAAGACCACTGGGAGACCAGAGCTGTGTCTTGGAGAGTTCTTTCTATCTAGTATCCATTTTGACAACCACGTCTTCGGGGAAGATATTCTCCACATTTGAGGTCCTGATGGTTAAGTCTGAGCCTAACCATATGGCTCTTGAGAAGGAGCAATAAAGGAAAAGGTGGTCAACTGTTTTACGTTCTTTGACAGAGTGAGTAGGAATCCGAATGGTTGATCCTCCCTCTTAAGCATCAATGTTAGTTAAACTTTTTTTTTTCCCTCTTTTATTGTTATGTTCATCATTACAGATAATTTTTATAACTTAATTTCTAAGATTACTATTACTAACTCTAGTTGAAGGCAAAATTGTAGGTATGATAGGAAAACATTAGGTTTTTTTAAAGTCAGTCAAGCTTAAGCTTTCAAAATTATGAGTCAGGCTTTAGAGCCTCAAGGTATTCTGATGCTGGTTGGAAGCTAACAAGTGATGAAATGTTGACTAAATTGTTCAAGTAGGACTGATGGGTATTAAAGTCATGACTCTAGGTTGATACAGTTTTTAGAAGGGATGATGGAAAACAGATGAGGACTGGGACCGTGACATTAGATGGTAGTTCAGCTTTTAACATGGAGTTCTCCTCTTGAAGCTGTTTTCTTACTTTCGGGCAATGAAAACATCTAAAGAAATTAAATTTCTCCATATGGTACTCTTAAATTAGGAAAAAAGATTATGCTGAAGTTTATAGAGGATCGTCTCGATGCTACTATAATGCTATACTATTTCAAATTATGCCCACCTAGAAATGCACCTTTTTTTTTTTTTGATCAGTAAAGCACAACTAGCGATACACTTAGCAGCCGATTCCTAAATTGCTTCTCGATGCATATCCTTGCTGACACTCAACTAATGTGTATTGAGAGTAGTGTCTCCAGCTACTGCTGGAATATTTTATTGATTTTTTTTTTAAGGGATTTGTGAATGTATTTGCAGTTATGACCTACATGCCTCAAGATTTTCGGGGAACACTCATTAGACAACAGCGGGAGCGCTCAGAGAGGAATAAACAAGCAGAGGTTGATGCTTTGGTAAATTCTGGTGCAAGTATACGCGATCGATATGCTCTGCTGTGGAGGCAACAGATGGAAAGGTGAGGCCCCGTCATGATTTTTTTTTTGGCAATTTTGCAAAGGCTCTGAATGACCTTATGATGTAATTGTTTTTCCCCCCCAGGAGGAGACAGTTAGCTCAACTTGGTTCGGCCACAGGTGTCTACAAAACCCTTGTGAAGTACTTGGTTGGAGTTCCACAGGTTGTGTTTTCTTGGCCTTTTCCCCAAATTGAAGCCACTTATTTGATCAGATTTGCCTAGTAGTCAACTAGTCGTAGTACTTGTTTGGGCTTGTGGCTCCAGTCCTGCTTCACTAGCAAAAGCAGGATGATTGTAAACTTTACTGCCCCCTTTATGGTTCTCTCATATAATCCTATGTACTGCTATAGCCTTTTCAAGTACTGGAGGTAGTTTAGAGCAAGTAGTTGTACAGTCTAGATCAATGACTTAAATTAAGATGCATTGGGAAAAATATTTATTCTCCTTGGACTTTATTCGTGTTCATGAATCAATGGTCATATTTTAATCTTTTGATTACTCATCCTTGTGCAGGTTTTGCTAGATTTTCTTCGTCAAATTAATGATGATGACGGGTATATGCCTTTTGTTTCTGGACTAGCATGTTATTTTTCTCCTAATTTTTGTAATTTCCCATTGCGATGATGATAGATATCATTATGTAAAATGGTTTAGATGATTATGTTGAATGACACTAGAATACTGAAAATCTTTCTTTACTAGGCCCATGGAAGAGCAACGGCAACGTTATGGGCCGCCTTTGTACAGTCTTACAACAATGGTTATCTCTATTCGTCTCTTTCTTTTGGTATTGTGGGGGCGGTTTGATGCAGGAAATTCGTGAGTATTCTGCAATCTTTGTATCCCAGTGTTAAGTATTATTGATAGGTTCTATGATTATTAGTATATTTAATTGTTTATTTTCCCTGTGAGGGGGTGATGCTTCTTTTGTTTTTTATTGTTTTTGGCTCAACACATCTTTGGTGTATTTGTATCGAGCAGAAAGAGGCAACAGGTAGCTGTCTTGGAAAAAGCTATTGATGTCTATACGTCCGAGTTTGAAAGGTTCATCAAATTTATGGGGTATTTGGTGATATGTGTCTAAATTTACTTCTGTTAGTTATTAATTAATAATAGCAGTGTTTTAAGACTATTTACTTTACCTTTGAATTCTTTTTCTTTTGATAAAATTATTAGCCTACCATTGTTTGCCTTCTTAGTATGGTTTTCTGGCCTTATTAAGTATTTGACTTTATTTATGCTTAGGATCTTGGAGTTCCAGGGATTTCCGTTTTTAAATTTCGTGTTTAAATGACTGACTGAATGGGTTGTTCTAAATTTGGTCAATTGATTTCTTCATGTCATTAAAGCATTAGTATTTTTAGCTTCATGACGTGTTATTCTAGTATGGCCTTTTGGATCATTATTAGTCACTTGGTCATCCTAAACATCTAAATATTCTTTCACTTGTCTTAAAAAAGCACTTTTAGAAGATGAGATAAGGGCTTATCAACAATACTAATGGAGCAAGGCACATAAAACGATTGGAAAGGTGCAAAGCGAAGCAGAAATTCCATCCAATATTAAAGGAAAAGCGATAGATTCGAAATAGATAGCATACAAAGAGGATAGATTTTGGCTAGAATCCAACCTGGGCATGATAGGAGAGTAACAGATGTAGATTCAAAGTATAGGGCTAAAGATAACTATTTCCAAACAAGGGAAGAGGCGAATATTGTGGGAGAGATATGAAGCAAAAAAGGCTGCATTTAAATGGGTCCCACGGGGTTTAACAAGTTGGGTTTGGACTTAGGTGAGGGGGAACCAATTGGACTTGGACTAGAAAAGAGCCCAAATAACTTTGAAATGGGTGAGAGTTCAAATCAAACAAAGGATTGGTTGAGGATCAAGGACACGTCACATGTCCACTATGAGGGTTGAGAAAACAGCGATACTGATGACAAAGGTTGTGTCTTGTTTGTTGAAGGATCAGCATCTTGGATTATCTCATGCATTTACTATCAGGAAACAAAAGATTGAGAGGGAGATAGGCAAGGAATTGGTCTTGTACGAGGGCCTGTCTGAGATTGTTCCACTGAATTTCCTACTTGACGCTAGCTTGGGGATAAAGGACCTTTTAAGCCCGGAAGTTTCAGCATGGGTCATGAAGCACAGATAATGTTTCAGTAAATTTCTATAGGTTTTGTTGGAGGGCTTTGAGGATGAGGCTATGAGCTTGTTTGCTGCCATTGAAAATAGGTGGAGATTAAGTTGTCAATTGTTTAGCCAATAAAATGCAACAAAAGATACAGGTAAAGAAACATAGGAACTGATAAATGTCACCAAGCCATTGAAAATAGGTGGAGATAAATTTTGTCAATTGCTTAGCCAATAAAATGCATTACAGGTTGGCTGCTTTACGAAACCAACCATTTTTTTCTTTTCTTGATTTACTAGATTCTTGTAAATTTTGTCCTTGAATTGTTTGACCCCTTGTACACTCTCTGTGTACTAGGGTGTTCCTTTTTTGATATCAATAAACTTATTACTTATAAAAAAAAAAGATACATTACAGGTAAAAGAATATAGGAGCTGATAAATCTCACCAATTCAGTGAATTACAAGGTAAGGGGGAATATAGGGGTAATACAACAAGAAAGGGTAGGGGTTTGTTTTTGAAGTAATCATGCAGCTCAAATTAATATCTTGGAATGTATATGAGTTGAATGAAGGGGTGAAGAAGCTGAGGGTTTGGAATTTCGATGTGGGTGTGTTTGCAGGGAGCCATTTTGTGAGATATCTTTTTTTTTTCCCCCATTAGATAAGTGAGTCAACTTTATTAATCTATAAAAAGACAAGAAAATATAAGCAGCACCCAGTACAAAGGAAGTGTACTAGCAGTGCCGGAAAATTAAAGAAAATTACAGCAATCAAGAAAGTCTATGAAACTTGGGAATGAGTGAGAAATACCTCGGGAGTCAGTTTGTGAATTGTTTACATTTGCTCTGAATTGGAGCTCCAGGGGGCATTTTGCTATTATGGGATAAAAGAGCAATAATAAGAAAAAATTAAGCAACAGATGAACATCTTTTTAATAAGTAAATAATTCATTAAAGAAGCTCAAAAGGCTCTGCCAAAGTACACAGTATGTGTACAACATGTACACAAAAATTAAACACTAAAAGTACATTGATCAAGCAAGTCAGGCAAAATGGCAAAAGAAAACAAACCCAAAGCATTATGCACTCAAACAAAGTCTTGAGGAATAAAAGCTTACCAATGAACATTCAGTTTCCTGCAGGTTCAAGAATATAGTAGATAATTTTGTTTGGCTTTTTTCGGGTTTCTACGACCCTATGTATACTCTAAAAGAATTCACCTATGGGAGGATTGGTAGTGGTGTACATTATAGGTAGACCCATGGTGTATAGGTGGAGATTTCAATGTTACCAGCTTTTAGAGTGGGAGTGGGTATTAGTAGGGTAGCTTCAGCAATGAGGGGATTTTTTTATATATTTCATTTTAGAGCTTGAGTTGGTGTGGATATTCAATTGGAAGAGGGCACTCATACATGGTCCAACAACCATGATCACCTGTCCATTCAGGATCAATGGATTCTTGCTTTCATAAAATTGGGAGGAGCATTTTAGCAGTTCAAATCAGCAAATTCTCCCTTGGTTATTATCTGACCACTTCCCTATTGTCCTTGACATCGATGACATAACAGATTCTTTAAGTTTAAAAATATGTGGTTGAAGAGTAAGGGTTTTTGAAAAAGTTGGGAGAGTGGTGTAACAACTATCAGTTTAATGGTTCATCTAGTTTTGTATTAATCAACAAACTCAAATTATTGAAAAATGATTTGATGAAGAGGAACAAGGAGGTGTTTGTAGAGGAAAGGAAGAAAAACCTAGTAGAGGTGATTTGGGTATCAGAAAATGTAGAGGAATAGCAGCAGTGGCCATTCAATTAGAGAATGAGAAGGGAGAGCATTAGATTGGAATTGGAAAAGGTTATGCTTATAGAAGAGACATGCTAGAGGTAAAATTCCCAGGCTTATGGTTAAGGGAAGGAGATAAAAATACGACTTTTTATGATGTTTTGTCTGGTTGGGGAAGGAGATAAAAATATGCTAGAGGCAAAATTGGAATTGTGACTATGTGCATGATCTGGTGTTTTGTCTGTTTGGAGTGCACTGGCTGATACGGAAGAAGTTAGTGGAGTTGTTGGAGTGTTGGAAGGAGGGCTTTGCTAACCATCATTCTGTTGATGTATGGGGAGCCATGCCTCATTGTGTTATGTGGACCATTTGGAGGGAGAGAGATCTTTGGACTTTTGATGGGATTGAGCAATTGTCAACTAAAATTGTATCTTTTGCCATCCATGTTTGATTGGTTGTGCACTTTAAGTCGCCAATCTTTTCTACCTTAGAGGAAACCTTATTTTATTTAATTTTTAATTTTTAAATTTAGTTAATTTTTCTACCTTACAGGAATTCTTGGATTTATGAAATTTTAGTTGAAGATTTGTTGTATCCTTAGTAAACTGCCTGTGTACCTGGGGATAGTTTTCTTTACATTTTCAGTAAAGCATTATTACTAATTAAAAAGAAGAAGAAGATGATTCTTGCAAAGTTAGATAAGCCATAATTTTTTTTATTGGGTACAATTGTTTATTTGACTGTGTTATCGCTAGGTTTAGCTAGTTATGTATTAATTGCATTTATGTTTTCATCAGTGAGGTCTTTGCAAATTCTCCCTTCTTAGTATCAGCAGAGGATGCCGGTGCATTAGAAGCAGGGTAAGTTCTTCAAGCTTTCAGGTTACATGTGTGCTGTTACCAGCTTGCAATCTAAAATCGTGTTATTTTGTTCTGTTCAGGAAAGGCGATGACTACAAAGAGATAAGTGTTCCAGCTGGAAGAACTCATGAGGTTTGTTTTCAAATCGTGAACTCTTTAATGAAGAGCTTATGCAGAAAGATATTTATGCTTCCTTTTTATATATTTGAGGTATTTTAACCTTTTGAGAGAGTCAATATATATAGAGCCCCTCAAGTTGCTCACGATTGAGCACCGGAAGGGTTGGAGTTCGATAATTTTTAGTCCACAACATTATGAATTGAAAATTTTATTTCATATCCACAAAACATTAAAATATTAGTAGAAATCACGAGCCATAATGTACACAAGTTTTATTCAATAAAGTTTTCTATCACTTGTCAATACAAAACACTAGTTCTCAAATAGAATATTAGTCAATACACTACATTAGCTCTTGAATAGAATAAAAATAAAAAATAAGAATTGGTATGACAAATGATGTGGACACATTCCTTTGAAGGATTTGTACCCTGATCTGTTTGAGCGTTCTGCGGATGGGGAGGCTTTAGTCTTTACTGTTTTAGATTATCAACAAGGTGGTTGGGAGTTAGAATTTGCAGTTCCACAGAGATTTTCCTGATTGGGAGTTGGAGTTTGTGTATTTGTTTTTTTTATCATATTTATTCTTAGGTGCCTAGGGGGGAGGGGGGTGATAACTGACAAGATGAGATAGTTTTTGACTAGAAGTGGGGAAGCTGCAAATCATCTTTTGCTCCATTGTGATATTGCTAATATTTTGTGGAGTGAAGTTTTTAAAATGTTTAGGATTCAATGGGTGATGCATTCGACAATTGTACCTCTATTATTTGGTTGGAGAAAATGGTTTGGGAAACATACCTCCAATGTGTGGAATCTAGTGCCTGTCTATTTGATGTGGTTAATATGGAAGGAATGGAATAGTCGTGTTTTTTGAGGATGTGGAGATATGTCTTGATCAGTTGGACTGTTGGAGTCATTCTTGTTTCAAACCTTGTTTGATTGGTCTTGGGCGGGGTTTTACGCATTGTACTTCCATTGTTGAGTCCCTGAATTCTCTTTAGATATTTTGTAATTTTTAAGATACTTTGTGTTTATCATCATGAAGATGAAGCTTTCTTTGATTGAATAAAATTCATCATTACTTACTAAATAAAATTAAAAAAATCCTGAGAGAGAGAAAAGTGCAGAGAAGAGAGAGAATCAGAGAAAATAAAAAAGCTAGCGAAGGGTCGCCATTGCTGGTCGAAGATGAGTTGTGATGGGCTGCTGATGCTAGCCGGTCACTGGTCTAAGGTTGGAAATTTTAGGCCCATGAGAGAGAGAGAGAGAGAGAGAGAGAGAGAGAGAGAGCTTGAAGCTGAGAAGAAAAAATCTGATGTGTCTAACCTTAGATCGGTGGTGCAGATCTGTCTTTTTTTGCATGCCTGTGCCTGATCCAAGTCTGCATATTGGCTCGGACATGGACAGGTCACTAGATTTTGCCTTTATGTGCTTCACTGCTCAGCAAATTTCTCCTCATTGTCACCAACTTGAGCTTCCTGTGGAAATGGCACTAAATCTAGAACGTGTTTAGGCTTGAGTTGGGATCAAGTGGTCTCAACATTCCACAGATCATGCCAAAACCGTATTCTAAAACCTTTAGAACTTTCCTTTCCTCTTCTGTTGCACCAAGTCAGATCAGTTTGTATGTGTATTTTGGAAGATGGCTGGGTTGGGTTCTGTGACCTTCCTTATATTATCTTTATGTTATTCCATGTCTCTTATTTAATTACATAAGCTGTTTCCTAATCTATGGCATTTTATACTATCACTCCCCTTATAGGTTTCTCTGATAGTGGACTCGGTGAACTCATATATTGCTTGGGATTTCTGTTTGGTGCAAGGCAAGATGAACATGGTATTTTTTTCTTAAATGTTGATTGTCGTGTTTACTTGATTCTATCATCTTCCTTCTTTTTGTAAAATGTGATACGCTATTTGAACTTAGTATCGTTTCCTGTTACTTTCTCTCGATTCTTAAAATTGTAGAGCAGAAGGGGTGGCACACAGTGCATGCTTCTTATATCTAGTTATCTTTGCATCTCTTTTAGTCACCTCACTGCAGTTACTATGTAGAGTATGATTGGTTATGGAGATTATTCAAGAGACTGGTGGATGAATTGAGAGGTTTAGATTGTATGAATCTACCTAGTTTTATTCTATTGGGAAGAAGTGCTGTTCCATTTCAATTTTTTGAAGAATATATGGTACGCCAAAATTTTGAGTTGGCTTAATGAAATTAGATAGATCTTATCAAATGAAAAAAAGAAAAAAGAAATGAGATAGATCTTGAATATATTAGCTTGTACTAAGTTTGAAGATAACTCTAACAAAGTGTCTTAAATCAAAATTGTTAATATAGTATACAGTTGGAAAATTAATTGGGACAATTGTACTTCTAGATTGTTGTGTCTCAAATCTCAATGTATGCCAGCACGATCATTTAAACAAAATTATACAATTAACAACACCCACATCGAGGAAATTGTTAACTATCTCTCTGTTCTTTATTATGTATTTAAATTTCTAATTTTATTTGCTAGTTTTGAACTTGACACCTAATCCAACCTCATCCCAATTTTTTTACCACTAAAATGTACACCTGGGGGACTTACCAAGGGTACTTGTGCAATTTCTTTCTCCTTTTTATTTGATTATTGTCATACTTGGACCCAAACCTAATGCCTCTCGTTGCTGACTTCTCTTCCTTCTTCATCATAAACTCTCATTGCATTCTAGAATCTAGATGTCAAAATCAAGTTGGTATTTAAGCAATAAATGGTCTTGAACAGTGCTGAACAAATAGCGTAATTGTTGTCTGTTGTAGGGACATACATTTGAATAATAATGTTGTTACTTTTAGGTTCTTAATTAAGATCATTGTAGTTGCAGAAATTTTCATTTGACAAATGCATGTGTGTGTGTTTGTACTGAAAGGAGGGTTGTAGGACTGCATGATGCAAGTTGTTGTAATCCTTTTAGAAAATGGATGGGCATTTGCATTGTTCAAGTCTTACAAAGTGACTTATTCATCAAAAGCTAAAATACTAACAAGAAGCTACCCAACATTATGCCATTTGGGAGAAAAAAAAAAAGATAAAGTTTTCTCAATGAGTTGACTGGTATTCTAGTGGTATGGTCTATTTGTTATCTCTTCTTCTTCTTTTTGATAGTAAAAGGCAAAGAGGGGTGCAACCCATGTACACAGGACTTTTTGTAATCTATTCCGTAAAAAACTAATCAATTCATCCATGCAAATGGTGTGGTTGTGGTTTGAGGATAGTGTGTATGTGTGTGGATATCCTGTTAAATTAATGCCTCTGCAGGATTTCTTTTGTATTCCTATATCTGAGGGTCAGTTACTAGAAAGGTAGTTTTAGCATGTGACAAAATTACAAGTCAGAATAACAGTTTTGATCCACTTTTTTTATACTTCCAAAATAACCCTATTATCTAATTGGAGGTGACTTAATAAAAATTCATAATAATGAGAATACAAAGTAAATTGAATAATCTAAAATTCCCCCACCAGTGTACCTCCAATTTCACTTCTTAGTTTTAGTTTTTAATTAAGAGATAAACCAATTAAGATTGAGAGAGAGCCTTTGAGCATGTGTAGAGAGTGTGCAAGGAGGCGGCTAGTACTAATTATTATTATTTTGATAGGTAATAATACTTTTATTGACAAAACTGAACATCATGTTCACGATAGTGAACACTCTAAACAATGAACAAATACAACCAAATCAAGAGCTAAAAGAAAGAGAAAGTAAAAAATCAGAAATTGAAATACAGCTTGTACAATCCCAAATAAGAGTCCACAGAAACAAAGAGCCGAAAAGAAGAGGCTTTAAGAGGTCTAAGGGTCTCTCATTGTCTTCAAAAATGCGAGTATTACGCTCTTGCCAAACGATCCACTTTAAACATGTCAGGACCATATTCCATATTGTTGATAAGTGCTTATCAAACCAATTTCTCTAGGCAAAGAAAAGAGAGCTAACTGACTTCGGCATTACCCACTGAATCCCAAACACTTTGAAAGCTGCACACCATAAGGCATGAGAAAACTTACAATGAAGTAGTAGATGATCCATAGATTCCCCATCACAACAGCATAACCAGCATCTATTAACCAGGGACTGACCTCTCTTAATAAGATTATCAATGGTGAGTTCCTACGTACTATCTATCTTTATTTGTCATTCCTGTAGCTATGGCTGATAGATTGGAGCGTATTCAGAGGAAGTTTTTATGGGGATCTTCAGAGGAGATTTTCAGATATCCTTTGGTGGCTTGGGAGAAGGTGTGTTTACTGATAGTTTTTGGTGATTTGGGGATTAGGAAGTTAGTGCATTTTAATAAAGTCTTGTTAGGGAAATGGTTATGGAGGTTTGGGCGAGAAGGCACTTCATCTTTGGAGGAGGGTTATTGCTTCTAAATATGGTGAGGGTCAAGGGGGGTGGAATACTAAAATATGTAGAAGGGCCCACGGATGTGGTCCGTGGCGTGGTACTCATGATGGTTGGGAGAGTTTCTCCAACCATGTGACCTTAGTGGTGGGAGATGGCTCTCGTATTCTTTTTTGGCATGATAAGTGGGTTGGAGATAACTCACTTAGAAGGCTTTATCCTCAGTTGTATGTGTGCTCTAATGACAAGGAAGCTTGCATTTCTGATGTTTTATGCTACTAGGAGGGTGGTAGCGATAGAATCTGGAATTTGAGATTTCATAGGGATTTTCATGAAAGGGAATTAGGGGCTGCCTTCTCTTTCCTTGAGTCCATTCAATCTCGGATCCCTAGGGGTGGTGGGAATGACACTTCTCATTGGTGTCTTAAAGGGAATGGCAAGTTTGATACCCGGTCCTATTACAATATCATCAGGGGTGCAGCTGCCTCCAATTTCCCTTGGAAGGGTGTTTGGAAAGCTAAGATCCCTAGGAGGGTGGCATTTTTTGTGTGGACAGCGGTTCATGGGCAGATCCTTACATTGGATAATCTAATGCTTGGGGGCGCATTTTGGTGAATTGGTGTTGTATGTGCCATCGGAATGAGGAAACTGTGGATCATCTTCTCCTCCATTGTCTGGTAGCTCACTCTTTGTGGGTTTATATGTTTTAGATGTTTGGGACACAATGGGTCATGCCAGGCTCTGTGGAAAGCTTGGTGTATTGTTGGAGTTTTTGGCTGGGAAAATTTAATTCAGACATATGGAATATGGTTCCTGGCTGTTTGATGTGGATTGTTTGGACGGAAAGAAATCAGCGCTCTTTGGAGGATACCGAGAAATCCTTGGTTCAATTGCAAGATTTATGCCAGAAGACTTTATTTGATTGGTCTAGGTGTTGGGGCTTCTCGGAATGCTCCACTATCTTAGAGTTTATTTCTTCTCTTACTATTGCTCTTTAAGTTTTTTCTTGTTCTTTGTTGCTGTTTGTTTGTTTGTTGCTTTTCCTTGTGTTCACCATCATGAACACCTTGTATTGGCTTTCATCAGTTTTTGAGTTTGTGTTAATAATATTCTGATTACCTATCAAAAAAAAAGATTATCAATGGTGAGTATCCCATCCTTAGTTGCTGTCCATAAAAAGAAAGACACCCATTTAGGCACCTTTACACAAGTACTGATTAGCCAGTGTACAAATTGTAATTATGAATTTGAAAGTGATTTCTTATATCTGCTTAAGCGGACGACACAAGCATGTTATATAAACACCTTTTTCTTTTTCTTTTTTGGTATGTACCACGTACCTAATCTGCACCTATCATATATTATTATAAAACATGTATTAAATAACGCAATATCCTATGTATTTCCTTATAAATTATGGAAATTAGTTAGCTATTTTTCTGTGCACAAGCTCTACTGCCCATATTTGACCTGGATTTATGGCATTATAAATTTGATTGAGGAATTTTTGCTGATATTGGTGCTTTGAGGGAACAAAGGAAGGTGCTCTCTCTCTCTCTCTCTCTCTATAAATAGTGTTGTCTTTATGTCGGCATTTTGTTTAATTGTTTTTGTCCTGCATTGCTGAGGTTTATCTATGTGTTGAATTTTGATGTAGTAAAGACGTCAATATCAGTATCTGATTGTTAATTGTTGATGTGGTCAATGTAATATGGCTTGTTTATGAAAAAATGTTTGACATTACAGTTAACAGATCATTCCCATCATTGTTGATTTTTATGTTGTTGTTTTCAGGATATCGGATTTAGTGTGGAGTTTACAAATTCTTCTGGAGAAAAAAGTGTAAGTTGAACTGTTGAACTATCATAGCTTGTTAATTAATATACCATGTTGTGAAGAAATTTTCCTACTCCCATTCTTTTTTATTTTCTTTCTTTTTAACTGTAATTATTTTCTTCTTGTATTTTACATTGTGTCGTTGATGAATGTCCAACAGTTGATATTACCTTACCGGCGCTATGAGTCTGACCAAGTGAGTTTACCCTTTCGCTATGTGTCTTAGTCTTAACATGGCTTAGAATATAATGATAGTAGCTCTCTACAAATTCATATTCTTGCAGGGAAACTTCTGCACGTGTATGGTGGGAAACTATAAATTGAGTTGGGACAACTCATATTCAACCTTTTTTAAGAAGGTACGCAGGCCTGCTTTACTGCTTCCCTAATAGGAGTTGCTTTGCTTTAGGATATTTTCTGTGTACTGGAGCATTGTCCTCTTTATAACGAAACGATCATATACCTATAAAAAAAAGTATACTGCTTCCCTAGATTTTTGGCCTCCCCACTTGAGTTGCTACTATGTATCATATTTAGCTATGAAGCTTTGGGTATTACGAAGTAGTGATAATTCCATTTGAACTAAAATTTTAAAAGACATGGCACCGTGTACATGGTTAAATACAATAAATAAAACAAAGAGTACAAAGTCGCAATATATTTCTCAACAAATTTTATAACTGTTTGTCTAAGGTGGTAAATTGTTAGTGGTGGATAATAAAGTAGTGTTAGTGGGGGGCCATATGAGAATTTGTAATAACCTGCCAACTTAGCAATTGTGAAATTTGTTGTGTTTATAGCATTTCTCTAAATAAAATCTTCCTCTGGGATAACCTTTAGCTGTTTTCACTCCAAAAGCTTGAGTCCATTTGAGTTGGAGGAATGTTTCGCATATGGGTTTTGGCATATACTTGATGTCAGGAGTTTTTGACATTTATTTAATTTTATCTTGATAGTGTATTTATTATTCTGTTACATAGATGCTTCGCTACAAGGTGGATTGCATACCTCCAGTCGTAGAACCAGTGCAGTCTGTAACTGAAGAGTGAGGATGAGAGGATCTCTCCTTGGATGTATTATTACCCTTCATTAATGATGCTTAATGATTCCTATCATTCATCTGTATTATTTTTATTTAAAATATTTCTTTTCATTGCATCTTCTGAGGATGGTTCTTACTCAGTTCCATCGTCAGGATTTGCTACAATTGTTTCGGCGAAGAATCTTGTAATGTTTGTATATTATCGGGTACACTGACAAAGTTGATTCTTAAATACTAAATGATGATGTCATGTTCTAAGAGCACCCAAGAAATAACTGTTTACTGAGGCGCTATACAATTTTTTATGCAGCACAAAATGTTGGTTTTATATATTTGTTATAGAATACGACTTTAGGTTTCCAGTTAGATTTTGATCAATAGTTATTCATTACAAAAGAAAAAAAAAAAGGTTTAGGTCTGGTCTAAGGCATGGTAGCTTGCTGGCCATGTATTTTATTAGGCTTGTCAGGTTGGCATGGACCTGTAAATTAATGCCTGAGAAATCGCTCTGAATCCTGTTAGTGTCTCTCATTCAGATGTTCGAAGACATTGATACTTGTTGATTGCCATGTCCTGAAGATGAGGTGGTATCTTGTGTCGCTGTTAAATACAACATACCTCTTAGATAGATGGAGGTTGATACCACGCCATGTGGGTCTACTTCTACGTAAGGAGGATGTCGCTGTAGTACATGATACCACTTTCCCTGAATACACTGCTACTCATCGAGTGCTGTGGCATATTGTTTTGTATTTTTTTGCATTGATTTTCATTGCTTTGTTTAGTTAAACCCTCAAAACAACACTTTTCCTCCCAAGTCACAATCCTTTCTGCTACCAAAAAAAAAAAAGATCCTATAGTTTTAGAATGAACCCTTGGAGATGCAACAACTGTAACAACGGCATTTTTTTGGCTACTGAACATGGTAACGAGAAGGCTTTATATTAAGATGGTGAAGACCTATAAATTTCTCACGTTTGTTGAGTCTAGTGTACAGTTGTGATCAATTTCCAGCAAAATACACCCGTGGTTAAACATCAATAAGTTACAATAAACAAAGTTAAAGACTACAAACGTAGTAATTCAGCAGGAAAAAAAAGGACTACAAACATTAAGATAAATGCCCTGCAAATAAAAATTTTTAGTAGTGTTTAATACTAATACATTACAGGTCAAGTGAAGTCATATGCACGTTTGGCAGAGTCGAGAGTGTTGGACAGGAGCATGGCAATTGTCATGGGCCCAACTCCTCCAGGCACAGGAGTAATTAAGGATGCTACCCTCACTGCTTCTTCATAGAAAACATCTCCTCTGAGACGGTAGCCGTGCTCACAGCTAGGGTCCTGCCCAATTCATAATCCTATCTTTAAATCTGAAAAATATTGTTTTAACTTATGGCAAACGCACCCCTATAATCGGATGGCATAATCATTACCAACAAACCCGCGATCAAATGGCACCTTTACCAAGGATGGGTTTAAAGAGATGGAGAGAGCTACTCTAGTTGAGTAAAAGTGTAAAACCACAGGCCTACATGGCAACCGATGGAAAAAGAAATAAAACAACATCAACAACAAAGCCTCGGTCCCAAATTCTTGGCTGTGTTGTTTTAATTTTTCTACTTCCCCTCCCTTTTTGTGATCTATTGGTTGCCACGTAGGCCTGTGGTTTTACTCAACTAGAGTAGACTTCATATCCATTTTGCACAAAATTCCACTAGTCTGGCAATGATAGACAGAAGTGACCCAAAATAGGCAAAATAAATTAGAAGTCTGATAGTTACCTCAATTGGATTTGTCCCCACATCTATAACAATTGCACCAGGCTTTAGCCAATTGCCACGAACCAGGTTAGGCACTCCTGCAGCTGTAATCACAATGTCAGCTTCACAGGTGATCTGTTCTGGATTCTTAGTAAATGCATGTATGATGCTGACAGTCGCATGATGCCTCTGCGAAACAAATTGAACACTACTTAAAATCTAGGAGGAGAACCACTGTATGCAGTAAATTGTCAAAAAACGGGTGTCACCTGCAATAGCAAGGATGTAGGCAATCCAACTATGTTACTTCTTCCAATCACCACAGCTCTCTTCCCCATAATTTCCACACCAGACCTGATCAATAACTCAATGCAACCTTTTGGAGTGCATGGAATGAACAAAGGCTCCCTTCCTCTCAGGGCAAGATTTCCCATATTTACTGGATGAAAGCCATCCACATCTTTTTCTAGGCTCAGCACATCCAAAATTTTTGCCTCATCCAAATGCTGTCCCAGACATATTGTTGTAAGTTATCCATAGAACACCAGCAAGTTCTGAAATAATGTATATAGACCTCAAATACTTAATTGCTAATAATGAACAGCTACGAGCTAAGGATACCCACCAAGTATCCAGACATTGTATATGATTTCAAATCTGATCAGGCCCCATCAAAGAATTAGAAATTTTTAGCATATAATCCAGGAATATTGGGTCTTGATGATCATTTACTACATTTTCATGGGATAAAGGAGATCTTTTAAAATTGCAACCATATGATATCGCTAGTCCAAAATCACTGCCAATTCGGGTTCACAATAGGGCAGATTCTATGGTAGATTCAGATGAGAAGGAAAACGCAAAATTCTAGCCAAAGCATTCTTAAACATGCTCATAAAATGCTTAGACTTCACCATTAGGTCTACAAATCCCATAAACAGGGAAGCTAGGAATGGACAATCTTCTAAAAATTTGAGATATTCACATTGTTAACATTCAGATCAGCTAAAGGTCAAGGTCAAGAAGTTATGACACAGTTTAAGAAATTACTTGTGGAAGAGGAAGTTGCACAAGAATACCATGAACTGATGGATCCTCGTTGAATCTTGACAAAGCATTAAGAACTTCGTCTTCTTTACAATCGTCAGGCAGTTCAGTCATCATTGACTTGATTCCAGCTTCTTCACAAGCTTTTATCTTGTTGCGGACATAAGTTTGTGAGTCCCTTCTTTGGCCCACCATAATGACAGCCAATCCAGGAACCTTTCCAATGGATTCCTTCATCCTCTTGACCTCAAAAGCTATTCTTGACATAATTTCCTCTGCCATTGACTTTCCATCAATTATTGCAGCATTCTGCTCGTTGGCTGTGATGAATGTCATGTATCAAACCACAGATCTTAAGCATACAAAGAAGAAGGATAACAAGAACCCTCAAAATAAAGATTGCAAAAAAAAAAAAAAAAAGAAGAAATCCAAATGATCAAATTTAGAAATCAAACCAGGCTCAGTAGCAGTCCAGAACTTAGGACAAAATGTTAAACAGGATGTGAATAATATCCCATACCAATAGAATGGGGAATCAGACAACAGATTTATTTATTTTGGCTTGATAAGGTCATTCGGTGAAGAAGATACAATAGGCAAGAAAAAAGATTATTAGAATCCCAGATTCAATCAACCTTAAATTGAATCCAACAGGTTTCTACGAAAATATGATACAAGTAAACCACTTTGTGAATAAAATCAATATGAACTCAAGTACAATCTTAAAAAGTTATGTCAAGCTCAAAGATAGCCAGCACCAAACATGTAGTTACTGCTACATCTATAGCATGATTAGACAGGAAATATCCTTTTTGCAACTCCAAATAAAGTCCTTTTCTCTACCCTATTAACCCCTAAAACCCAATACTGCCTAGTCACATAAAATTATAGGGACTTTACTACATAACCAACTATCGAAAAGAGAGAGAGAGAGAGAGCTAAAAAAAGAAAGAAAGAGAAGGATGTCAATGTAGAACTAGAAAAAGAGACATTATTGAAGCTGTTGCTGATGACAATGACCAAAATGAATAGCGCTCATTCCTTTTTTTGAGAAGTAAAGAACTTCATTAAAAAATAGATGTGAAGACACAACAAAAAAACAAGCCACACAGGTAGTGTGCTATAGTATTACAAAAAAGTCTAAACTAACTAGCAGTGAAGGTAAAAAAATCAAGTAAATCATGCAAAATATTAAAGGTAGAAACACTTGAAGCATATGCCCACTCAAACAGAGTTTAAAAGAAGAAAGCTTCAAATCGTGAATTGATCTTTCATTCTCTTCAAAAGTATGTGCAATTCGTTCCCTCCAAATACCCCACATTAGACAATGAGAGATCATACTCCAAATCACCATAGCTCAGTGTTTGTTGAACTTGCCTGAACAACTAGCTAGAACTCCACTACACCACATGGCATGACCTAATGAACCCCATATAATGAATACATCATATTTCATAACTCTCGAGCTACAAGGCAATGTAGGAGTAAGTGATCAATAGCTTCCCATTCTGCTTCCACATACAACACCAATCCACAACAATCACTTGCCACCTCCGCAAATTATCAACAGTTAAAATTTTCCTCAATGCTGTTGTCCAAATGAAGAAACTCACCTTTGTAGGCGCTTTTTGATATTAAAAAAAAAATTATATTTTCTCTTTTGATTGGTAAGTTACACAAGCAGTGAGTTCACCTGCTGACTATTTTTTTGGGAGACAGATACCATTGAGCTAGAACTCATTCATTGGCAACATTCTGTTTGAAACTAGTCACAAATTAGCATCAAAGCTCAACATTGAGATTCTGTGCAATAGAAGTGATAAAGTTATATCAAATACAACCAGTGTTGTTATAAGAGTGCTTAAAGCTCAAAACTTGAAGCCCCAAGGTTTGAGAGCTTCACATGGCCAAAAAAAAGGCTCATTTAATGAAGTGCGCTTTAGGCACACTTTTTTGGCGCTTTTTGAAGAAGCACAAAGCATGCCTAGGTGCGCTTTTTTATTTTATTGCTAAAAAAGATATGAATCATCAAAATTAATTGCTTGATCATGAAGGAATGACATGGACCAATGATTTACTATACAAACACTATTCTTAAGGTGTATTACACAAAAATTTATTTATTTACATGTCAAAAGATACGAACAAAATTAATTTACTATTCTTGTGCCCTTTGGTCTCTAATTTTTAGATGTTGATTGAACCATATACACCATTTGATCATAACCATCATGATTATGTATTTTTATAAAACACGAGAATTATATAAAATGTTATGTCTAAACTTTCTACAACTTGATTATTTTGATATTGTCCATTGATAATTGTTTTCAATCAACTATATAAAAGTTCTAAGAATTGAAATAACTTAAGTAAAATTTGAACTTACAAACATTATACAATTGTTCTTACCTAATAGGTAAAATATACAAATTTTGAGTATTTATATTATTTTATTAAATGTTACATATATTTCTGTTATAGGTTAATAGATATTATATTTGAAATATATGTGATTTACTTCAATCAGGTGCACACTTGCGCTTTGTGTCTAGGCTCCAAGAGGCCTATGCGCTTAAGTGCGCTTGACGCTTTTACCAACATTGAATATGATACTTTCTACAAAACAAAAAGTAACATTTTCAATCAAAATTCAAAAGAATAAATTTGTTTCCAGGGCAGTTCATAAGACCAGACTGCCAAAAGTCATTTACATTGAATCTGATACATGACTATCAACTTTGATGCTATACCACAATGCTGAAATCAGAGCAACCAAATTGATGGGTAAAAGAAGTACTTACAGCATTTATGAGCGGAAGGAAAGTTATGGGGGGTGGGATTAGAAGCCCAAATATCAGGGAGGTCTAATGAGACAAGAGATGGAGATATCAGAATTGGGCAGTTTTCATCTTTTAAGGCATGAACAGCCCTTGCTGCTGTTGATGGCATTCTCATTCCTCCTACTCTCTTCTTCTGCCATGCCAATGCCACTGCCACCCTTAGCATCTTTCTCTTCCTTTTCCTAGTACTACATCATTTCGGTCTGCCAGAGCTGAGCTTAACTCATAAGTAATTTGAGGCATAAGCGAAAAAGACATACAGTAATGGAACAGGAAAACATAGTATACAAGCAACTGCCATACTGAAAACAATCACAGATAAAGAAAAGAAAAAATATGTGAAATTTAAAGTAACCATCTTAATTGCATACATAACTTAAATGTTGAATTGGATCTATTGAATATTGATTTTATCAAAAGCGAAAGAAGCAACAAAAGTCTACCACGGGAATCACAGTAATAATAATAATAGTTTAATTAAATTAGCAACAGAAATGAGATTGAGAACAAGAAATTTGGCGAGAGCTTGAGGAATGAGAAGATATAATACCAGTCCAGTATGTGGGCGATTGCAGTCTGCAACAACAAAGAAAAAAAAAGAAGCAGCAGCAGCCGGCAACTAAAAGCTATGCACAAGCTCAAGCTCTCGAAAGATCAGGTTGCAATGCAAGCGTGTGGAACACTTCTTCAGCTTCACTACTATACTGGATTAGGCCCTTTCACTAATTAACTTCATTCTATTTCTATTGGGCCACTCGCTCACATGTTTAGCCCAAAAATACACCTATTCCCCCTTTTATAGGATAAATTTAATAGTTACAATAGGTGGGTTTGGAACTTAGGAAAATGCTAACGAATGCTCTTAAGATAGTGGTTATTAATCCATTTAAAGAAAAATTTTATGAAAAAAAAAAAATCAATTAATGTTTTGATAGTTTTTTTCATTTCCCATAAAAGTGATGTCATAACTTTTTTAAAATAGATTGTTAACCAGTGCCCTAAAGACACTCGTTAGTTTTCTTTTATTTTTATATAGGTCCACAATTTGTTTATTACATTATTTGACATTGTTTCATAATTCTCTTATATGGTTAAAATCACAATTCATCATGTCATGTATCATAATTGTTCAACCATTTATATCAAAAAATACATGTTTGGTTTAATTAGATTTATCAATTAGAATTTCATATTCTTTTAGGTATATTATATCAAACACCCTTCTCTAAATATATATATATATATATCAAACACTATTTTAATTTCTAAGTGCTAAGAACCTTTTTTTTTTTTTTTTTTTGAAAGAAAACCCAACTTCAATTAATTAGCAATAGAAATAGAATCCAAATACAAAACTTCTAAAGCCGGTGGAGGTGAATCCTCCAACCAAACAATATCCTCACTAAGATGCCTAGCATAGCGAGCTAAAGAATGTGCTGCACCATTGGCACTACGCCTAATACTACGAAATTCCACATGCCGCAACCTTCCAGCCAAACAACGAATATCATCATAGAGGTTCCCCAGGCGTGACCAATCTATCAACCAACTGACACTTTTTAATTTTTTTCAATAGAGACATTTAGGGTTCAAATCTCCCCTCAGCTATTATAACTATCCAAAAAACACTATTCTAAGTAAAGCTACATTACTTTTTATACATGTGATGTAATTAATTGATTTCATCAGGCGAAATAATCAAATTAGGACTCAATTTTTCAATAGATTTGCCAAGTGAATAGCTTCCTATAGGCTCATTGTAAAACCCTCTCATTCCTTTTGAAGCAGCGAGAGGGTTTTACAATGAGCCTATAGGACCAGGGCCTCCAAATCTTCAAAGTGTTCATTTTAATTGTAGAAATTAGTAAAAATTTAATAGATGAGGTGTTTTTTTAGTTGCCCAAAATACATGAGTGTTAAAAATAAAAATATTTATCCATTTACCTTTCATCTTACCCTCAATGTTGAACCCTATTTTCCCCATTAAAATGCATTTCATTATGATTCCTATATTTGGCCCTCTATCAAAAAAAAAAAAAAAAAAATTATATTTCCATTGTGCGTAGTTGGATTGCAAGGGGATCCCAAGAAAGAGTTCATTTTTAGAGTATTCTAGCTAAAAAAAAAAATTGTGGGTTTTTAAAAAATTATAAGATTATAACCGTATATTCTACCAAATGATTCTTGTTAATTGTTATGTTTTGAATCACTATTCATAAAATTTTGCTATACTTACATGCTACCATTGAATGAAATAAATGATCGCCAAGAGCTTGTGGCTCAATTGATCCATCTAGTTATTTTCAATAGAAATATTCAAAGATTAAATTCTCATTCTTTCCATTAAAAGTACCAATTAAAAAAAAATACTAATCCATTTGATTTGGATATTTAACGCCCAATGGCCCAGGGGACAATGCTAGCACATGAAACTGACAGTAACGAGTGGGCACTAGTTTAGAATGTATTTTTTTGGTGACCTGAAAAACAAGTTGACACTTTTGAGAAGAAGGGGCGAAAAAATCATCACATCATATGCAAAATAATTTGGGAGAGAAGATAAAAGTGAAGAGTCCTTGTAATGAATTTATTAGATACATGAAAATGCATTGATGAATAATTGCAAAAATGATTGGAATCATGTACTTACAAACAAAAAATCCAACCAATCAGGTGTCACTCAAATCAATCAATCAAACACATGTAAAAAGGTCTCCAAATTCATGTGTTATAACTTATAACTTATATATGATATGATATGAGAGAGATAGAGTGGGGCGGATCTGGATCTGGGAGTTTGGCGTAATGAGATTGGGATTACACGCATTCATGATTCTTCTTCACAGGAGTCCGTAGTAATGGTTTTGGCCTATGCTGTGAACCTCTTCCACTTTTCTCTGTTAATTTAGATTGACATCGTTGTTTTGTTACATACAAGCTCCAACGTTTGGTACTACCTATTCCGTCTTTTTCCAATCAAATACAAATGATCGCTTGTGCATCAATTTTTTTTAACTTAATCTGAATTTTTGTTCCATGTGACCTTGCCCCCAAATTTCAACTGCCCCAACATCAACATGCTCACTTGGCCATGCCTGTCTCTACCCTCCTTTTCCCACCTGTCTCTCTCTTTCTAATCTCCATGATTAATTGTGAAAATTTTCTGCTCAAAAAAAAAAAAAATTGTGAAAATTTCCCACATAATAAAGATATTTGGCAAATATCAAAAACTCATTCACTCTTAATATATAAATAAACTCAACTTAATAAAAAAAAAGATCAGTTTTGAATCAGAAGGGTTTTATTTGATATTCAATATGTTGTGTAGTTTCAGTTAATAGTAATGCTAATTCACAATACTTTCACAATATTTTTATAACAAATCATACATGGTAGAATAACACCAATTTTTTACTCACCAATGATAGTCACCTAGAATAAATTTGTTTTTAAAATGTTGTTAAAGTATCGTGGATCAAACATTTCTCTTTGGTTAATAATAAGCAGTTTATCTAATAGATTTCAAATTAAAAAAGTGCGTCAATGCATGTGTGGTTTGCTTAAAACAACAAGAACACTACCCTCAACTCTCAACCCGGCCATTAGATTCCCCCAAGAGGGTGGGTGAGTTACCCTATTGATGAAGTGTGAATTCGTCAGTAAAAGTGGGCAGATGGAACCAATCCCCAACCTGTGTAGATTTCTTCCCAAAGATGGTCACCGGTGTGGTACCTGCCACAACGTCTCTGATACCAAAGTTAATTCAAAGGTGCTTTATGAAATGAAACAGAATAGTAAAGTGATAGCAAAATTGTCTTAGTCTATTTTTCATACCTTCGGTTGGTATTGTGAGGGCCTTATATATGTTCTCACAACTTCTAACCATTTGAGGTAGTTATGGTGGTCTTGATGTTCCTCTTGGTAACGTTTTGTGGTTTTAATGTGCTCCAACGGCTCGTACAGCTGGCCCTTTAACCGTTCAGGGTGTAATTGGCTGCATTGAATGGCCTGGCTGTCCTCGTCAGTGATGCGGGTATTTGTTTAACTTGTCCGAGGGTGTCTTCGTCTACAATCGTTGAGATCGTCTCTAGGGGATAAATTCATCAGTCCTGTCACCTACAAAGACCAAAAGGTCCAAAATCCTGTGCAATCGCGGTTTTGACAATGACAAAGCAATTAAACATGCAACTTCAAATCTAAATTTCAATACTATAAGATGGTTCTGCCTTATATTTAGTATTTTTTTTTAGCTAGAATCTCCTTTTCTTTTAATGAAAAACTGTCACATCACTTACTAACTAAATAAAATGTGGAGATTAAAACACACTGCCACTTATGTATTTCTTAGAATCTTAAGCACAAATTTTGGATGAATATTAATGTTCTCCACACTTAATGGATATGAATTATGGTAGTACCACATAATTGGATACAACTTTGTGCCACAACTCACCACATGGCGAGTTGTGATTGGCAAAAGTGTGTCAATAGGTCATGTGGGGACACACCTTTGCCAACCACAACTCGCCATGTGGCAAGTTATGACACAAAGTTGTGCCCAATTATGTGGTACTAGCATAATTCAATAGATATACACCCCCTCCTTCCTAAGTGACTTTTATAAAAAAATAAAAAAATAAAATAAAATTATGAAAAGAAAGACTTTATTGAAAGAGAAACATAGAACTACAAAACAGAAGGCAAACTAGCCTCCTCCCTGAGAATATCACTCACACAAGGGGCAGTTGCCTACAAAAGGCAAACTGATTTCTTTTTCCTAAACACGCAAAGCTTGAACAACTATATTCAGCAAAAAAAATTTGCGATTTTCTGTGTGGCAAACGAAATTTTACTATAGTTGAAGATTTCCTAAATTTTTTTCGTTTGATGAATGATGATCACAACAAGCAAAATTTAAAAAAAAAATTAAAAAAACTTTTCTTAATCAGTAGAAAATTGTTTTTTTAATTATGTTTTTTGTGTGTATTTTTTATGTAGCTAAAATTCTTTAGTAAAAAAAAAAAAAAAAAAAGCTTTTCTTTATCAGTAGAAAATTAAAGGCAAACTAAGATATGATAAGAGATTAAGAGCCTTCAATACAAATTTCTCTTTTATTTTTATTCTAGATTAGTTTCTTGATCTTTTATATATATGTGTGCGCGCATGCTCGCTTGTATTTCTTTTCTTCTCTTTTTTCATTCTATATTTGATGAGATGGTAATAGATGAAGTACACATTTTAAAAAAAATCTTCATTAATTCTTTTTGAATGGTACTGAACAGGGACTGAGGGAGACTTGGACTAGGGGGGCAATGGCCCCCCCTAAATTTTTTTTTTAAAATTAATATATACACAGTCACCAATTTTAGCAATTTTGTTCTATAAAATCACACTTTGCCCCTCTTAATATTATCATTGATTCTTTTAGAAGTACCACTCTAGTTAGCCACAAAATTTTCTATAACATTTTTACAAACTGTTGTGATAGTAAACTTTTATTGGTTTGCATATGAGTCCATCACTTACATCGCATTTTTACTTACTAATAACCACTCACCACATTAATAATTTGTAAAAAAAGTTTGCAATTCTAGCATTTTCTCCTTTTAAAGGCCAGATCTAAAATCTAAAGCAAAATAAACAAGCCCAAAAAAATTATTCAACAATAAAAATTACCAATAGTAAGACTAAAAAAAATTAAACTCAATTATCCAATTTTACCTAAAACAAATAACCTGACCCTTTAAAAAATTTTAAACAAAATAATTTTGTCCACACCTAGATGCACACACACACAACAAAAAAAAAAAAAAAAAAAAAACCAACTAACAACAAAACTGCCATCCCTAACTTCAAGTTCTGGCTCCGTTCCTGGTATCGAATATTTGGTAACGAACTAACGATCAAACGATTGACAATATACCAACTTTATTTATAGAGTGATTGCACTTATACTTAACCTTTTTGTTTTAATTATAACTACAAGCTGAAAATTTTTAGTCATAAATGTTGTCAAAATTAAAATTAGTTTTAATTACAAAAGAGAAGATGATTTTTTTAAAGGACTATTTAATTTTTTTACATAAAAGGTAAATTACTGCAAATTCAATACATAATCAATAATAGATTATTCCTAGAATTTAAAAGAATGCTAAAGTTCGTTTTAATAAATGACTAATTAAAAATGTATTAAAAAATAATTATTTTGTGTCCTTTTTCTTTGGTATATGTAGGGACACGATTCGTAGCCCAAGCCCAAGAGTTATGGGGAGTGAGCCAAAGGAGCCCAATATAATGAATTTGTGGAGAGTGGGTAAAAGAGCTGGGCTACTTGTGAATTGGGCAACAGTTAACAATAATTTTTAGGAGCTAAATAAGTATGAGAGCATACTTAAAACTTGATCAAATTTGAGTCCGAGGAGATGAATTACGAACTAAAAGTACTATTCATGAAAATTAAATCTTTAGTGCTACAGTAAATCTTCTTCTCTTGTATCTCTTTCTCTTTTTCGACCCCCTTCTTATGGAGGCCTTTTACATTATATAACTTCCTCTTAGATCATTTTGATCGTACACTTGTTAATCATCTAAACCTTCACTTAAGTATATGTCCCATCAGTCATCTTCTTTGGATCTCTGTGAATGGTGGTGGTTGAGACTGCACTGTTCAGGGTCTTCTCCACATAAATGCGGCCAAAAAAGTGGCTGCAGTGCATTTAATGCGGTGGTAGCAGCTTTTCTTTTAGATATTTCGGTATTCTTATCACCTTTGTACGTGCCTGAAGTTCATCCTTATCGTTGGATCTTCCTGGAAGGTCAGCTAAATCGCCCAAGTACTTACTTGACTGATATTCATCGTATCCGAGAAGGATACACTCCTCGAATTATATTCCCTTATCCTTTCCTTACGTGATTCTCCACTTTGGGGCCTTCTCCAATAGTCCATTCCTCCTCGGACATACTCATATCCTCAAATAGGGTCCAAGGCCCAATATACGAACTTGGGGTTTTACCCCCACAGTATGTATTGTCAATAGGGTAATAGTTTTATTTTGTATATAGTATACTAGTATATGCAATGCAAAATTTTAATAAAAAAATATATGTAAATAAAAACATGTATTTTAAGTATTAAATATATATTATAAATTAAATAAAAAATTGTTTCAAATGTATCTTAATAATTGTTGATGATCATTTTGGGAATCCAAATAGAATGGAGAAGCCCAGCAACGCGAACAGAAGAGAGTTGGTAAATGGATAGAAAAATCATTAAGTCCAAGCAGCAGGAATAATGGATCACAGGCCCATGAAATAAATAAATAGGCCTTAAGAAAGCAAACGGGCTTAAAAGAGTCCAGAAAGAGAGAAATAGCAAACCCATGGGCAGTATATAATGTAGAAAAATGATAATGGGTCACAGCAGGCCCAAAGTAATGCAAGCAAAGAAAGTAAGGGGTTGATGGCAAGCCCATCAGCCCCAAGGATGAGGGATAAGGTAATTGGGTTGGGGAAGCCCAAAGAAGTTAGTAAAAACCCATGAGAATGTAGAGTTAGGAAAATGGTCAAGGAAGCCCGAGGAAAACAAATGGGCCAAGGATACCCAAGATAAAACAAATGGGACACAGGAGCCCGCAAGTAATAAAAGAACCAATGGCCGTACTGAGTCATTGAGAAAATAATAAATGGCAGGCCTAAAGAGGCCCAGCTGAATTGGGTCAAATAACATTGAAGCAGGAATGACAGAGTAATATGGCAGGAAATGATAGCAGAAAAAGAGTAGGTTGAAGAAGGCAAAGTCCACCATCAAGTAAAGCCTAGCTCCTAAGTGGAGCAAGCCATAAGAGAAGGGGAAATTAGAAAAGAACTCACGTAAAAAGTCAAAAACGAATGGCAGACTGTGCAGGCAAACCATGGCGAATGCATGAGCAGCAGGCAGATTTTGGACATACATAGAAAGGAGGCAGCGCAAGGCCTAGATATCACCAGCTTTTACCTAGCCAATACAGGACACAGTGAAATCATGGGTCAGAGGTAAGAGGGCATGGTTTGGCGGTGGAGAGAGGGGAAAAACCTATTCTAAGGTTCATGCTCAGACTCTTTTGGGAAAAATGTCCTGCTGTGATGACATACTACCCAAAAGAAGTAAGACTGAGTTGAAACCACTAGGTGCATGCTATGAGGGATAGGGAGAGAGAGCCCCACATCGTAGCAGGTAAAAGTGCCACGGCAGATAAACAAACAAAATAGTCTTCTTTGTCTAGTGATGGGGAGTGGCATAGCCAACATAGATAGACTAGTGGTGGTCGGCAAGTATATTCAGACCAGACAAAGGTGGTTAAAGGCTAAAATAGTAAAACTCGGTCACGGCAAGCACTATAAAAAGAGGCCCTTGCCGTGCAAAGAGTTAGATAAAAATGAATAGTAGAAGATAAGGAAACTAAGAAACAAAGAGTTAGAACGGCAGACATGCACCAATAGGTTGATTCCCTCTCTCCCTCTTGAAGTCCTGTTCTCTGCCAAAAGCAAAAGGGTTCTTTTGGGCACCAACCATTTAGGTTCGTTTTCCTCAAAGTGATTAATTTTTACAGCAGGATTTCCTCGAGAGATTATTCGCGTTGAGAAGAAACGTTTTTCCCTCTCTAGTCTTGGTCCTGTGGATAAGATTAATATGATTTCTTTCTTTTTGGATTAACTTGTGAACTACCCACTTATTTCCCTTGCTTTCTTTACAAAAGTGATTGTTATTATTGTGATTATCTTTCTTAATTAGGGATTAATTATTCACTTTGATTAAGAAGCCGAAGTACCTTCTTTTGTTATTATTATTATTATGTTTGCTTGCCACAACTTATTTAAAGTAGCTTTGCCTCAGTAAGCATGCTCTTGGCAAATAAAGCATAGTTTGTGCACAAGCTGGGCCAAATTGAGTTACAGTTAGACCGGTCTCAACTCCCTTACTCAAAATATTTGGGCTCAGTACCGCAAGAGGCAACCCAGTCTAATATTACAGAAAGGCCCACAACAATAATTAATAAAAAAATTAATTGATACACCTATAACTTCTAAGACCCAACTTTTATTATATTTTGAGAAGAAATGATAGTAGACTTTATTCATTTAATATCATATTATACAATGAGAAAGAGAAAAAATGTCAATAATGACTTTTTCATTCCCTTTTACAATACTAGCAAGAGTTAAAACAAGACAATTACATCTTAAAAGAAACAATAACCTAAGGATACACTAACAAATAGAATTTTTTTTTTTGGTGACAAATAGATTGTTTATAAGTCAAAGTAATATCTACAGATCTAGTCACTTTCAAAGAACATATCCTATCCAAAAAGAAGTGACTATTTAGCAGCCAAAGGTCTACTAGAAACAAGTTGATCTTATTGACCTCCATGATCTTTAGCTACCAAAGGTCCGGTATGTGATTTAATCTTTGTAAGGGGGTGGGCCTGGCTTGGGGTATTGGGCAAGCTCCTGCCGCACTAGGCCCGGGTAGTTTCTGGGTGAGGAGCTGGGACCGGCCCAATTGGAGCACACCTTGGCCCGGCTTGTGCACAATCTTTGCCGCGTCTGCCAAAGTCTATTTAAGAACTCACAGCAGGCAGAGTCATTGTCAACAGGTTATGGCAGGCAGACATAAAATAGAAAACGTAAAGAAAAATGCATTCACTGTTTCTTCCGCAACGAACAAGATAAATGACTTAAAGACCTTGCTTTTAAAGAAAAACGCTTAAACAAAATATTAGAGCGAAATTAGTAGAGTAAAATGACGAGTTTGTCATATTTAGTATTGTCGCAGGATTCCAACCACGGAAGGGAAAACTACTCCCTCAACGCAAGTAAATTCACTTGGTGAAATTAATTGCTTTGAGAGGACAGCCCCAAATGGTATATGCCCAGGTATAGATTTTGCATTGCCTTTCGAGGACAAGGCTATTGAGGGAGAGAGGGGGGGGGGGGGGGGGGGTTAACCCATTTAGGTGCATGCCTGCCATAAGCACTCTGTTTTTTCTTTCTTAGAATTTCCTTCTCTCTGTTTTCTTTCTTCTGATTCTTTTCTCTCCGTTTTCTCTCTTTCAATTCTTTTCTCTCTGTTTTTTTTTATCACCTTTCGTTTTTTTTTTTGCACACAGCCACGGATCCCTTATATAGGGCCTGTCGTGGCCGATTTTACTGTTCTAGCCTTTCTATGGCCCTATTCTGCTATCGTAGCCTTTTGCCATCCACTTACCGAGTCAAATGGTTCTGATCCACCATTGACCCGTGGCTTTCAGACAACGAAGCTTCCTTCTCTACTTCGTCCAGTGTGTCCTCTCTCTCTCGGTCTCTCATGGCATGCACCCAGCGGTTCTTACCCACCCTTGCCTCTTTTGGGTGGCATGTCATCCTAGCAGGACTGTGCCCACCGAAAGAGTCTAGGCAAGAAACGCAAAATAGGTTCCCGCTCCTCTCCCCACCGCCAGACCATGCCCTCACCCATGACGTCACCCTTTTTCATAGTGGCTGGGTATAGGCTGGTGACGCCTAAGTCGTTCGCATGCGTTACCTTATTGATGTTTCATTCGTTTGCCGAGGTCTGAAAATGGGTGCGCATATCCTGCCGTGCGCTTTTTGGCATTTTCTGATGTGGATTATTTTTCCGGCAGGCCAACACCCATGTGTTGTCCCTTTCTTTGGAGGGTTGAGCTCTGTAGTGGGCTTCCCTTTAGTTTGGGCGTTTTGCTTTGTGGCTTTGTGCCTCCTGCCGTGCCAGGTTTGCTATTCCTACTGCTCAACTCAATCCTGCTGGGCTCTTTCGAACCTACCGTGTACTTTCCTTCTCAGTAGCCCAGTATGCTTGCTGGGCTTCTTTTTCATTTCTTGCGGGCTCCAATGTCCCTTGTTTTTCTTGTGGGCATCCCTGGCCCATCTTGGTTTTGCTTCACACATGGATTTTTGCTAACTCACTTTGGGCTTCCTTGGCCCAGTTTTCTCTATAAACTTTATCCTTTGGGCTCATGGGTTCTCCATTTGCCTGTTACTCTCTTTTTTCTTATTGCAGTGGGCCTGCTGTGGCCCATTCTTTCTTTTCCCTCATCCTTTTCACGGATTTGTTTCTTTTCTCTTTCTGGGCCTATTCAAGCCCATTTGCTTCTTCTGGACCCATCTCATGGACCCTTGAACCATGCATATGCCTTCTTTTTCTTTTTGCTGTTTCTTTCAGTTCGCCCGCAACTCTGGGCCTTGGGCCTGCTGGGCTTCAATAAAATTGAGCCTCAACAATCTTTTAATTCTCCTTATATTTTTTATTCTTAATTAAAAAAAAAAGTTTCATATTTTAGCCCCTCAATGATCTTGATTAAGTAAATTTTTTTTTTAAACGATTGAGTAATTTCTATCTCTATTTCTCCACCTATTTTGTAGTTAGATGATCTTTTTTTTTTTTTTTTTTTGATTTGGTAGTTAATTAGATGATTCTATTTTTTTTTTTTGGAGAAACAAAACACACAAGGTAGAGGAAAGAAGTTCTAACACAAAGGCACACCACAACCTCACTTAAAAGCCATGGTAACTTTTAAGAGAGGGTGAGACAAGTTATACTATACACAATACACTTTCTTAAGCAATGTGGGACAATAACTCATTCTTTTTTTTAAAAACAAATACATACAAAAGGGAGAGGGAAAATAGTTATAATATAAATGCACACCACAACTTTATTAAAAAACCATGAAAATTTTTAAAAAAAATATGAAGTAAGTTATATTATACACAATACACTCTCAAAAGCCAAGAATTTGGGTAAAATGAGATGTAGATGGGCTTTGCCTAAAAATAAAAAACTGCCATCAGGGCACATATACATACTGCACTTCACTTGGCTCACAGGACACGTCACAATTCACAAATAAACTGGAAATGAAGATGTCCTCCATTCTCATTCTGTAGCTAAAATAAATGATACGGGCATATATTATATATAACAGAAGAAAATCCAGAAAAAGAGATGAGCTCATGAGAGAGGAAAGAGGGGGACCATTTGGACACGAGTGAGGTTTGCACTGTGAAGAGTGGAAAAAAAGGGTTAGAAGTTAGAACAATCAGCCAGATATATAAGATTTTACTGAAAAGGATTTATGCGGTGGAGATCTTCCTGATCTCGATGGATCGGACCTATTTTGGGAGGAGCAGTCTGTGTGTCTCTCTCTCACGTGTTTACTTGACAGACTTCTCTCTCTGTAGAGGGAAAAAAAGGTTGAAAAGACTTCTAACTTTCTACACGCCAAACTTCTACACTGTATCCTTATTGTTTTCGTACTCTTAAAATTAAAAAATACTGTAAATAATAAAAACTTCAACTCAACTTTTTTCTTGAAAAGTGTGCTCTTTATTATTTTGTTTCTTTTTCCGGTTCTATGCGAGTTGCAGTCTCCTATGTGACCTGTCCATCTCACTTTTTCTAGTTCAGTAAGTATTGTTTATTGCAATATCTTTATCCCTACGGGTGTGCTGGAGTCAAACAAAGTCCAAAGACCTAGTAAAAATAAAAATATAAAAAACATAGTAATATTCAAGGTGAAAAAGTTGACAGGTAATGATGCAGCTGAAAGCAAAATGTCAAACGCTACGTTTCAATTTTGGGGAACTGAGAGATTTGACAGCCCTATCTCCTCCTCCTCCTCTACCCCTACCTCGATCACAGCACTACCCCCGATTTCTTTTCTGTCTTCTTCTTTAGCCTCCACCACTCTCGTTTGTTTTGCTATTTATTTTACTTCCCAACTTTTTAATGCTATTCCACCCTATCTATTAAAACTTAAAAGTAGTGACTAGCTAGTGACTAGTGAGAGAGCTTTAGAACATAAATGAGCACCGTTATTACAGAAAAGAAAAGCAAAATTGACAACATTTTTTAGACCCACTTTTTTATTTACTACCATATTAACAATATGTCAATATATGTAGATCTACGCAGACGAGACGATCCAATTAATGGCATTCTAAAGTCAAGCTAAAGCTTTAAATATTTGCTTTGGTTACTTTTGAAGCCGAGTCATGTGATACGAGGAAAAATTTATACCACAGCAGCTAAGCTTAGGAAATTTTAGTTGGACCGAGGGTTATTGGACAAATCGCACAATTTTTTTTGTTGTTGAATAAACACAAACCCTTTCAAAGATGATAATATTCTACGACAAAGAAGTAAAGAACTATTATATGTCTTGCACTTTGCTAATAACGAAGCAAAGAGAAGATAATATTATAATTTTTTTTTTTTTTTTTGAGAAACAAAGAGAAGATATTATTTTGTTGTAAGGGGCCACGTCTCGGAATTAGCACGAGATGTTTTTCGCTATATATACTTCCAAATGTAAATTAAAACGTTTGTGGGAAATGAAATCGAAAGTGACCTTTCTGAGGCGAACACATAAAATTTCGCTTGAATTACGCATCGTTTTCTTCAAGCAAAAAAGTGAAAAGGTCGGCATAGCCTTTTTTCACACCCTATTTTGTTTATTGGCCCACAGCTTCACCCCATCCAAAACACAGTGGTTTTCAAATAGCAGTTGACAAAAATGAATTATCTTACATAATTTTCAATTTACTGTTCCATGTTCTTTGACGATTGACGACATTGTAAACGCGAATTGTTGATAAATACTCCGGACAACGCCTTTCTTTTTTGGGGTGATAACTGAGCAGCGCTATGCCATTCTAGTTGAAGAATAGCAGACTTGCGAATATCTCTTCCATGTAAAAATAAAAAGGAAACAGGTTGATCATTTTACCTTCAGCATGTTAGTCTTATGACACGAATTACATTTTCACTGACCAACTTCTTTATTTTTTTTTTACCGCAACCAAAAATTGACCCACTTCTATTGTTTCCTATTTATTTGTGATAATCAGGTAGACTTTGATATTTTATTTCTTCTGGAAGGTTCGACCTCAGTAATTTGTTTTTTCATATATTGTAAACAACCTCGCCCGAAAAGAACAGGAGGAAAAAAAGAAAAAGAAAAGAAAGATGGGCGATGATAAGAAGACTTGGAATTTTATTATGTCATTTTAGTAAATTGTCAAATCGCCTCAAATTATCCTGCCTTGCTAATCGCTGATATACATCCTTTCTCTCTCTTTAGACACATGAGTATTTACACATGCTATTGATTCAAAAGAATTGACCTTTGTCAATCTCAAACCAATTTTTTAATGAATTCATCCATTTTCTATGTGCTAAAAATGCTTAATCCAGTGGTTATCCAATAGTAGTTAGCAATGACTTAGGCTTTTTCAAATCAGTGTCCAAACCTAATGGTTACATACACAAGGCAATATAAGATTTGCCAACTAAATATGTGACATCTCCCGGTCATGATCTATAGTTAAAAGAGTGTAAGAAATAAGAGCTTTTTAAAAATTTAAAAAAAAAACTAGCAAACAGAATAACAAATATAATGTAAGTGTTCGATTATGGCAGGATGGCAAGTCATACAATTATATTTACAGTAATTAGGGCCTGTTTGTTTATTTTGTTTAAACAAATTTTACTCGATTAAACAACATAATACAAATTTTTATAATATTTTTTTATTTATATATATTTTTATAACATTTAAACAACGTTGCTAGATCAATTATACTTGAAAAACGGCTTATAACATTGCTCGATTGATTGCTTCATTGTTATCATTGTAAAAGCACTAAATCGTGATTCATGCATTGTACTGTAGTTTTTTTTTTTTTGGGCCTAAATACTTAAATGTGTATTGGAAAATGTGTGGAACAGTGTGTGCTGACAGGGGTGACAAATGAAATTGTAAAATATTTTAAATTCACGGAAAGATCGGGTTTGGCCATTCAAAAACGCTGGAGCTGAGGGTTTTTCTGTTTTCATTGTGATTGTTCCAAGTCTGATTGTAAAGGCGTCAAACACTCAACGACGAACCAGGGAACAAAGTGGCCATTATTTTTTTATGTATTTCAAATCTCCCACAGGAATATACACAGACAGGGTTTAGCGGGGTAAATTACTCACTTCTTTCCCTATCAGTTCGTATAAGTTGCATCGCTTGCAAATGCAACCCAACAAAGACATCAATCTGTGTGCACCATTTCATTATTTCCTATTTGCCAGTTACAATAAATTCATCCACACAAAGACGCATAGCTAACTGCCATCACCACCACCACCACCACACCAGCTAGCCTCGCCTTCCCCACCCACCCACCCACCCGCCCCCCCTACCTTTTTCATCTCGGTTATGAAAAAAACAGAAGCATCCAAAAGGTAAGGTTGAAACTCGAGACTTGGGAAAGAGAGAGAAAAAAGAATCCCAAAGCCGCTGTCTCAATCCTCACACCGTTATCTGCTTGGATGGTCTCTGCGTCTCAGGCAACACTCAAATGCTCCCTTTCAAACTCCATTATTGTTAGCAAATTTGTATTCCTAAAAATCTCATATACTACGAGGAAGCACTTACACCACAGAGCCTTAATTTGTCTTTCGTCAAAAAAAAAAAAATCTCCAGGATCACTATTTTCCTCATTCGATAAGCGACCCGTGAGTCTCCATGACTGCTTGTACTTGGCTTGATGTTGATGTCAATGGCGGTAACAATAGCAACAAAAATACAGATAACAATAGTCCCTTGACTACGAGTGTCTCCAACAACAACAATAATAGCAGCAGCAGCAGGAGGTCAAGGTGCTACGAGGAACAACCACGTAATCATCGTCATCATCAGCTGTCTAACGGAAAGATGCTGAGAAAAAGGATGGCTTCTGAGATTGAGATGGATGTTCAGACATCCACCACATGTACAGCCCCCGATACCAACAAGAATAATGATTATATTAGGTTTTCCCGGCGAGCTGGCAGTAACACCACCGTGAATGGTAGCTCTAGCTCGTTTCAAGGTGCTGGTAATAATAATCATGTTGGTTCGGTGGACAACTTCCCTGCAGTAGCTGCTATACCAAATCCAAGTCAGACCAACAACTACTCCACTATGCTACCTTCATCCACCGCCAATTTGACAAGTATGACGTCAGGTGGTGGGTTTTTATCTAGTGTAACTCCTCCCAACTTAAGTCCTGCGGCCCAGCCCCAAACCCAAATAAGCACTACCCCTGCTGCTGTTTCTGTTTCTGTGTGTGGGTTCTCAGGCCTGCCCTTGTTTCCTTCCGAAAGGAGTCAAAATACCAGTAATAATACCACTACCAACATCAACGGCAACAGCAACCGCAGCAGCAGCAGAAGCCTTCCTAATAATAATAATAATAAGGCGAGTGTTTGTGGTGTTTCCATGGAAGACGGCTCGGCGTGGATCGACGGCATCATAAAGGATCTAATCCACAGCTCCAACAACGTGTCTATTCCACAGCTCATCCAGAACGTGAGAGAGATCATTTTTCCTTGCAATCCTAATCTTGCTGCTGTCCTCGAGTACAGGCTTCGCTCCCTAACTTCAGCCGATCCCATCCCAAATTATGTGCCAGCAGCAGCGGAACTCAGGAGATCAAGGACTACTGTAGTGCAGCAACAAGCAGGCCAGCAGACTCCGCTGCTTCCTGTTTCTACTACTTCTGAAGCTATGAATCAATTGTATCTGCACTGGGGAGTTACACCCCTTCCTACCGCTTCCCCTAACCCTACCGTCCAAGTTCAATTGCAAGAGGAGCAACAACAACAGGAAAACTCTTCCCCTCCAGATACTGCAATATTAATGCCGTCTACTACTACTACTACTAGTGCGACCACCCCAACTAATATTGTCCATTCAAGCAGAGAGAAGAAAGAAGAGATGCGTCAGCAGAAGAGAGACGAACAAGGCTTACACCTCCTCACCTTGCTCTTGCAATGCGCCGAAGTTGTCTCCGCTGATAATTTTGAGGAAGCAAACAACATGCTTCTGGAGATTTCGGAACTTTCAACGCCTTTTGGTACTGCCGCGCAGCGTGTGGCTGCTTATTTCTCCGAGGCTATGTCCGCAAGACTGGTGAGCTCGTGCCTTGGAATATATGGGTCGCTGCCCAATTCAGGCCATAGTTATAGCCAAAAGATGGCTTCTGCTTTTCAAGTATTCAATGGCATCAGCCCCCTCGTCAAGTTTTCGCATTTCACAGCCAATCAGGCTATACAGGAAGCATTCGAGAGGGAGGAAAGAGTTCACATCATTGATCTAGACATCATGCAAGGTCTCCAGTGGCCTGGTCTCTTTCACATCCTTGCTTCTAGACCCCGCGGACCACCTTATGTGCGCCTCACTGGCCTAGGAACCTCCATGGATGCTCTCGAGGCTACTGGCAAGCGCTTGTCCGATTTCGCCGAGAAATTAGGCCTTCCCTTTGAGTTCATTCCTCTCGCAGATAAACCCGGCAATTTGGACCCAGAGAGGCTTAATGTCAGCAAGAGGGAAGCCGTTGCTGTTCACTGGTTGCAACATTCTCTTTACGATGTCACTGGTTCCGACACCAATATGCTGTGGCTTTTGCAGAGGTAACAACTATGACTAACGAGTTACACTACTTATGATCGAGTTCTACATATATAACTACTTTTAATTTTAAACACATCATGATGATCCCCTCTCTTGACTCCATCTTTGCCTTTTCGTTATTCACATCTAGTGGAAAATCTTTACATTGGATTACTGTCGTTATATTGTAGCTATTAATAATCATTTAGTATTCTATTTTGATCAATATTACATTTTTCCCTTTAGGAAAAAAAAAAAAAAACCATTTCACGTTGCTGTTTACATTGGCTGGTTGATTGCTTAAATAAGTTTTTTCCTGTTCAGATTTCCAGATAGTTATTTAGCTTGTGCTTCTAAATGTACAGGTTAACTTCGTCTTTTTGGTAGGTTTTGTTGGTTGTGGGGGCTTCTTGGCTTAGTATTTTACTTCTAGTAATGTTGATTAAGTGTGGCGGAAATATGGATGGGTGAAAAAATGTTTTTAATAGTATAATGACCTCTTAGGCTGTAATGTTGTTTTAATTATGTTGTTTAAGTGTTGTGAAAATACGTACGATGAGAAAGTGTTTTTAATAGCAGAATGACCTTTTAAGGTTGTAATGTTGTTTTAGTAGAGTTGTTTAAGTATTGTAAAAATATATGTGAGTAAAAAAGTGTCGCAAAAATACGTGTTGTGTCGTTTAAACAACGAAAGTATAGATTGTGTTTTTTGTTTCATTTTCAATAAAATATCTGATTAATTATATATGTAGCATGATTGTACTGTGCATGGTAGGATGCATCTTTAAAAACCGGCTGGCAAAAAAAGAGTACACGAGCTTATAAATACATGTTTAAGCTTACACTACAACGTGCTAACGTCCTCTTGGCGAACACCGAAGGATGGTTTTCATTGTATTCGTGCCCATTGATTTTGACTAGTTCTGTAAAATGACATTTCAATCTATTCGTATATAGATAGTGCAATTAAATTTTGTTTTATGTTAAAATCTACAGCTTTGTTGAATCTACGCAATAGATGATGGTTTTCATTGTATTCGTGCCCATTGATTTTGACTAGTTCTGTAAAATGACATTTCAATCTATTCATATATAGATAGTGCAATTAAATTTTGTTTTATGTTAAAATCTACAGCTTTGTTGAATCTACGCAATAGATGACCCGAGGCCCAGTTCTTTTGCTTGTAATGCAGTTATTTTCAATCAATATCATCCTCACACACAAATAAATAAATAAATAAATCTACACAATATTTTTATAAAGATTGTATATGTGAGATTTTGACAACGTTTATACATGAGGGAAATAAATATAAACAGATTGGCACCAAAAGTGGTGACGGTGGTAGAGCAGGACCTGAGCCACGCAGGTTCATTCTTGGGAAGGTTTGTGGAGGCAATACACTACTACTCGGCACTGTTCGATTCACTCGGGGCAAGCTACGGAGAGGAGAGCGAGGAAAGGCACGTGGTAGAGCAGCAGTTGCTATCCAGGGAGATCCGGAATGTGCTGGCTGTTGGGGGCCCATCGAGGAGTGGAGAGGTGAAGTTCCATAACTGGAGGGAGAAGCTGCAGCAGTGTGGGTTCAAGCCCCTCTCTTTGGCAGGGAATGCTGCCACCCAGGCCACCCTGCTTCTTGGTATGTTCCCTTCCGATGGTTACACCTTGGTTGAGGACAATGGCTCCCTCAAGCTTGGTTGGAAAGACCTTTGCTTGCTCACTGCTTCTGCCTGGAGGCCTCCTTTTCCTGCTACTACCTCTACCCATCACTATTGACTGTACTTTTCTCATTCTCACTACATGCTCTGTTGTCTTTTATTTATTTGTCACTTCCAACTTTATTCAGTTAATTACTAGCTATGCTCCCTTGATGATTTAATAATTCAAACTGATTTCATTTTTGTTAGATTAGATTAAATATTATACACTAAAAATGTATATGTTGTCACCGTTATTTAAAATTTTAAAGGATATATATAATTTTATAATGAAATGGATCACGGGACATCTGGTCCAAGTGATACCTCATTCTTCCTAGGAGTTGAAGGTGAGGGGATAACAGTCGGACAATTTCTAACCAATAAAAAAAAAAAAAAAAAAAAACTATGAAATGAGTCTCTGTTTTTTAAGAATAAATTATTATGAAGGAAAAAATAAATTATTACATAAAGGATTTAAGGTTCTATTAGTTTTCTTTTTAATACACACATTTTATTTTCCTTTCTTTGTTTTTATCTTTATTTTCCTTTTATAGATTTTTGAACCTTAGGAGATTTTATTTTTTGAATGAATTTTGAAATATAAAATAGATAATAGTATTTTGATTTTAATTATGATATAAAAGAAATTTATTCACAGAAATATACTTAAAAGAAGTTAACCAAAAGAGAAGGAAAAAAAAATTCAAATTATTATTAGGTGGTGGTCGGGAAGGAGGAAAGTAAAAGTTAATAAGTGCTAATTTGTTTAGTTTTGGTGAATTGGGAGCATATTGCCAGAGCTATAAATGAATGAATTGTATACAGAAAGCTTGAGCTCAAATCAAGAAAAACTTGTTGATGTTCGTTTGTTTAGTAAACAAGCTTAACTCTATCACAAGTTTCGGCTTGATTATTAAATACGTTAAGTTTAAATAATTTGTTTGTAAAAAAACTCGTAAATATGAGAGCACGGTTTAACTATATATTATAGTATACGTATACTTATCTAAAAATATATTTATATAAACTTGAAATTGGAATGTATAAATTTGCAAATAAGTTAATATGATATTAAATTTTATTTATAGTTTATTAATAATAAGGGGTGTGCAGTCAACCTGCCAATACCGACCCGACCCAATTCAACCCGCTAGGTTGGGTCGGTTTTTAGGGTTTGGTGGGTTGGGTTGGGTTACAAAATTTTTTTTTGACAACAGGTCGAGTTAGGTTTAGGTTATAAAATTCCAAACCTGCCAAACTTAACCCAACCCACCCATATATTTAATATATATTGAAAAAATATTATATAATTAATAAATTTTTTTAAATAACCAGCTCTTCCTTTTATCCTATATAAAAACTAATATTAATGTATATTAGTTCATATATTAATGTATAACTGAATTGAAATATTAGTTTATATATTAATGTATATTTTGTTTATCAACTCAGGTGGCAGATTTTTTTTTTCTGCTCAATTTAATAATAATAGTAAAAAAAGAAAAAATTGTCCAACCCATGGGTTCAACTTGACCTAACCCGACCCATGTGGATTGGGTTGAACTTATGCGATGGGTTAGGTTGGGTTGAGTTGAATTTTTTTTAACCCACCATGGTGGGTTGGGTAAAAAAATCTCCTTAACCTGACCCATACACACCCCCTAAATAATATAAACAGTCCATTCATTGTAAAAACTCATAGATTTATGAAAGGGTAAAACATTTTAACCATGATATTACCATATATAGGGGGAAAAAAGGCTAATCAATTATCTCGTGGACAAGCTCAAGTTTGCTTAACAAGAAAATGAAACAAGTTCAAACATGTAATTTTGTCTGGTAATGAGCTCTCGTTCGAAATAAAATTAAATAAATAAGTTTAAATTTTTGATACTCGGCTTGGGTTGACTTGTTTATAGCCCTATCTATTACAGAAAATGGCAAAACTTAGGTACAGTACCCTAGGTACAGTTCCTTAGGTTCCCTACTTAAAATTTTGACATCTATCCAATTTAACATCGTTAAACAAACGGCGTTAAAACTAAAATTTTTTTTCTTTTTTTTCTTTTTTCCTTCTTCCTTTTTTTTCCTGTATTGCGAGAACCCACGGCGTTGTCTCATTTTCTACTGGGTTCAAACCAAAAAAGGACATTCTCCCTCATTTTCTCAGTAACCAAACAGGAAAGATCAAAAAATAAAAGCCAGATCTACTAGGTTTCAAACCAAAAAAAGAAACCATTTCAACTATTCCCGAAACTTCCACACTTAATATCAATAAAGCTGAAATAGATACACACACACACACACACACACATTGAGAGAGAGAGAGAAGAAAAAAGAATCATAGATCAGAGAAAAATCATAAATCATAAAATAAGGAAACAGATACACATAACCCTTCTGATTGTACTTCTTTTGAAAACTAAGCTGTAAGGTCTTGGTCAAGATGATCGGGGTTCCAGAGAAGGAGCTTGCAACATAAACCTCTATTGTTGGTGTATGAAATTCGAGGTTTTTGATAAAGGTGATCTAATTCTCTCTAGGGTTTTGGAGATGTCTCATAGCAATGGTTTCACTGGGGAATCGAAAAACAGTACCAAGTGATGGAGCATGAATTGTGACACACTGAGACAGAGAGAGAAAGAAAGAATCATAGATCATAAAAGAAGAAAGAATCATAGATCTGAAAAGAAAGAATCATAGATCAGAAAAGAAGAAAGGAAACAGATACACATACAAACAGAGAGAGAGAGAGAGAGGTATGAGATATTCTTTTTTTCTTTTTTGGTTTTTGGGTTTGGAAGAGAAAGGTTTTGAATTTGGAAGAGAAGCCATTTGCAGAAGGAAGAAGGAAATATGGATTTTGGGTTTGGAAGAGAAGGGTCACAGGTGGTTTGGAATGGGAAGAGAAGAAGATATTTTTAGTTTTAACGTCCGTTTACTTAGATTGTTAAATTGGACAGGTGTTAAAATTTTAAATAGGTGTTCGGGGCCATTTTTCGGTTGTCCAGTCACGTGTGATTTGTTGGAGGGATGACCTTACTAGGCCCAAGTTCTTTTTGGGGAGTTGCGCCCGAAACTCAACATTGGGCCACGTGGTCCAACGGCTACCGGTGTATTATTAAGCCTAACAATCATTAAGGCCAAAATCTAAGAATCACAACAATTGTTGAGTAAATATGTAATATGTGTTTGATATGGTAACTTTGATTAGCTGTAATAACGGTTGAAATAAAGTAGTATTTATTTAGAGGTAAAGTAATCGTGTACTCAACGATGTAAATTTAAAGATAAAGAAGCAAAGTCACTTATCTTTGTATGGTTTGTAACCCCAGCTGTACAACTTCTTTGAGTTGATAATATCCCAGCAAAGTGTTAGCGGCAAAGAGATAGTTTGCCAGCGGTTGAATGCGTTTAAGCCCTTTGTATGGTTTATAGCTCCAGCTGTGTAGCATGAATGAGCTGACAGGATTCCAGCAGGATGCCAATGGTAGAGGCTAGTTAAGCTTGCCCCTCTTGTCATGTATTTAAATGAGTTTAAGCCTTGGTTAATAGTTGTAATAGTAATTGGAATAAAGTAATATATATTTAAATATGAAGTAATCATGTAATGATATAAATTAAAAGGTAAGGAAACAGAGTCACTTATCTTTGATGGTTTGCAGCCCAGCTGTGTAGCATCAGTGAGCTGATAAGATTCCAGCAGAATGCCAGCGGTAGTTTGCCATTATGATTTCAAGATTGAAGGGAAAAAATGGGTGCAACTAGAAGGAGAGAGAGTATGCCCAGCTGTGTGTAGGGGCTGGTTAAGCTTGCTCCTCTTATCATGCACTTAAATGAGTTTTCCCCTTGACAATGCTCTTTTAGTTCTTGTGAAGTTATGAATAGTGTTGCCTTACATGAGAAGGGCTTTTGTATGGAGTATATGTGCCTTCTAAGAGAAGGGCTTTATGTAAGAAGTAATTATGCCTTCTAAGAGAAAGGTTTTGATATGAGATCTTGGTGCCTTCTAGGGGAAGGGCTTTAGTAATAGAAGTTTATGCCTTCCATGAGAAGGACTTTTAGTATGCGTGCTTGGCATCTCTTAAGAAGTATGGAGATAGTAAAATATATAGATGTGTTGTGAGATGTAGTATTTGTAAGATGTGTGATATATGGAAGTATGAGAGATATGGTAGTTAAAGATAGTAAAAATATGAGATCATAACTGCTGGAGAAGTTGTAGAGATTGCTTTCCAAGATGAGAGATTTTGTAAGAGAAAAATATGGAGATGTGTTTATGGGCAGCAAAATATATGTATTTTCAGAATGTGGAGAGTGAGACAATGAGTATATGAGAGTAATAGCATTGTAGTGTGTTTAGCAAAGCTGTTGGGATTTTCTGCTAGGATTATATGAAGGTTTATGAATGGCATTTATAAGCTAAGGGCTGAAAAGTTTAGTTCCTAATTTAGAAACTAAAAACTTAGAAGCTTAGTATTTCATTAAGAGCTTCAGAAGATCCTTCAAAGGAAAAAGAATAGGGAAGCTTATGAGAGAGTTGTTCTCCATTGGTGTCCCCCATTGAGGTGTTGATGAAAGGTCTATTTTTAGCTGAGTTTAAAGGAGTATTTTTAGCAAAGAATATCAGGCAAGATCTCTCCCAAACAACAATGAATCTTCAGAGAATCCATCTTAAGATTTGGCCAAAAATGGCATGTTTAGTTTTAAGGTATTCTTGCTATTTTGGGTAAGAGTTGCTGGGGAAAAAAGCAACAGAAAATGAAGGTATTTTGGTAAGAGAAAGGTAATTTCAATAGTTGGTTTTGGTTTTAGCCAAAAGTGGAAAAATCAGTAATGCTCAGGCTACTGGTTCAGCTGTCACAGCTGCTCTGAAAAGATTGTCCCAGCTGTCAGGAAAAGCTATGATAGCTATCATGAAAAAGCTGTCCCAGCTGTCAGGAAAAGCTGTGACAGCTATCATGAAAAAACTGTTTGCTTTGGGTAGAACCAATGAGGTCAGATGGGTTATTTCAGACTGCTGGAGAGGTCATTTTAAGGATTTGGTTGAAAAATGGTAAGATCTCTTTGGAGGGTATCTTGCTATTTTGGGTATAACAGCTGGCTGCTGGGATTTCAGCATTAAATGGCTGATGATGTCACTCCCAGCCAGGTGTCAAGTTCTGAATACACTGCTGGGATTCAGCTGGAAATGCTTCCTTCTTTGGGTGTTTGTGTTTTTGGTGCAAGGTTCCATTACAACACATAATAGAATGATTGGTTGAAAGATAATGAAGCCTTAGAGATTTAGTCAAGGTCTCATTGTGTCGTGATATAATCTTGGTGAGCAAGAAGAGTATTTAATGCTCTGCTCTGGCAGTTAGCAGAGAAATATATGGTTAGATTGTGGCAGACAGCAGCTGGGTATCATAGATATCGTGAATATTTTGTATAGAGAAAGATAAAAGACAGCCAATCAGATTAGACCATATGTTTGAGCTAGATTTTAGCTGAAAGAAGTAATAAGATTTATGTAGAATAATATAATGAAGTTTCTAAATATGTATAGCAACAACTGGGAATTGAATGAACAGTAATCTTCCCAGCAGTTAGATGGCTAGAGATATTGAGTATTTGTCATATGATTAATATCAAATTTTGAGAATAGAGCAATGAGAAATTTTATCATCTAAAGTGCTACGTGATAAGAGATGCTTACCATATGTTACCTGCTACACACGGACTCGTCAGAGTTTAGGGAGTTGAAGAAAACACGCCAAGCAACATGTTTCTTTTATCAACTTTAAACCGCTGGAGCTTTACTGAACATACCTTTTGGCCCTCTAAACCACGACTCCCAAAGTTTTCCCAAAGAGACTTATGTGCTTGGATCATAAGCCGAATGTGAGATGACGTACCTCGGGTTTTGTTGTCATTTTGTGTAAATATGAGCTCTTGTTGAAGAAGCCGCTTGCCATGAGTGTAAGAGAGGTAATATGGGCCATGAGTTTTGATTCATTGCTTAAGCCCGATCCATATGTTGATGTTGATGATGTCATGGGGTTATGATCCCAATTGATGAAGAGGAAATGTGGACCATGGACCCGCCTTGTGAAGTAAGGATCTCGTAGGCCATGTGAGCCCAATCCATGTAGTTGAATGAGATATGAGCTTATTTTGGGTTTTAAATAGATTTACCCATAAAATCAATAATATGTTGATGTGGCATGGGTTGCCAATGAAGTAATGCCACGTGAGCCGAAAAAATAGTCCTTAATAATAGGGAACCTAAGGAACTGTACCTAAGTTTTACCCTACGGAAAAAGTTTGCCAAACTTGGTTGTAGCCTCAACTCTTACTAAAAAAATTAACATGACTACATATTTTAAAAATATAACCATTGGATTGTATGTTTTTTAGGTTCTTAACATATATGTCAAATTTCGTGTCAATCGGATGTTATTTACTATTTGATTTGTAAACTAATTTTTTATGCATAATGTTAGACTAAAAACTTGAAATTTAAACATTTCAACTTTAACACAGTTATTAATCTTTGATTTTTGAGAAATTTTGCAAGCATAGTGGATTTAAGAATAAAATGTAATCTAATGGTGGATTTGTTAAAATTCACATTTAATAAAAAGATATTGAGGGAAGTTGTTGTATTATACTATAATTAAGTTTGCAGCTTTGTCTATCTATTACTCTCTCTAACTCCCTGATTTTGCCTATGTTTCCAAAAAAAAAAAGAAAAAAAAAGTTCCTTATGAGATGATCTTATGAAATCTCTTTCTAACATGTGTTGATCCCTCAAGTATGAGTCTTTCATGAAATCTCTTTCTCACAACATATATTAATCCCTCGAGTACAAGTCTTACATATTATGAAAAACGCTCATTTCAAAGGACTAATTTCTTCTTCACTGAAGTACTTATTATTCATCCCCCACCCCCTTCTCCCTAACTTTATCCTCTTGTGTTCAAGCAGACAAATTATTAAGTTAAAAACGAAAATCGCTAACAATAGAGTTATGCAATATATTATAAAAACCAATATTTCTCATTTCAAAACCTGACTTTCAACTCAAAATGGATTACTCCACACGTACACAAAGAGAGAACAAAAGAAAATAGCAAAATGAGAACGAAATAAATTTAGGATAAATACACCTGACCACTCTAAATTATACATCATATTACATTTAACATCTTAAACTTTTAAAATGCACTGTTAGCACCCTAAACTATAACCTGTGTTACACTTTGCGCCCCACCGTTAATTCTGCCGTTAACTTGGATGAAAAAACAAAGTTTAGAACACAAAGTGTAATTAAGAGTATAGTTTAGAGTGGTAAAATGTAATATCTATTTTGTTTCTAAGGGATTGAGAAGATGGACATTTTAGTCTTTTCACATGATGCCATCCAAGATAATGGTAGAATTGACAGTGGGGTGCAAAGTTTAACACGAGTTATAGTTTAAGGTACTAATCATGCATTTTGAAAATTTATGGTGCAAAGTGTAATTTAGAGTATAATTTATGGTGAAAAAGTGTAATTTCTCCAAAAAATTCACACACAACTTACCATAAAAGCATAACATACACTATGAGAAAGGCCATAGGACGAAAATGAATTGGGAAAAAAGTTTGTCCATATTTTTTTATTTGGTAAATGAGCTAAGCTTAGTGTCAACTATTAAGCAAGTCTTGCTCAAACAAAATAATATGCTTGTGAACAAATTTGTGAAATATATATTAATATTTTTTTTTTATATGCAAACATGTATAAAAAAATATTTTTATATAAACTTTAGATTAGATTTTATTAGTTTGTATATAAGTTTATAGATATTAAATTATTATTTCTAATTTATTGATACTATATATATATAGTCCAATTTGTATAAAAAATTATATATGAATTTTATAAGTTTATAAAAAATACATTTCTATCTAATTAACTCAAATAATATAGTTCTAACTATAATTTTGTTATTAATTATAATTATAAATTTGTGAAGATGTAAAAATTTTAGTACGATGTTTACTATATATGGGAAAAGAAAAAGTTAAACAACTAGTTTGTGAATAAGTTAGAGATTGTTTGGTAAGAAAATGAATTCTAACTATTTCATTTTACTTTGAAATTTAGAAGTTCAAATATAAAAGTTAAAAGAAGTTTAAGATTGTTCATTTAATTTATTTTGAACACAATTCATGCTTGATCTCATCACTTTAACGAGATTACTTATTTAAGTTGATTCATTTTACAGTCAACAAGTTCCACCTTGTTCATGAACTATTTGATTAACTATTTTTGCCCTTCATATATAGAAAACACTATGACTAAAATTTGTCACCCATTCACAAATTTACGCAATAATAAATAACTAAATTGCAATGAAATTATATTATTTAAGTCAATTTAATAGAGTGACTTCTCGCTATGAATTTATAAAGTCTAGATTCACCAATCATTATCAAGAATTTCATATAATTTTTACAATAAAATATAATATTTGTAGTTCTCAAATTACCAATAACAATTTGATGTTTTATGAATTTGTTTAGAAAAATATAATTTCACATTTATGTAAATATATTTTTATACATGTATGCATCTAAACATATAATATTATGTATATTTAAATCAATCCTTATACACACAAGCTTGTTCATGAATATATTATTAAGTGTGAAATCATATCATTTAATAGTTGAGTCTAAATTTAAGTTTGAATATAAACAAACATGTTTTCCAAGTCGAGCCCCATGTTATTTATAATGCGATCAATTTGTTAATGACCTTACTTGACCTCATAGCCAATTCCGATGTAATGATAGTTGCCGACACCCAGGGGGGTGTTACTCCATGACATATATTGCAAAGAAATTTTTAATCCATTACCATTCTCATGACCGAATAAAAGTTTCGTTCAAATCAGATGAAGGCCTCAAATGATGAGTGGAAACTGAAAGACAGACATTACAACTACTTACTTTCCTACCAACAATCATTTACATCATGACTGACAGTTGAATCCCCTTGGAGCAAACACTCAATCACACCTTTGCTGGGTTGACATAATTTGTGATGGCTTCCTCCATTCCACTCATTCACTTCACCAAGCTAAGAAGCAGAGAATAAAGCTCTTCATATCATTCCCCGCATTGTCCATCAAATAGCAACTCATACCATAAATGCCCAATAATAGCAACTGCAGCTGTCAAGAGTGAGCTAAATCTCTTCTGCTTTGCCAGGGAAAAAGTATAAATATTCAAGTGCTCTTATTTACCAAAAAAATTGAACAATGCCTTTGTATGGCCCTCTCTTCCATTCAACTCAATACTCTCTGGAACAACTAGCTGAAAGAAAATTTCTCAGCACCCCAAAAATGGACATCCCCACTTCTTGATCACTATATTTGGAGGAATCTCAAGGATTGAATTCCCACCATCAGCACATTATGAATTTACATTGCACTGACTCAAGAACTGATCTTCTCGATTCAAATACTTCTTCCAGTAACCTCTATATTTTGGAATTCCCAGCTCGAGCCAAGGCTTCATGTTACCATTATAGTGCAAAACTGCAGCTTTTGAAATTGCTTGGATATCAATGCCATAGTCATGTCCTAGCCCAGACAGTAACCAAGTACCATCAAGGGCATAAATTAGGTCCTGAAAGCTTAGCAAGCTTGCATGCAATGCAACAGCTTCACTGGGTCCCTCATGCATGGCCAGCTGCAGTTCATGTTGATTATGAAGGCAAAGAGTCAGAAAATTTATATTGCTCAAGAGTATAGTAGCTTCAGCCACTGTTCTAATAATTATTTGTATAACAATTGAAAGGTTCAACGTTACTAATAAATAGAACATGCAGAAATAATACAGAATGACTAGTCCTTTTGCCAAATTTGTTGTAGCTTAGTGAAGCACAGCCTTTAAAAGAGATCAGTGGTGTCAAGGGTTAACCAGACCAATTAAAGAAAATTGAGGGCCATTGGCTTTTTTTCATTATTTATTTATATTTTTTTAAGTCAAATTTATAGGATTGTCAAACCATAAATAGTTCCCAGCATATTCAAAATGCCAAAATATGTAAGGCATAAATTCAGTCACTCACCTCATGCATCAACTTTCGGTAATTTTCAGTAAGATTTAGCTCTCTCCACCTGTCCAGATCAATTACATTCAATCCAGACATCCAAGCACAAGATTTTTTATCATAACTGTTTTCACCCAAATATTTCCTCAATTGACCCAACCTCAATGAGCAGAACTGCACAGCGCCATTAACTTTCCCTTCCATGTTGAGGCTCCATAGCGCTGACAAGTCTTGCTGCACAATAACATCATCATCCAGAACCACAACTTTCTTCAAATTCTGGAATATTTCAGGGAGAAGATAGTGTGAGTGAGAAAAAATAGATATGTATTCTGTTCTAATAGGAGCCATTGGTGGACTATCAACATTGAGGAAGGAAACACGAAATTCCTCAGGCAGGGAAAGATACAATGGAGTTTCCTTGATATGGCTGTCCAGCTTAAGATGTTCAATGTTTAACACTTGAACTGTGGCTTCCTTGTAAGTAATTCTCAGAAACCATAGTTTCATTGCAAAGTAATTCTGCCCATCTGTAAGCACATGAAAAACCTGGTTCCTGCTTTCCTGAAACATAGCACGATAGTCAATTAGTTTTGCAAGTATACATGATGAAAATTTAAGAGTAAAATGTGCTCAGTAGAATGTCAGAAACATACTTTTGCATGCATAACAGTTGAGTTGATTACTACTGATGAAGCAAGAACGTTATTGGAGAATATGACATAGTGGTGCAATGTAGGATCTATATATTTTTCAGCCAAAGAGAGTTCCATGTCATTTAAAGGTGATCCAAAATATTCTACTGTCAATCTCATTGACAGGCAGTGAAGACTCTTTGGCATAGTCTGGACTGCAAGTTGGTAGAGGAAGGCACTCTGTTTCATGTGGAAGTTAGCTTCGTCCTCAGTCATATCATATATTTGTCTCAATTTCTTGTCAACGTTGTTGCAGTCCACAATAAATGATTTGGCTTTGGCTATTGCAGCTTCCATCATCTGTAACTTCTTAGCAATCCTAATAAAACAATTTTTTGTTCTTAGTGTGTTGAACAAGCCATGTTAAAATTTCTTATAATAGAAATCTGCAGCACTTGCTGAAACAAATGATGAAAAGAATGTAAACTTCGATCACTATCTGCCAAAAGATCTAACAAGCTACTGCATTGACAACATATTTTACATCATATTAATCTCAAAGTCATAAAGATGCTTATATAAAAGGTCTGACTATCCTCATCCCATAGCATTAGCAGGACACAGTTCCAAACAGAAGTTTTTGTATACAGATTCTCAGGCAAGTATTTTCGATTCTTATGTGTAACTGTCAGAGTATTTTAGATGTTACTTGTCACAGCAGCTTGACCAAAAATCAAAGCATTTCAAGGTCAGTACAGAAAATCTAAAAAAGTGCAAAAAAATAATGCTGCCACAATATGCTCCAGCATAGCATGAAACTGTCAGCAATATGTTTGAGAGGGATCTAAATAGCTTAAGGCTAACTAAGATATTTTTACAAATTGCAGTGACCAAGCAATTATATATAAAAAAAAGTTCAAGTAGAACTGGAAAGAAAAAAGGATGATAAAAAAAGAAACAAATGACGCTCAATAGAACATTGTTGGGGTTGAGAATTGAGCATAACACAAAATAAAATATAATCAGAGTGGGCTTAAAGGGCCTTGTATACTTTGTAGTTGGATGTAACAGCACCCGAAAATAAAACCAAAAGCACTGGCAGAAGTATTGGAGGTAACAGAACCCGAAAGTAAAACCAAAAGCATTGGCAGAAGTAGATCTAATATTATCAAAATAAAGAACATATGAGAAAGAATAAGCACTAATCAAATATGTTTCCACTATAGTCTATATTTAACAAAAACCCAGGAAAGAAAAGACAAACAGTTCCAAGGTCTTACAAGAACACAAAGTGAATCTAACAAAAGAAAACAACATGTGTCAAAAAGGGGAAAGAAAAAAAAAATCATTAATACAACTTAGGACTTAGGAGCTTGTTTAGGTAAATTTGATGTTTGCACTTAGAAAGTGGACTGCAGATGGCAAGAATCAATCTTCTTTCCATGCTAAAGCAATGATCATTGCTTAATTGGTTGCTATTGATGAAATATAAGGTAAACAATGAAAGGTTACCATCACTTACTGTGGTGGAAGATCACCATCTGTAGAACTTTCACTAAGAACACGCTCTAGTTCTTGAATATTTTGCTTCAATTCACGAGACAACTTGTCCTGTCTTGGAAGTTTTGCAACACTAGGATAGTATGCTCTAGCTACAAATAATTGGTCCTTCAATTTTTTCACCATAGAATCCTTCATATCTTCTCTATGTTCTTTACGCCAAAGGCAATAACTACCAAATTTAAACTCACATAATTTTCCAACATCATGTACATCTTTTGTATATAAGGGGACTTCAATTACAGCACCAACTTTAGTATTCTGTCACAGATTTCAAATCAATCAAGGAAGCCATACATGCACCAGAAATTGATTAGCATGTTAACAGAAGTTTACAGAAAGAGTGATGCATTCTTACATTTGCACTGGGAGGTGATTGCAGAAAGCTATGCGGAGGCACTGGAAAGCCTGTAGATAATTAACAATAGAAACAAGAAAATATTGAATCGACATCTTTTTAACAAGGAAGGTTTTTGAAAGCAACACTTTTAATATAAGAAGTTCAAAAGAACCTTCTTTTGGCTGACTATCATTCACGGAACCCCTACCAATGGTTTTATTCTTTGCTTCACTGGTAAAGTCTCTAAGAACATCCTGACACACAGAATAGAAGATGACCAAAAAAATTATTTTAGATGCCTACATTACAGAACATAGAAGTCAATAAGCTTATCGACATTCTGGGATCAGAATGAATGTCAATCTCTATTTTTTTTTCAGTAAATGAATTGCAACACACTCCCATAAATAATAAGAAAGAAATAATTGCTGCACATATGTCCCTGCACCTTAATGATTCTCATTATATCATTCAATACTAGAAACTCAAACACCCCCACCCCAAAAAAAAAAAAAAAAAAATCAAAATCAAAATTAAGAATAATTCCAGCAATGACTGGAAGTCCCCTCTTAGCAGTTGCGTCCATCCTACCACACCTTGAATGAATGTGGCTCATATAGATAAAAAGGCCTTTGTATGTCATTCAAGCATATCCCCAAATCAGAATTAGAACCTTTCAGGACTAACGTTAATGTATGTAGCTTATGACATCAAAAGCAATACTCACCTTTGTAAAAATGTGTACATTTCAGATTAATGTAAGGAAAAACAAACATTACACAAACTCCAATCTTATCAAACAATGAATAAAAGAAAAAGTAGGCCAGTTGCAATCTAACGATTCAAACTACAAGCTTTATGTCTGACAATTTTCTAAGCATAATGATACCACTTTCAACGATTTAACAGCGAAAGAAGTTAAGTATTGACCATCAGAGCATTATGCATGAACCTTTGAAAGAGTAGGTCCCAATTTTCTAATAAGTTCACGTACATGGATAGATTGATCCCCCTGTTAAAAATCAAAGCATGTGTCATGATATAGAAAAGGAATTCCTTCAATTTTGTAAGAGTAGAAAGTTGAAAATTTTCATGAACAAGTTTTTAGGAATGAACTTGTACAGCAACCAAATGAAATCTGCAAATAAGTGCTAGTATGGCCTAATGGTGTGAATAAGATGCATTACCTCAGACTCGTTCCTAGTGTTTCTGACATGGTAGTGGTCAAATTCTCCAAAACCATTCTGATTTGCACGAGAGAGAGAGAGAGTCAACAACATTGCCAAAAAGAATTGAAAGCATAAAAAGAAATTGAAACCCTATGGCAAAGTACTTACTGAAGCTGAAGTTTGTTGTTCAGACAAATATCCTGCAGCAGATGCGAAAATGTAGTAATGCGATGGAGCAAAAACAAAGAGCATAATCATGCTAAGTCAGTATAATCCATAATGATAATAATAGATAATAGATAATGAGAGATCTGGGACTAATTAAGATTGTTAAGCTAATATAATTAACAAAGTTAGACTTCTACGAATCTAGCAAAGTGAAAAAGAAATCTGGATCGATCTAAAAAATAAATGGAGAAAGGAGGGAGTGTGATTGTGCCCTAAATTAATCAGGAAGAAGAAGAGGAAACAGATCTAAATAAAAGAAGAAGAAGAAGAAGAAGTTAGATTGAGCAAAGCAAAAGCAAAGTAGAAAGTACCCGGAGGCGCAGGGCGAAAGCCATTGTGAAGGCCTAGCAAAAAGGCAAGAGGAACCAGCATGGAGAGAATAACGAGTCCCAGCACTCCAATAACAAGCCCTCTCCATCGCCTTTGGTTTTTCAACCCTAATCCTAATCCACCGCCACCACAACCACCCCCGCCCTTCATTTTCTCTTTTTTTTTTTTTACCCAAGAAGCAACCACCGTGTCCGTGTGTGTGTTTTTTAATATTGGAACAATTTCAACCACCTCCTCCACCAATTTACCGCCAATACTCGTCTCATCACCCACTAAAAACCACTCTTCTTTTCCCCCCTTTCCCTCTGCTCCGTTTTTAGTTTTTAGTTTTTCACTTTGCTACAAATGCAATTGCAAATGCAAACGCATCACCTTTTTGAGTATTTTACTTTGGGTGAAATCCACTTTTGTACGTCTTTCTAATTAGATTTATTTTACCTCAAACGGAGTTTATCGTTAATTATCACCAAATTTATAAATTTTTTTTTTGTGTGGAGATTTTGGGAAAGGTAGGATCATTCAATACGTGAGTTTGCACTACCAGCATTTGAGCCCAAAACTAAAACCATTTCCAACCTTTGAGCCCAAAACCATGCCTCAAACAAGCCCAACCTGATAATCAAACTCAATTCACCTAAGCCCAACCTGTGGACTCATCAGCACATAAACTTGCCAAATTAAACATTGACCCCAAACTTTTTCAAAATTATAATTTGACTCCACAATTTTCTTGAAATCATATTTCAGCCCTAAAATTTTCTACATTACAAATTGGCCCCTAAAATTTCCAAAATTATAATTTGACCCCACAGATTTCATGAAATTAGAAAGTGACCTTTATAAATTCAAAATTTGCACAAGGGCCCTTGAGGTCACAAAAATAATTAAATTGTCAAATGACTATGTTTTCACATTCTATAGGAACTTACTCATTTTGTATTCCTTGTTATTTCTTTGTCTTTTGCATGAGGTAAAATACTTGGGAAAAATAATTGCTCTTGTTATGCTATGCTATGCAATGAGGCAAGTCTCATTAAATTTATCAAGCCATTTACCTTTAAGTTAATGCCATGCAATCACATGTATAGCTATGACTTTCAATTTTTCCTTCCAAAATAAATTGCTTACATGCCATGTATTCACTTTTAGGAGTCGCCACCAACAACACAAATCTTTTCTACAAATTACCTATCATCAACCCCGAAACATTTCCAATATTGTCTTTCAACACCAAAACTTTAAAAATTATCTTTTGACCCTAAAAATTTTAAAAATCACATTTTGATCCTCAAATTTTCTCAAAATTATTTTTTGACCCTAAATTTTTTTTTTTTTTTTAAATTGCACGAAGGCCTTTGAGGTCACAAAAAAATGCTTTTTCTTGATTTGCCGAAACAAAAGGTTTTCCTTCAAAGATAATGAAATTGTAAAATGACATTGTTTTTTTCATTTTAAAAACATTTAACCCTTTGTGTTTTTGTTATTCTTTTGTGTCCTTTTGCATGAGAAAAAATATCATGGAAAAAGGAGTTGCACTTGGTGTTGATACTATATGTTGTCTAACTCTAAATTTCGATAGAAGTTTTAGCCTAAAAATGAAGGATGTAATGATTTTACTAGTTGGGCCCAATTTTTTGTTGTTGATTTTCATCAATTTTTATGTTATTGACTAAACTTAATTAAGCTTTGATTAGCCAAAACAAGATTTTGAAGTTCAACAACACGAGCCAGAGAGTGCAAGACACTTGACCAGAGTGCGAGACAAAGGAGAATTTAGAGGTTGAGTGAACTGTGAATCGCTGTCGGCTTGAAAGAGAGAGAAAAGTAGAGAGAGAGAGGTGGCGGCCACGGAAAAGTGAGAAAGAAATAAAGGATAGCAAGGAAGGAAAGTGGGTGGACAGAGAGAGAGAGAGAGGAAGACAGAGGTGAGTGAAGAAAGAGAGAGAGATAGTATACCGACGATTGGCGACCAAGGATCGGCAACAACGCCATTATGGCAACGTGATGAGTGGTGGTGACGAAGGGACTTGAGAGAGAGAGAGAGAGAGAGAGAGAGAGAGAGGTTTACAAAAGGGGTTTACACAATCTGGATTTATTTATTTATTTTAGACTAAATTACATAAATGGTCCTTACCTTGTGTCAATTTGGTTCTTAACTTTTTGTGCTATGTCAATTTGGTTCATTTGGTCCTTCCTATTAACTATTAAGTGTGGGACAGAAATTGCTAACGTTTCTAACAGACTGAATAAAAAATTTGCTACTTTTGGTAAAATTTACAAAATAGTATTTTATATATTATTACATGGTTCTTTAGATTATTTGGTAATTGGGTGGGAGTAATGACAATTTCGTTAAATAGATAATAAATGGCTAAATAGGTGTTTAGTACCCAATTATGTGCATAAACTGTACATTTTTTTGAAAAATGTTTACATCGACTTTGCAGTGGCAATTGGGTGAGTTTGGACGGGCCGGTGTATTTTCAACACATATAATTTTCAAAGAATGCACACAATGTGTATTCAACATACACATTTTTGTGAAAATACACCGACCCATCCTAGCCCACCCATTTGCTACCACAAATTCAATGTACATGATTGTGCACAAAATTACCCATTTAACCAAACTGTCATTATCCATACAATTGTATGTTTACAATGAACATAATTTTCAAAGAATGTTCACAATTATGTACCTTCAACATTCACAACTTTTAAAGATTGTACACCATTACGTACATTAAACATACACTCTTTTTTAAAAGAATGTACATAATTTTATAAATTTTTTGTACACATTTTTAAAAGAATGTACACGCTTATCTATACTTAACTTGGACATTTTTTAATACATAAAATTAATTGTTCAATGTACGTAATGTTTCAATGATTACATTTTTTTTTTTTTGAGCGAGAGTTTCAATGATTACATTCAATATACACAATTTTTAAAGAATGCACACAATTGTATACATTCAATACAGACATTTTTAGGGTTTAGGGTTATATAGGCGTGACAATAACATAAACGTATAAATAAGATAGCCAACATTGTCGCACTTATACAATACTATTCCAACTCAAAAGAACAAAACAAAAGCTAATTTAAAACCAAGTAAAAGCAAGAAATATCCGCCAAGCCTGAACCCATATACAGCTTAATCATCATTCACTGTTTTTCTCCAACAAGAAATTAAATTTCACCAAAACAAGAAATACCCACATGCTATTTCACCCAATCACATCCAAAAACTTAAAAATCAAACATAAAAAAATAGAAACTATTATTAAAAAGCAAATCTTAGGACTGATTTAAAAAATTTATTTACCAGTCATGCTATCTCGTTTTCAAAATTTGATTTGCTTCTCAAGAAGAAAAAAAGAATTGATTTGGAAAATGACAAAATGAAAGTCATTGACATTAGCTAAAGCATCAAGTTTTCCAAGAATGTGTATAACATGAACAATTTAGAATTAGGAGGAACCCATTAACAATCACATTTTCCATTTACTAATTGGTAAAGGACAAGGTTCTATTACCTAGTTGATGCCAGCTGGCCCATAAGAACAAGAAAGTACAGATACGAAGATGAGACTATTTGTGTTCTTGCATGTTCATGCCCACAAGTTAGTCTCTACATAAGGATATAGGGGACAATATACATCTCAACACCCATAATAGGCAGAGATAGTAGGATTAGCAAAGACCATTGAAAAAATAACTTAATCCAATGATAGTATTGATTTTATTTTTCAATGTAAACTTGGCAACACAGCCAACTTATCAACCTGGTCCTTCATAAATGCTAACTCTTGAATTGTGAAGTTGTACAACTATGTTCCCATAAATAGGTCAATAATAGAACATGACGAATTTTAAGCTAATTTATCTTTACATTTCAGTGAAAGTACAAATAAGACAATCCAGTTTTTCGTGCTTGTGCTCGAGCTTGGTAATAGTTAGTATATAAGATGTATGCTCAAATGGTGCAATGGTCTTTCAAGACTTGCCTAGCAAGATCTAGTGCTCCACTTTTTTTGTAAATTAGATGCAGATTGTAAGCTGCTTCTTTGCGGAGATCACAATTCCCTGGTTTTTACCTTAGTTTTTGATTTTCAACAATGTCTGGATTCTCACAAGGAAGCTTTGGAATGGGGTAATCTTTCCCCCAAATTGTAAGCACCTTTTCATAATATGATGCTGCAAGAGTTACAAGGTGAACATGATGATATGCTCGGGCTATGTTATATAATGCTTCCTGCATGAAGTTTTTAACAGCACAGTTATAACATACTATTGTATGAGTGTGTGTGTGTGTGGGTATGGGTTAATATTCTTGAAGGTAAGAGTGTGTTTTTACCAAAAGCATGCATATAAACTAGAAACAAAACAAAAGCACAAAATTATAACTAGATTGAACCTGACTGTTTTCACAAAGCCGTATATTGTTGTAAAGGAAAGCCAAGCCTTGTGCAAGACGCTGATGCTTGTTTTAAAGTCTGAATCCAAGTGCTAAATTAATCAAGGTAGTTCTTGCAGAAAAAACAACAGGTCATGCTTCATGTACACATAGACTAAAAGCATAAAAATGCATTTATATGTAGCACTCAAGAAATTAAATAGAAATAAAGGGTCTCATCGATACAGAGATTAATCAAGGGATTATCTGGCAACCGTTTATATGCTTCAAGGTATTTTGTTGCAGCATGTTGATGATTGCTGGCCATGGTAAATTGATGTGTATAAATGATAATGGGTGGTACACAATCTTGGAGTTTGCTTAGCATACCACGAAGAAACTTAAAATGCCTTGAATCCCGATTGTCCACTCTACAATACATTAAGAAAGTCCATCAAAGATGACCAAGAGTTGAAGAATTTATGAAGAATAAATAAAACCAACATGGTCCTAACCAAAATTTCTATTCCTAATTAAAAAAAAAAAAAATTATTTCCAGTCCTTCCAATTACAAACACCCCCCCCCCCCCGCCCCCCAAAAAAAAAAAAAAACCCATGAAAAGGTCGAAAGGCTAGGCAGTGAGATAAATGAGAATGTCAACAAGGTTTAGCAACGAAGGATCATGGTTGTAGTTTTTTAGTTACATCTGACCAGGGGCGAACCTAGGATTTCAAGAAAGGGGGGCCGAAGTATAAGAAAAAAAAAACCAAATAGGTATGCATATAATATTAACAAACTATCAACCAAGATAAATACACAAAAATCATTATTTCTTATACATTAAGATGCAATCATATACCAACAACGACAAAAAAAAAAAAAAAACACAAACACAAACACACAAAATAATATTGTTTCTTAAGAGCATTGTGGTGGGCCTTTTTGTATTTTGGACTAGACTGTTTCCTGCCGTATTGTGGCCCAATAGTTCTGGGGTAGGAGAGTCGGGACTGGCTCAATTGAAAATCACTTCAAGTCAGCTTGTGCACAAGCTAGGACCCCTTTGCAGAGATCTTGGTCACGTGCCCACGGCAGGGGATGCTATCACAAAAATGTTATAGCACGAAACACATAACATAATAGAATAATAATAAAAGATATTCTAACTAAAGTGCTTGCTGCCAACCAAAGATAATATTAAAACAATTTTCGCAATAGGAAAACATGACGGTGTGAGTATGGCAGAAATAAGTTAGCAACAAAGAAAAGAAATAATATTGATGCTTAATTGATCATGATAAAAGATGGGAAAATGGGGGTTAGTCTGCTGGACTTGACTCCTTGGCAAATTTAAGACCAAAAAGGGAACCAATCTCCAATGTGGGCAATCTCACAGGGAAATCTTGCCATAGAAATTGCCTACTTTGAAAGAATGGACCTAAATGGCTTATTCTCAAATCTCTTAACTAGCTAGAGAGTAGGCTGTTGAGAGGGAGAGAAGGGAGTAGCCTATTGGTGCATGCCTTATCACACTTTTGTTTTCTCACCTCACTTCCTACCCTTTTGTTTTTCTTTCTTTTTTTGCTTATCCTTTCTGTTTTTCTCTCTTCTTTCTATTTCTTTCTATGTTTCCGTTCTTCCTTGTTTTTCATGTTGTTGCTGTTGTTGTTTATTGTGCACAGCTAAGGCCTTTTTATATAGCTTGTCATGATAAGGTTTACCGTTTTACCCTTTAACTACTTTTGCCCTGGTGTGGGTGTCCTTCCCGGGCCACCCACTAGTCTGCTGGCTGCTCAACCACCATCACTTACTCTATGTTGGCTGCGCCACGTTCCATTCCTAGACAAAAGGAGTTTTGTTTTATTTTCTTGCTCTCTGTGGCATTCCCATTCGAATTAGGGTTGGGTATTCTCTCTTACTAACTCCTATGACATGCACCTAGTGATTCCAGCTCATCTTTCCCTCTTTTGGGTGGTATGTCACCCCAGCAGGACATTTCCTCCAAAAAAGCTTGAGCGGGAATCCCAGAATAGACTTCCGCTTTCTTTCCACCGCCAGACCATACCCTTTTTCTTACCTTTGACCTATGGCCCACTATACCTGTATTGGCTAGGTACAAGTGGGTGGTGCCTGACCCTTGTGCGTGTTTCACTCCCATGTGAGTCCATGGCTTGTCTGTTGTTCATGTGTATGCCATTGCCTGTGGGTTTGTCTGGTCTTGCTACGTGTTATGCTACTCATTTTTAACCTTTTGTGGTGTGGGTGAGTCTGGGTCTTCATTCTTTACATCTTGTTTCTTCTCTAGGATGGGTCTTGCTTAGGTATGGGCCCTTTCTTCTTCAATTTAGCCCCTGTCTCCTTTTACTTCTAGTTTGTGGGTCGACTACTACTTCTACCATGCCACTATATAGTTTCTGCCATATATCGCTTAACTGTGCTTGCTGGGCCTCCTTTGGACCTGCCATGTATTTTTTTCTTAATTCACATTGCCTAGTATTTATGCTGGGTTAGTTCTCATATCATCTTGGGCTTCCTTGGCCCATTTTATTTCTCTGGGCATCCTCAGCCCGCTTCATTCCTTTGGGCATCCTTGACCCATTCAATTCTTACATTCCCATGGGCTTTTGCTAAATCTTTCGGGCTTCCCCGGCCCAATTACCATATCCTTTACTTTTGGAGTTTGTTGGCCTTTGCACCAACCTCCTTTACTAATTCTTTTCTTTGGGCTCCTCTGGCCCATCTTTGCTTGCTTTCTATTTCATATGATTCCCATGGGCTTACTACTTCATTCTCTGGGCTCCCTTGGACCCGTTTGCTTTCTTTGGGGCTTTTTTTACTACTTTATAAGCCTGTGGACCATTATTTTTGCTATTTGGGCTTAATGGTTTATCTTACTTTGCTAGTTCTTCTTCCTTCACCCCTTTTATATTGTTAGGCTTCTTCTTGTTATTGGGCCCTTTTGCCAAAGTGGGCATCAACAAGCATCAACTATTGCAAATATATATATATATATATATATATATATATTTCACAAACCAAAGGGCTTCTTCTTGTTATTGGGCCCTTTTCTTCTCCTTCTTTTTCTTTTTCTTTTTTCATGGGTTTTTCGAACAGTGGGCCTCGCCTTATTTTCTTGCTTGCCGTGAATAGTGTTGTGTTTTCAGATTTCCTAGTTTAGCAGTTATTCAAAAACACAGCTTTTGCTTCATTAATACAATTCTTCTTTTGACGGCTGACCCATCGCATCCTTCCACATCATCTTTATTGTCATTAGTACTTAAACTCTTTCCCTTTCCATCATTTGCACAGAACGTCTTTTCATTCCCTTTTTTCTTTACCGTGCCTTCTTTCCCAAACACTCTCACCTATCTATCCCGACCAAATATCCCATCATGACTTCAGCGAAAGGCGAGGGTTCTTCCCGCCGTAAGGGGAAGGAAGTTGTCGCTATGATCCTGCCGCCAAAATTGCAGGTGAGGATGCTCCCCTCTCCGAATCAGAATGCTCCGAGGAGGAAGAAGGGAGTCGCAATCCAAATAGTGAGTGCGCTCCCCTCATCCATCCGTGGTACAACACCCATACTCATTTTCTGGTGGTACTCGATGATTACTTGCCTTCGCCACCGGGTTGGGTGTGGCTCTCTATTTGCTGTCGTGACACAGAGGTGTCTTGGGCCCCTTTGGCTTTCTCGATCCCCAATCTCGACATACGCCAAGAAAATTCACTCCTCGTTCCCATTCTCTTTGAATTTGGGTTGGGTACCTCTTTGGGTTGGAAGGAGTGGGTAGATAAAAAGTTGTCCGCTACGGATTTCATGTCGGAGTTGCAGCAGGCCAGTGTGTAGAAAGCTATCGCATTGGGTTGGGGCTTTCTCCAAGGCTTTTGACATAGTCTGTCGTGCAGCCTTCGTTGCGTTCTGGCTCTGTAAGTACATCTTTGGTTCTTACCCTCATTATGCTGTGAAACCTCTTTGTTTTCGATTAGCCATAAAGATTTCTGCCAAGGTGAATTTGCCATTAGCCCCTATGTTTCTAGGTCATCTATGTGTACAGTTGGATATTTTGCAAAGTGATGAGAAGCAGGTGGGTTCCTGCCGTATAGTTACTACTTCTACCTATAGTACCATCTTGCAGCATCTGCTATGGGAATGTTGTGCTAGGCACTTGGCTAAGTGCAAGTCCATTCGTTTTGCCAAAGAGAAGTACCGTTCATGTCCGAAGGTTATTACTGATTTTTGTGATCATTTTGTATCTGACTTTTCGTTAGCTTACCGCTGGGTTGGGTTGAAGCCGTTTGGGCATCTTGCCGTGGAGTTCTTTGATAAAGGAATTGGTTTTTGTTGGAGAGCATACAAGAATCTGGGCACTGGTTACACATGTGATGATTCGGTCATTGGTCCCTTTACTGATACTGCTGGGACCACCACCCCGTTGACTGCTTTTGATGAGAGGGGGATTACATATTTGGCAGCCACTAATGCTGGATGGCTACCTTACCTTGCTGATGAGGGGGTCTGGTTTGTGCACTATTCTGCCAACAGAGTGAGAAGGCAGTTTAGGTTGGATCAAGACATACCTGATGATTTCTCTGCCATTCTAGAGCCTGCTACTTCTGTCTGACCATTCCTGCGGCCTAGTGCTTTTGAGTTTTGGAGCAAGTGCTTCACAGCAATCACTATTCCAGGTTCACAGAGGGAGGGTCTTTGTACCACTGCGATGCATGGGTATTGGCAAGCTGTGATGACTTCATTTGGGTAGGAGTTATTAGGCAGCCGTGGGTTTTCTCTCATTCCTCCCGATGGTCTTCATGCTATTATTTCTGTCAACCCTTGGTTACTTCTTCCCACCAAGTCTGTGGTGGCGTATGCTAGGAAGTAGTCGGTTTGCTATATTTGAGTGGCAAGCAAAGGAAAAGGGATGGTACTTGTATGTTGCTAAGTACCCCACGGGTTGGGAGAAGAAAGTGAAGGTGGTGAACCTTCTTGTGCCTGTGAAGAAAGGCTCGGTGTCTTGGTCCGCCAAGCCCAAGACTACCAAGAGAGGTGATGACTCTTCTGAGACTTGCTCTGACATTGTTCCCTATGAGGGCGGTCTTCCTCCCATAGGTAATATAGTTCTTAGAGGTTCTCCTACCCCTTCTGCTTGTACCCTGTGAGAGTGCCTTTTTCTTCTTAGCACAGTGGCCCAAAGATCCTGGGCCAAATAAATATTCTTGGTGGACTGGGCTCGGTTCACCGCAGCTAAAAGGGCTGTTTAAGAACCGAGTGGTGCACAAAACAAGCTTCCTACAATACAAATAACTAACAAGCAAAAATATCTGTATTGAATGACATTTTAACAGCAAAGGAATGCACAACAAGTGAAATATAATGTAAGAAAAGGTTAGAGATCCTCGAATTAGTGAGGTGCATTTTATTAATTTTCTTTAGTTATTATTACAATGCTCACTAAGACGTGATACAAGGTTCAACTAAGTTCAAAAATTACAGACTTTGATAGCTATTTAAGCTTCCAAGACTTGCAAAGTTTGAATTTCTTAAATCCGAGCATGTGCTATAGTGGCTGTCTCTGGGATACCGGGAGCGGCTCCTCTGTTTTCTCTTAATTTTACAGAGCTCTTTCTATAATTTTATGAGACTTCAGAAAATGACCATAAATGCCTCAATGATCTAATAAAAAATGAATCTCTATCTAAATCTAGATGCCCCTTATAGCATGGACCCCCTCCTCCTTTTATAGCACAGCTCGGGTTCCGGGGTACTAGTAATTTCTCCCTTTTGCCCCTTAGAGTCCGTGCCGTGCCAGGTTGCTCAGGGTTATGTCGTTTCCTTTTTCTCTCATAGTTTCTTGCTTTTGGTGCGACCAAACGAAAGTCCCTTAGCTAGTTTTCTATTTCCAGACTTCTCCGTTAGCTGGTCTTCAGCTATTTGGCTTTTTCTTCTCAGCACTCCAGCTTTTTCAGTTGTACTCTTCCTTGTCACTTTCTCCAAATGGTTGGAATCACGGCTCCTGCATTTTGCTTCGTACCTCCTGGCTCCACTGCATGTCTGGAGCATGAGACCCGCATGCTCTTTGTCTTTTATCCCTCTTTGAATTTGCTTTAATCTTACTTCGCGCGTCTAGGGATCCCCAGACTCTGGGGACTTCTGGGATCCCGGCCCACCCCTTCTTACTGGGCTTTCTTTGGTTTGCTGGTTCCGCCTGGTTTGGGCCTTTTTTGTTCTTTCGTGGGTCTCTGGATCCCAATCCTCTGGGCCTCTTGCCCTTTTCTTCTTTCTTTTCTCTTTTCTTTATTGTGTGAGCCCAGTCTTCCCTTTTTTCTTATTTTTCTCTTAGTTCTTGTTATTTATTTATTTATTTTTTTTTGTGAAATGAGGCCACCGTGTTATTTCTTTGGGCCTTAGTTTGTGCCTAATTTTGAACCTCAACATACCTGTTCCAGCAAGCGCCATATTGTAGGCAAGCCCAAGGCTACTGCTCCACAGCCTTCCACGGATGCTCCTCCTTCTAGCAGGACCCGAGGCAACAAGAGGAAGACATCTCCACCACCTCCGTCTGCCACTACTAAGAGGAGAGTATGTTATCTTTAACCTTACTTCTTTATTTTTTTTTTCTTATTCATGGGGGCCTTCCTACGGCCAACTCCACATGCTTACTTATTTATCTCCCTTCTCTTTTTTCTTTTTTCTTTTTAAAAAAAAAAAAAAACTTTTTGGTAGTCTAAGCATAAGGAGGATACTTCTGCCATTCACCCCATCTTGCTTGACAAGCCCGAGTTGGAGGTATATCCCTCCCTTTTGCATGCATTCCCATTGCCATGTGTTACCATGTTTTTTTTTTTTTTTTTTTTTTTTCAGGTTGACCTTAGGTCCCTTTCTGTTTATCACCCCACGAGTGAGGAGGTTTTCACTGCCATGGGCACACCCATGGAGGGTTTCTTTGATGGAGAGGATATAGTAGCTGATGCCATGGTCTCTGCTTTTGCTGCTGCATAGGGAGCTCCTGCCGAGGTTTCGATTCCTTCACCTAGGCGTAGTCCTGTTGAGGAGAGTGCCCAGACCGAGAAGGTTAGTGAGTCCATTCCTATTCCTGCCAAGATTCCTACTCCTCAGAAAGGAGTCACTCCTGCAGGTGCATCTTAGATTAGGGGTGCTTCTCCTGCCACTCCTCCTGTAATCTCTACTAGTAATCCCTTCGTTGCCCTTTCTCAGGCCATAAAGGACGACTCTTCCCTAGCGGTCACTCTTTCATCTATTCCTAGTTCTGCCACCTGTGGGCCCGATACAGATTTCTCTTCTGATGAGGGATCCGAGGAGGTTTTTGAGGATTTTAAGGACAAGCCTGTCACGAAAGAAGAGGGTTTCTAATTCTGATGAGAACGATGGTGGTGAGCACGAGACTGAGGCCATGGGTATGTGTCTCTTGCCCTTGTTAGATCTTTTTTTCCCTTGTCCTTTTTTTTTCTTTTTTTCTTTTGTATCTTCTCGATGCCATTCTTTAATTGTTCTGTGCATTCATTCCTTTAGCCACAGATATATCGGAGGGGCCTAAGACTGCAGCAGACATTGCGATGCCTACAACCCCCATTTCTGCACACCTGTAGCCCCCACTCCCACGGGTCTTAGTGCTCTTTCTTTCTCCCATATCTTCTTTAATCTTCATTACGGATTTATTCCTTCATTTTTTCCATCCCTCATGCTATATTTCATGTTTCTCCCCAGGTCCAACTCCTGTTGAGGTGCCTTCATCTTCTCGATTTGAGGTTGGCAGTAGTTCTGCCATAGTTCTTGATCCATTGAGTGGGCTGCTACTTTCTTCATCCAGTTTGACCAGCCCGAGACTAACGACCTTGATCCTACGGATTTTTGGGGTGCTGGGTCCTCTTATGTTGACTTCCATGGCTTCTGGGTCCCTGAGGAGTGCATCTCTCATTTGGGGGCAGTATACAATAGCCGTTGGGACTTCATGCAGGGGTTTCTTTTTGGCCGATCCACGATGGAGCACTTCCTCAAGCTATTGGGGAACGTGATGAATGACATCGAGCATAACTTCGTCGACACCGTGTCTACTGAGAGGATTCTACAGTGCAGGGCCGTAGTTCAGGAGTTGATCAGGGTTGGCTTTGCTGTGGAGTTCCTGCTGGATCACTTGCGAGAGATTGCTCAAGCCTTCTTTATGAAGAAGGTTCAGCCTGCTGTGGACGCCATAGATGCTCTTCGACGTTTTAAAGAAGGAGGTGGCAGACCTAGAGGCATGTTGCGAGCACCTCCTTTCTGGTGTTGTTGGCCCTAGTCGCTTTGGAGATCAAACTCTTATTTCAGGCCTTTGATGAGACTTATTGCATTGTGTAGTTTCTTGTTTATTTTCTTTCCGCAATGTTAATCTCCCTTTCATCCTACCCAGTACATTTCCTTATTTTCTCTAGCACTTATTTGATAAGTTTGATAGGACTTATACATTTTGGATTTGTAATCTATTATAATACATCTGCTACTACATCTGCCATGGTTATTACTATGATTATGATACAATATGTTTTTTCCATTCATTTGGGCCAAACGATAATACCTACTTGCATGTGCTTCCCTTACTACAAAGGGTCCTTCCCACTTTGGTGAAAATTTAGATTGTCCTACCATACCTCTCGCCTGACATGATCCGCTATCCTTCTACAATAACCCTTTCCTTAGTCATCCTGCCATAAGCTTTAGTCATTTTTTGTCTATATCTACGGCTACGCTCTTGGGCCTCCTCCCTTTTTTCATTTAATCCTTCCAAGTCTACGCATCTTTCTACCGCGAAGACTTCCTTCTCCTTCTCTTTCTTTCATGCCTGCATGACCCTTAAGGAGGGTGTCATCACTTTGGTTGGGCTCATTGCCTCTGTTCTGTAGACTAAGGGGAAATGTGAAAATCCAGTGGTAGACTTGGGTGAGCTTCGATAGGCCCAAAGGGCGTCTGGCAGATGCATTGCCCATCTCCCGGTGTATTCCTGATTCATCTTGCTAATGATCTTGATGAGAGTCTTGTTTGTTGCTTTTGCCTGCCCATTCCCTTGGGGGTAATAGGGCGATGACCTGTGGTGTTTAATTTGATAAAATTCCAGCATCTTTCTTATCTCGCTGTTGACGAATGGTGTGCCATTGTCACCAATGATCCTATGAGATACTCCGAGCCTAATAATTATGTTCTCCTTGATAAAATTTGCCACGGCTCCTCCTGTGGCCATACGGAGTGGTATGCCTTCTGCCCATTTGGTAAAGTACTCCGTAGCCACAAGGATTCATATGTACCCATACAAGGGTGGATTAACTGGTCCTACTAAGTCAAGCCCCCAGGTGTGGAAGGGCCACGGGGTGACCATGCTGTGCAAATTTTACGGGTGAGTGTGAATCAAGTTGGCCTGTACTTGATAGCTGTGGCATTTTTTCACAAATTCTGCTATGTCTTTCTTCATAGTGGGCTAATAATAACCCATCTGTAGCAGACATCGGTATGGCCTTTTCTTCCTTTGATGCTCCCTGCATTCCCCCGCATGTACCTCCTTAATCATCTCCCTTGCTTCTTTAGGACCCAAACATCATAATGGGTCTTCATCATACTCTTTTTTAAAAATGATCCCCTCATTCAAAAAGTAGTGCACTACCAGCCTTTTAAGTTTATATTTTTCACTATGCTTCTATGGGAGGATACCTTCTTTCAGGTATTGCACAAACAGGCTTTTCCAATCTTCACTGCTGAAAACATCGTAACTCTCCTCCCTGTCCGCAGCCAAATGGTAGGCCTCGCATTGGGTTTGGACTAGGTCTACATCCTTACCCATGCTTGGCCAATAAAAACCCCATTCTCTGAAGTCTGTAGTAAACGTTGATCCCAGTGTAGAACCCGTAGGTTCTGCCATGCACTTCCTTCAATTTTCTTTGGCCCTCTTCTTGCCCCACACATCTCGTCCTAGCATCCTGCGATATAATTTCCCTTTCATTAGGATATAATCCTTTAATGTCTTCAAATTTGCCATATCTCCTTCTTTCATTAAGGATTCCTTTATAGGGATTCTCCAGTCCTCCTTACACCTTTCTTCTTGGAACCTTTCCTGCAATATTTTAACAATAGATTCCCTTCAACCCTGGTGCTACTTCCTTCAAAGGCTATCTGCATACCGATTCTCACTCCTCTAAGCATGCTCTATTTCAAATGTTGAAAATCTTTCCTCCATTTTCTGAGCTAATGTCCTGTATGGAGCCAAGCTTTGTTCCTTCAAAGAGAAGCTTCCTTTGGCCTGGCAAACCACCAAATTGGAGTCACCTATCACCTTCAAATGCTTGATCCCCATTTCGAAGGCTGTGGCCAACCCAGTGAGATAGGCTTCGTACTCTGCAGCATTATTTAAGCAAGAAAACTCCAATTTGAACGAGAGTGCCACGACCTCTTCTCCTTCATGATAGATGACTATTCCTACACCCCCTAAGTAGGCCGTGGAAGAATCATCGAATTTCATTACCCATTACTCTTTGATTACTTCTACTATGGCCATTTCCCTTGGAACTTCGTCATCTAGCAAGAATTCCTTTTCTCCTCGGAATTATGCTAGCAAATTTGCTATATCCTGACTTTTTACTGCCATAGGTGTTCCCGCCTTCAAGTCATATTGTGACAATTATAACAACCACTGGGAAATCCTTCCAGAGAGGATTAGCTGTTGAAGAAGAGCCTTGGTTGCATGGGACTTTGTCATCAAACATATCTCATAGGCTAGAAAGTAATGGCGTAACCTTTGTGATGTGTATACTATTGCCAGTCATGCTCTTTCGACTCTGGGATAGTGGGTCTCCACATCCTTTAGGGCGCGACTTATGTAATAGACCGATTGCTTGATGTCACCTCTATCTTCTTGAGCGATCAAAGCACCTATGGCATATGGGTTGGAGGCTAGGTAAAGCAATAGTGGCCTTTTGCAAATTGAGGCTTGCACCATAAGGAAGTTCATTATAATCCGCTGCAGCCTTTGAAAGGTTGTCTGTTATGCCTCTCCCCACTCAAAACTTTGTCTCTTCTTGAGTAATTTGGTGAAGGCTAAAGTGATTGACGCTAAGCCTGGGATGAACCTCCGGATGTAAGAGACTTTCCCCAGAAAACTCTTTAATTCCTTCACCATATAGACTTCCCCCTTTTCCCTACTGCCAAACCATACCCTTTCTTACCTCTAACCCATGGCCCATCGCACCTATATTGGTTGGGTATAAGTGGGTGGCGCTTGAGCCTTGTGCGTGCTACACTCCCATGTGAGTTCAAGACTTGTTTATTGTTCATGCATTTGCCATTGCCTGCAGGTTTGTTTGGTCTTGTTGCACTTTTTGCTGCTCATTTTTAACCTTTTGTGGCGTGGGTGAGTCTGGGTCTTCATTCTTTGCATCTCGTTTCTTCTTCAGGTTGGGTCTTGCTTGGGTATAGGCCATTTCTTCTTCAATTCAGCTCTTGTCTCCTTTTACTTTTGGTTCATGGGTCGACTAATACTTCTGCCATGCCACTATATTGTTTCTGTCATGTATCGCTTAATTGTGCTTGCTGGGCCTCCTTTTGACCTGCCATGTATTTTTTTCTTAGTTTGCATTGCCCAGCATTTCTACTGGGTCAGTTTTCATATTATCCTGGGCTTCCTTGGCCCATTTTATTTCTCTGGGCATCCTCGGTCTGCTTCATTCCTTTGGGCATCCTTGACTCATTCCATTCTTACATTCCCATGGGGTTTTGCTAAATCATCGTCCCTTTACTTTTGGGGTTTATTGGCCTTTGCACCAACCCCCTTTACTAATTCTTTTCTTTGTGCTCCTCCGGCCCATCTTTGCTTGCTTTCTATTTCTTATGATTTCCATGGGCTTACTACTTCATCTTTGGGCTCCCCTGGGCCCATTTGCTTTCTTCGAGGCCTTTTTTACTACTTTATAGGCCTATGGACCATTAATTCTGCCATTTAGGCTTAATAATTTTTCTTACTTTGCTAATTCTTCTTCCTTCACCCCTTTTATATTGTTGGGCTTCTTCTTGTTGTAATGGGCCTTTTTGTTATATTGGGCTGGGTTGCCTCCTGCGGTATTGGATCCAAATATTCTGAGTAAGGGAGTTGAGACCGGTCCAACTGCAACTCAATTTGGTCCGGCTTGTGCGCAAACTATGCCTCGTTTGCCAAGAGCATGCTTACGGCAGGCAGAGCTATTCTAAATGAGTCGTGGCAGGCAGACACGATAATAATAAAACAAAAGAAAGTACTTCGGCTTCTTAATTAAAGTGAATAAATAATCCCTAATTAAGAAAGATAATCACAATAACAACAATCACTTTAAAGAAAAGTAAGGGGAATAAGTGGGTAGTATATGGGTTAATCAAAAAAGAAAGAAATCAGATCAAATCTGATCCGCAGGACCAAAACCAGAGAGGGAAGAACGTTTCTTCTCAACGTGAATAATCTCCCGGGGAAATCCTGCCGTGGAAATTAATCACTTTGAGGGAAACAGACCTGAATAGTTGGTGCCCAAGAGAATTCTTTACTTCTGGCAGAGAGCAAAACTTTGAGAGGGAATCAACCTATTGGTGCATGCCTGCTGATCTAACTCTCTATTTTTTCTTTTCTTCCTTTTTTAATTTTCCTCTTGTTGATGGTCATTTTGGAAGTCAAAAAGAAAGAAGGAGCCCAGCAACACGGGCAGAAAGGAGTTGGTAAATAGATAGAAAAAACCATTAAGCCCAAGCGGCAGGAATAATGGGTCACAGGTCCATAAAATAAACAAATGGGCCTTGAGGAAGCAAACGAGCTCAAAGGAGCCCGAAAAGAGAGAAATAGCAAACTCATGGATAGTATATGATGTAGAAAAGTGAGAATGGGCCACGACAGACCTGAAGTAATGCAAGTAAAGAAAGTAAGGGGTTAATGGCAAGCTCATGAACCCCAAGGATGAGGACAAGGTAATTGGGCCGGGGAAGCCCAATGAAGTTAGTAAAAACCCATGGGAATACAGAGTTAGGAAAAGGGCCAAGGAAGCCCAAGAAAAGCAAATGGGCCAAGGATGCCCAAGAGAAAACAAATGGGACACAGGAGCCCGCAAGTAATGTAATAAAAAACCAATGGCCATACTGAGCCACTAGGGAAAGAATAAATGGTAGGCCCAAAGAAGTCCAGCAGGATTGGGTCAAATAAATATCACAGCAGGAATGATAGAATGATATGGCAGGAAATGATAGCAGTCAAGGAGCAGACTGAAAGAAGGCAAAGCCCAACATCAAATAAAGCCCAGCCCCTAAGGGGAGCGGGAAATCAGAAAGCAGCTAACATAAAAGGTCAAGGACGGACGGCAGACTGTGCAGGCAAGCCTCCAGACCACGGCAAACGCATGAGCAGCAGGCAGATCTTGGACACACAAGGAAGGGAGGCACACGCAAGGCCCAGACATCACCAGCCTGTACCCAGCCAATAGGGCACATGGTAAGGTCATAGGTCAGAGGTAAGATGGCATGGTTTGGCGGTGGGGAAAGGGGAAAAACCTATTCTGAGGTTCCTACTCAGGCTCTTTTGGGGGAAGTGTCCTGCTAGGATGACATACCACCCAAAAGAAGCAAGGCTAAGTTAGAACCACTAGGTGCATGCCATGAGGGATAGGGAGAGAGAGCACCCACACCGTAGCAGGAAAGGGTGCCACGGCAGACTAACAAACAAAATAGCTTTCTTTGTCTGGTGATGGGGAGTGGCACACAGACGAACCAATGGTGGTTGGCAAGTACACCCAAACCAGACAAAGGTGGTTAAGGGCTAAAATAGTAAAACCTGGTCACGGTAGGCATTATAAAAGAAGGCTCTTGCAGTGCACAAAAAAGGGGGGAACCACAATCACGGTAACAAGAATCTCTAAGGAAAACTACGAAATAGAAAACCAGTGTGAAGGAAAAAAAGAAAGAAAGAAAAGATAAAAATTAAAGAAAAGGAAGAAAGAAGTAAATGGAGAGTTAAATCGGCAGGCATGCACCAATAGGTTGATTCCCTCTCTCCCTCTCAAAGTCCTGCTCTCTACTAAAAGCAAGGAGTTCATTTGGGCACCAACCATTCAGGTTCGTTTCCCTCAAAATGATTAATTTCCATGGCAGGATTTCCCTGGGAGATTATTCGCGTTGAGAAGAACCGTTCTTCTCTCTCTGATTTCGGTCCTGTGGATCAGAATTGATCTGATTTCTTTCTTTTTTATTAACCCCCATATGCTATACACTTATTCCCTTACTCTCTTTATAAAAGTTATTGTTGTTATTATGATTATCCTTCTTAATTAGGGGTTATTTACTCATTTTAATTAAGAAGCCGAAATACTCCTTTTCTTTTTGTTTTATTATTATCATGTCTATCTGCCACGACTCATCTAAAATAGTCTTGTCTGTCGTAAGCATGCTCTTGGCAAATGAGGCATAGTTTGTGCACAAGCCGGACCAAATTGAGTTGCAGTTGGACCGGTTTCAACTCCCTTACTTAGAATACTTGGGCCTAGTACCATAAACAAATGCCTCCGAAGTCCAGGACAACGCGAAACATGAGTGTTGTGCCCTCACAAGCAAAGTCTTGGCCAAGAACGCCTCACCAACAGCAGCCTAACCAGGCGGAAGGTGCCAACGGAATAGGGGCTGAACCCAACCACAACCAAGAATCCCTACTGATAATGCCAACGTCTTCATTGAAGTCTTGTAGTCCCTGCAACACTCATAACAACAAATGATGGAAGAAATCCGTCAGCTGAAAACAGACAAAACAAAGGAGAAAGGAAGCCAGCATGACCTAGAACATGCGGCAGACAAAGAGGAGACACCAGCAGGAGGTGTCCCACAAAATGCAGAACAACGTTTCATCACTATGGCCGAAGTAGTGGCTCTCTTGGAACAAGAGAGAGCCAGAACACCTAAGGAGAGATTCTATGCACGAAGGCCCTCTTACCCACTAAAGGTACTCAACAAACTGTACCCCGAAAGGTATGAGCCGCAGGCCTTTGCATAGTATGATGGTAGGAAGGGAAGTGTCGTTGAACACGTGAGCAAGTTCATTGATACTCTTGGCCCTTACGTCGCATACGAAGACTTGTATCTTCGAGAGTTTTCCAAATCACTATGTGACCGGGCATACACCTAGTACATCGACCTAAAGCCAGGATCCATCCCAACTTAGGATGACATGGTGGACGTATTTTGCACTAAATACTTCCACGGAGAAGAGACAGTAACACTTGCAACTCTACAAGCAACCGAGCAAAAAAGTGGTGAAGACTTGATAGAATACATCAAAAGGTTCAGAGATATAGCACTCGATTGCTATGATCATTGTGAAGAAAGAACATTGGTGGAAATGTGTATGACAAACATGATCAGGGAGTACAAGGCAATCCTGGAAAACTTAGAAATCTCCCAGTTTGCATAGTTGTTGCAAAAGGCTAGGAAGACTGCCCAGTTCGTAAAACCAAGCACGGACAAAAGAAGTGCTCTGCAGGCTATAGCAGTATCTACTGGTGAGTGAAGAAGGAAGACTGATGGGAGGGAATACGATACTCCCCCACCAATACCATGCACTCCAAAAGAGTTAGATGTGCTGCTAAACAAGTGGATAGCAGACGGAGTTTTCAAGTCTAATCAAGTTTCTAGAGAGCCCACAGAAGAGGATCGAAGGGACCCATGCTTCTGCCATTTGCACAACTACATACAACATCCTATCGCAGAATGTTGGGCGCTTCGCAGATTGGTGCACTATAGGATCAAAAAAGGGACTCTAGAACTATCCCAGCAAGAGGTTCAAAGAAACCCATTCCTAAACCACAAAGGGAAGGGTGTAGCAGCGGTAGTAATTTGTGCGGATCTAAGGGAGGACGAAGAAGAGAATCCAGCCCTGCCTGTCGCAATAATTACCATTTTACAGCAAAGTTCCAAATTCAAAAATCTGTTTGACCAGCTGAGACTCATAACAAAGGAAAGAAAGATAGCCACGGAGGCTCTGGTGAGCATTACCTCCAGGGCAGGAGTAGAATGCTTATCAGTGAAAATCCCAGATGATAGAGCCCTCTTACAAGAGTCTACTAAAATCACCTTTAGTAATGAGGATATGGAGGTGAGATACCCAGATCACAAGAGGCCCCTCTACCTGGCAGCATCCATAAATCAAATCCCCATCAAGAGGGCCTTGGTAGATACTGGTGCTTCTGTAAACCTCATTCCATTGAGCACCTTACAAACGACAGGAATTTCAGAAAGAAAGATTCAAGGATGCCCAATGGAAGTAACAAGGTTTGGCAGAAGGGGCGAATACACCGCAGGCCACATCCAGCTGTGGTTGAAAATGGGCCCTATAGCATCCTTAGCACATTTCCACGTAGTAAAGACAAAAGTTTCATATCACGTGCTACTAGGAAGGCCGTGGTTGCACAAACCCCTCGCCATTCAAGCAGGCAGAGGCTCATTTAGTGGAAACTATGTTTCACGACTAATGGGCTCTACCCGGGGAAAGCTCAGCATTAAAACCACAAGGTACCTTCGTACCTATGTGGGGAGACATCCAAAGTAATCCAAAACCTGACCTAAGGTAGTTGCTGGCACAAAAAAAAGAAAAGGAAGGAAGCGCCTGTCGCAGAATCAGATGACACACCGCGCTGTGTCAGGGTCTGGGGCCCTAATGGCAGGATTGTGTACAAATTATGAAGGCACGCGGGGCCCATAAGTGAAATACAAGCGAGCCCCACCCAAAAATGGCAGCACAGGAGTTTGGCATGTTGCGTAGCTCAAGAAAGTTTGAAGAAAGAAGAAGAGAAAGATGAGGAAGTTGTGGTAGAAAAAGATGCACAGGTTGTGGCAGAAGAAGAGTTGGAGGAAGTTGACCTGGGGTCTGGTTCACAAGAACCCTGGGGTCTGGTTCACAAGAACCAAGGCCTATCTCAATTAGTGCAAGTCTGATAGAAAAGGAAAAATCAGAGCTAATACTACTGTTGAAAGAGTTCAAAGACGTCTTCGCATGGGATTACAGTGAAATGTCAGGGTTAAACGCCGGGCTAGTGGCGCATACGTTGAATGTGCACCCAAAGGCCAAGCCAGTGGCCCAGCCTGCCAGGATATTCCATACTAAAATAGAAGGGCAAATAGTCAAAGAAGTACGAAAATTATTGGCCGCAGGATTCATCAAGCCTATTCAACACCCGCGCTGGCTATCCAACATAGTACCAGTAAAGAAGAAGAACGGACAAATAAGATGTTGTGTAGATTTCAAAAATCTCAACAGAGCCTGTCCGAAGGACGAGTTCTCATTACCAAACATGGATTTACTAATAGATTCTGCGGCAGGAAACGCCATGTTTTCATTTATGGATGGGTTCAGTGGATACAATCAGATCAAAATGGCATCAGGGATGCAGAGAAAACTGCTTTCAGAACACCCATGGGCAACTTTTACTACACTGTGATGCCCTTTGGGTTGAAAAATGCAGGTGCAACTTATCAACGAGCAATGATGGCCATATTTCATGACATGATGCATCAGGAACTAGAGGACTATGTGGATGACATAGTGGTTAAATCAAGGAGAAGAGAAGAGCACTTCCACATGTTGAAAAGGGTATTCGAAAGGTGTAGAGCCTTCAAACTAAGAATGAACCCTCTCAAATGCGCATTTGGAGTGTCCTTTGGGAAATTCCTGGGCTTCTTGGTTCACAACAGGGGAATAGATGTGGACCTAGCCAAAGCCACGATCATAGCAACTATGAGACCTCCAGTCACGGTAAAGGAGTTAAAGAGCTTCTTAGGAAAGGTCTCATATATCCGGAGATTCATCCCTAGGTTGGCATCAATCACTTCTGCTTTCACTAAATTGCTCAAGAAAGGGTAAAGCTTTGAATGGGGAGAAGCGCAGCAGACGGCCTTCAAGAGGCTACAGCAGATCATGATGAACCTCCCTACGGTGCAGGCCCCAATCCATAAAAAACCATTGCTACTCTACCTAGCCACCAACTCGTATGCCATTGGTGCATTAATCACTCAAGAGGATGGAGGTAGCATTGAGCAACCAGTGTACTACATCAACCATGCTTTAAAAGATGCAGAAACTTGTTATCCAAAGGCAAAAAGGGCGTGTATGCTTCGCAGAGGTTACGCCATTATTTCTTGGCCTATGAAGTATGGCTGATGACCAAGTCTCATGCCATCAAAGCTTTGTTGTAGCAACCAATCTTCTCTGACAGAATATCCCAGTGGTTGTTACAATTGTCACAGTATGACTTAAGAATGGGGACACCTAGGGCAGTGAAAAGCCGGGCTATAGCAGATCTATTGGCACAGTTTTCAGGAGAGGAAGAATTCCCGCTGGATGATGAAGTTCCGGGGGAAGTAGCCATGGCAGAAGAGGTCAGAGAACAATGGGTAATGAAATTTGATGGATCTTCTACCACCCAATCAGGGGGAGTGGAAGTAGTTTTGTACCATAAAGAAGATAAGGCAGTGACACTATCGTTTAAATTGGAATTTTCTTATATAAACAACACGACAGAATACGAAGCCTACCTAACCGGGCTAGCCACGACTCTCGAAATGGGAGTTAAGCATTTAAGGGTTTGGGTGATTCGAACCTAATCGTCTGCCAGGCTAAGGGGAGCTTCTCCTTAAAGGAACCTAGTGTAGCCCCGTACAGAGCAATGACACAGAAGATGGAAGAAGAGTTTTCAACTTTTGAAATAAAACATGCTCCAAGGAACGAAAACCGGTTTGCAGTTGCGTTAGCCGCACTAGGCTCACAAATAATGTTCAAAGGGGATAGCACCAGGGTAGAAGTCAACAAGAGGAAAGAATCCATTATTGAGGTGTTAAAGGAAAGGTTCTAGGAGGAACAATGCGAAGGGGATTGGCGGATCCCCATAAGGGAAGTCTTGATGAAAGGAGAAGACGCCGCAGAACTAAAGGTACTAAAAGACTACTGCTCATGGGTTTGCTACTTCTCTCTTTCCAGGCTCCTTTAAACCTGTTTGCTTCCTCAAGGCCCATTTGTATATTTCATAGACCTGTGATTCATTATTCCTGCCACTTGGGCTTAATGGTTTTTCTACCCGTTTACCAACTCCTTTCTACTTGTGTTGCTGGGCTTCTTTTTTCTTTTTGACTTCCAAAATGACCATCAACATTTAGCCCCCTGAACATATGAAGCGTTCCTGCGGTTCATATGTGAATAAAAGACTTTCCTGCCTTTCTACCTCTCTTCCTTCTTTTCCTTCGCGGGCTTTTTTGAACAGTGGACCCCACCTCATACATATATATTTTTTCTTTTCTCGCCGTGAATAGTGTTGTCTCTTCGAATTTCTAGTTTAGCAGTTATTTTGAAACACAGCTGCCGTTTCATTAATTTCATCCCCTTTCTGATGGTTGACTCGTCGCCTCCTTTCGTGCCGGCATTAATGACCTTGGTATTTAAGAGAAAGTCCCTTCGTAACCCAAACACAAAATTCTTCTCCCTTTCCAAAACACTCTTTCTAGTTTCCTTTCTTCACCGCTTCCTCCTTCTCAAACACTCCTATCCGTTTACTTCGATCGAATCCCTGTACCATGACGCCGGTGAAAAGCCAAAGCTCTTCCCGCCGTAAAGGAAAAGAGGCCATCTCTGATCCTTTCGCCGCACGTGATGTAGGCGAGGAGGCCGTGTATTCCGAGTCCGACCGTTCTGATGAGGAAGAAGTGCAGCGTGCCCTAGACAGTGAGTGCGCTCCTCTTATTGATCCCTGGTATGATATCCATCCCCATTTCCTAAAGATTCCCGTTGATTACGCGCCTCCGCTGTTGGGCTGTGTGTGGCTCGCTCTTTGCCGGCGAAACACGGATGTTTCTTGGGCCCCGTTGGCCTCCTCGATCCCCGATCTTGTCATTCGCCAAGGCACTTCACTCCCCGTGCCTATTCACTTCGAATTTGGATCAGGTACCACCTACGGTTGGAGGGAATGGGTGGATAATGAGTTGTCCGACACGGGTTTCATGGGGTTGTTACAACGGGTCGGTGTTTTGAAGGCTATTGTTTCATCCTGCTGCTTATCCAACTTTTGGGACCTTTTCAACCTCCGTCACTTGGTCCCCCAGTGGTGTACCACCACCCATACTTTCTTCTTCTCCTGTGGTGAGATCACCGTGACCATGGAAAATGTAGCCAACCAGTTACTCTTGCCCTTCCTTGGCAGCTTTGATCCTGCCACTTTAGAGCTTTCTTTGGAGGAAGAGGCCGTGGAGGCCGAGTTGAAGAAGAGGATGAGCAGGAATGCCAAGTTGTCATATTGGGTTAGTTCCTCTTCTAAATTCTCTGTGTCTACCCTTCATGCGGCCTTCGTTGCGTTTTGGCTTTGTAAGTTTGTTTTTGGCTCTCATTCCTACTATGCTGTGAAGCCTTTATATTTTCGTTAGCTATCAAGATATCTGCAGGGGAAAGTTTGCCGTTGCCTCCTATGTTCTTAGGGCATTTGTATGTTCAATTAGACATCCTATAGAGTGATGAGAGTTAGGCAAGCTCTTGTCACATAGTCACCTCTTCTGTTCATAGTACTATTTTGCAGTACTTGCTGTAAATGTATCAGTCAAAGTGTAGGCCCATCTGTTAATTGGCTAAGCATTTGTCGAAGTGTAGGCCCATCCGTTTCGCTATAGAAATGTATCAGTTGTGTTCGAAAGCCATTATCAATTTTTGTGGCAGATTTGAGTCTGACTTCCCATTGGCTTTTCGTTGGATCGGTTTAAAGCCAATTAACTATTCTGCTATTGAATCCTTTGATAAAAGGCGTTGGATTTTCTTGGAGAGCTTACAGAAATTTAGGTACAGGTTACACATGTGCAGACTCTGCTATGGGTCTATTTGTTGACACTGCCGGGACCACCCCCCCCTTGACCGATTTTGATGAGACAAGGATTACTTATTTGGCAGCTACCAATGCTGGGTGGTTGCCTTACTTGGCCGACGAAGGCATTAGGTTTGTTCATTATCCTGCCAACCGGGTGAGAAGACAGTTTGGACAAGATCAGGACATTCCTGATGATCTTTCTTTTCTTATAGAGTCCCTTACTTTCGTCAGACCCTTTTTGCGGCATACTGCCTTTGAATTCTGGAGCCAGCGTTTTACTGCAGTTACCATTCCAAGCTCACTGAGGGAGGGCCTTTGTACTCCTGTCATGCATGGATATTGGCAGGCTGTGATGACTTCGTCAGAGCAAGAGTTAATGGGTAGTTGTGGTTTCTCCTTTATTCCTCATAATGGGCTCAGTGCGATTATTTTGGCTAATCCTCGATTGCTCTTGCCCTCCAAGTTTGTGTTAGCATATGCCAAGAAGCAGCATCGGTCTGCCATCGTTGAGTGGGATGAGGAGAAGAGAGGGTGGCATTGGCACGCCGGTGATTATCCTCCGGGTTGGGAGAAGAAAATTAAAGTGACGAACATTTCTGCTCTGGGTAAGAAGGGTCCTGCCAAGCTTATATCTGCAAGCAAGTCCAAACTTGCTACTCTACGGCCATATGCAGATGCTCTCCTTTCCAGCAGGACACGAGGCAGTAAAAGAAAGACAACCCCTCACCTTGCGTTTGCTGTTGAGCAAAAAGTACGTTATCTCTAATTCTACTTTGTCCTTTATATATATTTTTGACTTCCCTGTGGCTAACCCTGACATGCTTGCTGACTTCTTTCTTCAACCTTATCTTTTGTTCTCCTTTTTTTTTTCTTTGTAGTCTAAGCATAATGAGGATATGTCTATCACCCATCTCATATTGCTTGACGAGCCTAAGTTTGAGGTACATCTCTTTCCTTTTTTTTTTTTTTTTTTTTCTTCTTTCTTTGCATGTGTTTCTTCTGCCACATGTCTTTGGTTGTCTCACCCCATTACAGGCTCCTTTCTTCTTCATTTTTCCCTTTTTTTTTCTTTCTCCTTCTGTCTTCTAGGATGAGCCTGAGCTTATTTCTATGTACCATCCCACAGTTGAGGAGCTTTCTACCTCTATAGGCATGGCTTTTTTGATGGGGCTGATGTAGCATTTGCAACACCTGCCCCTTCTGCTGTTGCACACGGAGCCCCTGCTGAGGCTCCTACCCCTCCCACTGAGCCGGTACCCATAGATGAGGTACTCATACTGGGAAGGTTAGTGAGGCCACTCCCATTCCTGCCGGGACACTTACTCCCCAAAAGGGGGTCACTCCTCCTACTACCGCTCAGACCAAGGTTACTTCTCCTGTCACGCCCCTTGTTATCTCCACTAGTGACCCCTTCACAGTTCTATCTTAGGCTGTAAAGGATGGTTCTTCTTTGGTAGTTACCTCTTCTTCTATTCCTAGCTCTACTACAGGTGGACCTGATGCAGATTTGTCCTCTGAGGGCTTTAAGGACATTCTTAAGGATCCTGACGATGAGCCTGTCCTGAAGAGAGGATTTCTGACTCTGACGAAGAGGAGAGTGTCGCCCCCGAGACCGAATTCATGGGTATGTGCCCTCTTTCCCCTTTTTCTCTTGCTAAGTTCACTCTTCCCTTTCTTTTGTTATCTCTTCTTCATACATATGTATTTGCGTTAATCCTTTGCTACGATCTCCCTTTATTTGTATGCCTATTTTCCTATTTGCAGAGACCTTTGAGGGGCCAAGAGTTGCAACAGACGTAGGGAAGCCCACAGCCGCTCCTCCTGCCACTCCCATAGCACCCGTTTCTACCATTCCTACAGCGCCATTTTCTGTCATACCCTTTGTACCTACTTTTGTCCTTCCTACAGCCCTCATTCTCATTGGTCCAAATGAGTTTCTTTTCCCTTATCTCCTTCTTCATTTCTTTCTTTTGAGTTTGTCCTTCTTAGATCACGGTTTCTCATTTCGCACTCTGTGCTTTCTTGATAGGTCCACTATTCTGGATCCTGTGAGCAAGGCCGCAGCCTTTTTTACCCGCTTTGACTAGCCTGAGGTCAATGACCTCGATCCTACAGATTTCTGGGGTTCTGTGCCTCTTTATGTGGATTTCTGGGGTTCTGGGCATCCTTGTGCTTCTCATTAGGTGGTGGTCTACAGTAGCCGTGGTGACTTTATGCAGAGATTCCGCCTTGGTCGTTCTGCTAGAGAGCACTTCTTGAAGATGCTGGGGAGCGTGATGAGCGACATTGAGCATAACTTCGTTGACACTGTCTCCACCGAGGATCCTGCAATGGAGGGTCGCGATTCAGGAGCTTGTTAGTGTGGGCTTTGCTGTGGAGTTCATTCTGTATCATCTCCGTAAGATTACCTGAACCCTTTTTATGAGGAGAGTTCAGCCTGCTGTTGATGCTATTCATACACGGATTGAGACTCTGAGGAAGGAGATGGCAGACTTGGAGGGTCGTCACGAGTGCCTTCTTGCTAGCATTGGTGGGCCTAGCCGTTTTGGAGATCAGCCTCTCATTTCCGGACTTCGTGGACGATGTGGTTCCCCTTTTTTTTTTCTTGTCATTTTTCTTTTCTTATTACTCCATCTAGTACACTTCATGTTTCCTATAGCACTTATTTGGTGAGTTTACCACAATTTGGGTTTGTAACTATGATGCTACACTACTACTGTTCTTCCCATTTTGGTGCAAACTTAGATGGTCCTGCCGTGCCTCACCTGACGTAGTCTGCTACTTTTAACACAAGTTGTCATTCACAAATACTCTTTCTTTAGTCATCTTGCCATAGGTTTCGGTCATCCTTTGCTTGTATCTGCGGCTGCGCTCTTTAGTCATCCTTCGCCAAATAAATGCTATAGGAAACATGAAGAGTACTAGATGGAGTAATAAGAGAAGAAAAATGACAAGAAAAAAAAGAAGGGGAACTACATCGTCCATGAAGTCCGGAAATGAAAGGCTGATCTCCAAAACGGCTAGGCCTACCAATGCTAGCAGGAAGGTATCCGTGATGACCTTCCAAGTCTACCATCTCCTTCCTCAGAGTCTCAATCCGTGTATGAATAGCATCAACAGCAGGCTGAACTCTCCTCATAAAAAGGGCTCAAGAAATCTCACGGAGATGATCCAAAATGAACTCCACACAAGCCCATACTAATAAGCTCTGAATCGTGACCCTCCACTGTAGGATCCTCAGTGGAGAGTGTCAACGAAGTTTGCTCAATGTCGCTCATCACGCTCCCAGCATCTTCAAGAAATGCTCTCTAATAAACGGCCAAGACGGAATCCCTACATAAAGTCACCACGGCTATTGTAGACCGCCACCTAATGAGAAGAACAATCTGCAAAAACTCTGAAGCCATAGAAATCCACATAAGGAGGCTAGAACCCCAAAAATCTGCAGGATCGAGGTCATTGACCTCAGGCTAGTCAAAGCGGGTAAAAAGCTGCGCCTCGCTCACAGATCCGGAATAGTGGACCTATCAAGAAAGCACAGAGTGCGAATGAGAAACCGTGATCTAAGAAGGACAAACTCATAAGAAAAAATGAAGAAGGAGATAGGGAAAAGAACTCATCTGGACCAATGAGAATGGGGGCTGTAGGAAGGACTAAAAGCAGGTACAGAGGGTATGATAGAAAGAACTGACGCTGTGGGAATGGTGAACGGGTGCTATGGGTGTGGCAGGAGGAGCGGCTGTGGGCTCCCTACTTCTGCTGCGACTTTGGCCCTGAAAGGTCTCTGCAAATAGGAAATAGACATACAAATAAGGGAGACCGTAACAAAGGAGTGACGCAAATACATATGTATGAAGAAGAGATAACAAAAGAAAGGGAAGAGTGAACTTAGCAAAGAAAAAGGGAAAGAGGCACATACCCATGAATTCAGTCTCGGGCAACACTCTCCTCTTCGTCAGAGTTAGAAATCCTCTCTCAGGCAGCTCATCGTTAGGATCC